>OX387646.1:0-262374 GCA_947568875.1 Fissipunctia ypsillon | reverse complement strand
GTAGTCAGTATCGGATACCAGATGTTATCGGTAGTCAGTATCGGATACCAGTTGGTATCGGTAGTCAGTATCGGATACCAGATGTTATCGGTAGTTAGTATCGGATACCAGTTGGTATCGGTAGTCAGTATTGGATACCAGTTGGTATCGGTAGTCAGTATCGGATGCCAGTTGGTATCGGTAGTCAGTATCGGATACCAGTTGGTATCGGTAGTGGATACCAGATGTTATCGGTAGTCAGTATCGGATACCAGTTGGTATCGGTAGTGGATGCCAGTTGGTATCGGTAGTCAGTATCGGATACCAGATGTTATCGGTAGTCAGTATCGGATATCAGTCGGTATCGGTAGTCAGTATCGGATATCAGTCGGTATCGGTAGTCAGTATCGGATACCAGATGTTATCGGTAGTCAGTATCGGATACCAGATGTTATCGGTAGTCAGTATCGGATATCAGTCGGTATCGGTAGTCAGTATCGGAGACCAGTTTCAGTTAGTAAATTAGCAGACAGTTGAATTCTGTTAACCATCTTCTAGCTTGCATGACCCCCTGTTCTATGACTGGAACTATTGGAACCACACAGAACAGCTAGCATTGTCTGCATTACGTACGTCGCGTGCGCGCCCTACTAATGTGCTCATAGATATCTATAACGGCTCCAAGTATAGTAAAACATACTCCACAGTGGCACAGGTACGGTTGTCAGTACCATGAAGCTGGGAGTCGAAGCCAACACTCGCGGTGTCTGACGCACGCAAGGCTCCATGCGTACTGGTAGCTATCTCGCTCTGCGGAACAGATCGGCGGAACTATTTGTAACATTGGACATGATCTGCGCGCTGTCTCACTAGTGCTGCCCGAAGCCGACGCCCCTACGTTGTGCTCCACAGCGTCAAACAACGTCATAGATACCACGCTCCAGTTGTGATACAGTAATGGCTCCTGCAAATAGCCGCGACACGCGATGTGACACAAAAGAACCGCGCGACGAGCGGTGACTTTGTGTCGTGCGCGATTTGCGTCGCGGGTCGCGCTTGTTTGCAGGAGCCTTAATACAATGTTGTATTGTGTGACCTTCGTCGCGTATACCGCTGCGTGGCACGGGACCTCAGTGCAGATATCACACGCGCCGCCTAATGTACACACGATTCATTACATCTACGAGTTTACTTGGTATGAGACGAGGACACTAAACTTTATGTTCATTGTTATATACTACGCAAGTGTCAGCTTAGTCTATTAAGTAATCCACGGGCTACTGTGTTTACGCTGAGTGCATTTTGACGTAGAACACTACAACGCGATATTGTGAGAAGCCTCACGGAGGCTGTTGTTATCAGTTCTTATGGAGCTGCTCTGCCTGTGGTGCCAACAGCGTGGTGCTAATGTTGTTCTATGTATCATCAAGTTACTAGTTCTTGTAATCTTGTTAAAGCATGTGAAGCCACAGTGCAGTCAGCACGGTAAACACGTTTCGTACTGTTTCCAAATTCAAACTGATCACATTTTGCGAAACTGTTATCGATCCGTTTTTCGGTTCGCGAGTCCGTGGTGAGCACGCAGCGCGCAGGGAGGCCGCACTCGCTAGTGAACTGCGAGCAGCGATGCGTGCTGTGCGCTGTGTCGGCACTTCGGCGGCGGCCGCGCATTCCGGGGGCGAGTGTTTATTCCGCTCTGAAATTTAAATTGTGCCGAAGTACCCCACGGGCCCTGCTCGCCCCGCTCGCCCCGCTCGTCCCCCTGCATTTCGGCGTCGAATTCCTAGCGGTCTCGCCAATCCACCCGTGAAAACCCAATCAAGTGACCATTTCTGTGCTGCGCCCCGCGTTGACACACGATTTCACTTTCGCCCCGCCCGCGCCCCGCCCGCGCCCCGCCCGCGCCCGCGCCCGCGCCCCGCCCGCGCCCGCGCCCGCGCCCGCGCCCGCTGCTCCGCACAACGTTTTACTTTAGTGAGAGCTGGCTTGCGCGCCGCGCCGCCCGCAACCAGCGACTCTCCGCCGACTCGTCAGCGGATTACTTTTATTTGTGAGATCGTTACGTAACTGTCACGATTTTCAGAGTTGCTCCATGAAGCTGAAAATTAATAATTTCTCTTTATTGCTGATCTGAAATCAGAATTTACTAAAAAGATTGCTTCTATCTGGGCATAGATTGGTGTAGTGACACGGTCATCTTGTTCGTGTGCGGTGTGGCCACAGAGTACCGGTGCGCGGGCGCCGCCGCATAGAGTATCGGTGCGCGGGCGCCGCCGCATAGAGTACCGGTGCGCGGGCGCCGCCGCATAGAGTACCGGTGCGCGGGCGCCGCCGCATAGAGTACCGGTGCGCGGGCGCCGCCGCATAGAGTACCGGTGCGCGGGCGCCGCCGCATAGAGTACCGGAAAGCGGGCGCCGCCGCATAGAGTACCGGTGCGCGAGCGCCGCCGCATCCCAGAACTTCCAATTTGTTGGTCGTTTGATTTAATGCTGGCGTGGAAGCCGCTGGCGCGTGCACGGCCCGGGACCCGAGCCCGCGACCGTCGCTCGTGACGAGCACTCGCCGCCGCCGCGTCGGCCTGTGCCGCTGCTCTTGTATTGCACGTCACGTCGTCACATCTCGTCATCACATTCCGTGTTGAGTGACAACTTGTCTTACGAAAAGGGTCGTAACACAAGTCACTCTGACACCTATAATAAGTAATACTTCTCAAAACTTCGTACTTAATGAACATTGGTGGTACCCAGCGTGGTGCTGGTGGTACCCAGCGTGGTGCTGGTGGTACCCAGCGTGGTGCTGGTGGTACCCAGCGTGGTGCTGGTGGTACCCAGCGTGGTGCTGGTGGTACCCAGCGTGGTGCTGGTGGTACCCAGCGTGGTGCTGGTGGTACCCAGCGTGGTGCTGGTGGTACCCAGCGTGGTGCTGGTGGTACCCAGCGTGGTGCTGGTGGTACCCAGCGTGGTGCTGGTGGTACCCAGCGTGGTGCTGGTGGTACCCAGCGTGGTGCTGGTGGTACCCAGCGTGGTGCTGGTGGTACCCAGCGTGGTGCTGGTGGTACCCAGCGTGGTGCTGGTGGTACCCAGCGTGGTGCTGGTGGTACCCAGCGTGGTGCTGGTGGTACCCAGCGTGGTGCTGGTGGTACCCAGCGTGGTGCTGGTGGGTAGGTGGTGGATACATTATGTGGACCAAGGTCAACCACGGCATTGATGGTACCCAGCGTGGTGCTGGTGGGTAGGTGGTGGATACATTATGTGGACCAAGGTCAACCACGGCATTGATGGTACCCAGCGTGGTGCTGGTGGGTAGGTGGTGGATACATTATGTGGACCAAGGTCAACCACGGCATTGATGGTACCCAGCATGGTGTTGGTGGATAGGTGGTTGATAAATTATGTGGACCAAGGTCAACCACGGCATTGATGCGAAAAAGCATTTTTTGTTTAGCGCCAATCATATACAAGATAAGTTTAAAAGGAGTGCGGATATTCCAGGAGGTAATCAGGTGCATAAAACTGGACAACTTTCCCCAAGGAACGTAGGTCGTAATCTTAAAACTGAAAATAGACTTTTCATACAATCTTGAGTCACGTGACTCTGAAAATCAAAATCGACTTTTCGTACAATCTTGAGTCACGTGACTCAAGATTGTTTGAAAAGTCGATTTTCAGTTTTAAGATTACGACCTACGTTCCTTGGGGAAAGTTGTCCAGTTTTATGCACCTGATTACCTCCTGGAATATCCGCACTCCTTTTAAACTTATCTTGTATAATAAAATCCCAAAGGGTATTAGACAAATGCCTACTGCTCTATTTAAAATACATTAAAAAAAATATCTTGTAAATAAATGCTATTATACCATATCGGATTTCTTAAATGAACGCAATTAATTAACTGTATTTTTCTGCAATTACGACATTTTACAATTTGAATCTCAAATCTATAAAACCTAATCTGTACATTTTCTTCTTTTTTTAAGTAGTATTACGATGGAAAAAAAAATTGTTTTGTTGTTTAGACTCAGATGTTTTGTGGTTATTTTAAACCAAAATGTTGTTTTTGTACGCCATTAATGGCAAAACATGCAGATCTAACCATTATTATAAGACCTTGCACGTGTTACGATGTATACTCATGTTTTACAATAAAAATATATTCTATTCTATTCTATTCTATTCTATTCTATTCCAGTTATTCCTAATAAGACTGTTATTTATGAGATTTCGGTTCCTCGCTCTTCTCCAGAAAGATATGAACTGGAATCTAATAGAAATAGTAAAAATTAAATCAAGTTAGAAAGATAAGAGACTCTAGAATCTAGTCTCATAACGATCTAAGTTGATATTTTTGTAAGAATTCAATTAGAAAACCTCTTGTTTCGAACAAATCCTTTTTTACGTTTCCATCAAAATATCTCTTAGCGCTAAATCGCTGTCCTGCGGCGTCGCTCGCTCGCACATTCGCTCGCTGTCCTGCGGCGTCGCTCGCTCGCACATTCGCTCGCTGTCCTGCGGCGTCGCTCGCTCGCACATTCGCTCGCTGTCCTGCGGCGTCGCTTGCTCGCACATTCGCTCGCTTTCCTGCGGCGTCGCTCGCTCGCACATTCGCTCGCTGTCTGCGGCGTCGCTCGCTCGCACATTCGCTCGCTGTTTGCGGCGTTGCTCGCTCGCACATTCGCTCACTGTCTGCGGCGTCGCTCGCTCGCACATTCGCTCGCTATCCTGCGGCGTCGCTCGCTCGCACATTCGCTCGCTGTCTGCGGCCCACCGAGCACGTGTGCAGTTGCGCAGAGCTCCGCTGTATCAATGTCCGCCGAGCATGACATACCTGACATGGCGCTCCACGCGCAGACAGTAATCAAACGAAGTGATGGAGAGGATCCATTATCACTTGCTCTTGCTACAAGTGGACCTACGGGGCTTGCCTATGTGCTGGTGTGCGTGTGAGCATCGTCGGATGGACAGTCGGGCGGGTGAGATTGGAGGGGGGAGGGGGTATAGTCTGTGCGCACGCAACCGTTTTCAACACATTTTGATTTATGTGCGTATTATAGTTTTCAGTATCGCGACAGGCTCAATAGCCGGCGACAATATTGCTGATCTGCGCACGCGCCGCTTTGCCAGCCGCGCCGCTGCGCTCTGGCGCACTTTGTGTTCAACCGATGTTATTTAAGAGCACATCTACGCCAAGATATTCACTGGTACAATAATTATGTTACCCAGCCATCAATATAAACTACTCAGGTACACAACATTTCACACTCGACTACTTTGAAGGTTGAAGGAATTGAATTGTGATGTAATGTATGTGAACTTGTGTTATTATTAGTGTGTGGACATTAACTAATGAGCAAAGTATCTACCTGCAGTGATTAGCAGCATCATTATAATAAAGACTTTAATATTATAAGTACGAGCTGGTACTCAGAGCAGCACCACGCGGCGTGTCGACAGCATGAAGTATGCGTCGATCTGCATGGAGCGCGCCACCCGCGGCGCAGCCGGTGCCGCGGGTGGCGCCGCCGCACCGCAGCCAGCCGCAGAGCGCCCACTCGCTGGACCGGCAACTGTACAGCGCAGACCTGCTGCGCTGTGCCGTCTTCCGGTCCAAGCACGAAGGTGCTCCACGATAACAATCAGACGTGTAGTGCGGGCGCGGCCGCGCGTGCTGTCACCGCGACGCGAAGTGCAGCCTTCTGGACATTCTGTGTGGTGTGGTCACAGTTGTGTGCAGGCGTGGGACTAGTCGGCGGGCTGTTGTTATCGCGTGAGGATGGCTGCGCCGGCGCCGGTGCTGCGCTGCCAGGCCGCGCTCCCCGCAAACTCGAGCGTGCGTATAGTACCTAGCTACACGTCACGAGCCGGCCCATGTATAGGTACTTACACATCTAATAACTAAGTAGCTATAAACGTTACCGCCACATCGCCAACACCACAGACGAGCTAGCGCAGCATCGCTCGGAGACGAGTGTGCTGCTGGTCGCCTGTGCCCACTGCTGCTGTGAGCGGCACGGAGCCCGGCACGGGCTGTTGTCGAGGCGGGCTGCCGGCGAGCGCGCGCTCCGCCGCTAATGACAGTTTGTTTATTGATCGATGACATTTGGACGCAACTGTCATTAGCTATCAATTAGCGTTCACTAGCAAACAATGTTTCGGACGCAAAGGTCGCGCCGCCGGCGCGCATGCGTGGGGCTGCATGCGTCTCTACATTTTGACACGTGTCAATTAGAACGACGCTGGCTGCTAATTATTCCCGCATTTCGCATTCAAATGATCGTTCTGAGAGCTCTAATCCGCGCCATTGTTCCTGCTAAACAATCGCTTCCCACCGCGTTGCCACGCGACTTTACACCTTACGCAGCACGTGAAGGGGTCAGTATGCGTCGTCGCGGGCACGGCTGTGTGAGTGCGCCTGCGCAGCGCACGGCTCGCTGCTGTGGACGCGATGATTACAGCGGACACGCCGACCGCTAATTAAACGTAATGACGGTGTGATAAACAAACAAACACGCCTCGCGGGGGAAACGGCGGCGGCGGCGGGGGGGGGGGGGGGGACTCGTATTGAGATGTGAATAGAAGCGGCACTACACTCGTATGTTATAATTACATCTAATCAAGTAGCGCGCTCGACGCTTCCCGCAGGCCGCAGCCGGGACGCCGGGACGCCGGGACGCCGGGACGCCGGGACGCCGGGACGAGCCCAATAAGGGCCGCTCTTCCCATATCGCACAGAATACAATCACTGACTGTTCCAAGCGGATGGCTTACTTCTAGCGGAGTACAGCACAGCACCTACCTGCCAGTAGATACTCGTCACAGGCGCCTGCTTACCTCGTGCGCGCGGTGACCACCGCACACTGTCGCCATCGCTCTAATTGTGCCGACTGCAACAAGTGCAGGTCGCACCGTACCGTTACACGCACGCGCATGCGTGAGGCGACTGCGCTGTGCAGGTACTGCACTGTGAGCACATGCTATTTATATCACTTATAATGTTGTTATGTTTATTAACATTTGTAATGAATCCCGTGTCGTACGATGCTGTGACGCTGCGTCTTTGCGCTGAGAGAAAGCGATACAGAACGCAAAACAACATCCGTACCTACCAAACATCGAAGTATTTACTTAATGTATTGAGAAGAGACAGAAACATGATGGTTGGTGCTGTCAGACAAGAGGTAGTCTAAACAAATCATGGATGGATGCTAGGAGAGAAGCGAAGTGAGCACAGAGGCGACAGCTAATACAATGCCGGCAGACGAGCTCGTCTCCTAATACAATGCCGGCAGACGAGCTCGTCTCCTAATACAATGCCGGCAGACGAGCTCGTCTCCTAATATAATGCCGGCAGACGAGCTCGTCTCCTAATACAATGCCGGCAGACGAGCTCGTCTCCTAATACAATGCCGGCAGACGAGGTCGTCTTCTAATACAATGCCGGCAGACGAGCTCGTCTTCTAATACAATGCCGGCAGACGAGCTCGTCTTCTAATACAATGCCGGCAGACGAGCTCGTCTTCTAATACAATGCCGGCAGACGAGCTCGTCTCCTAATACAATGCCGGCAGACGAGCTCGTCTTCTAATACAATGCCGGCAGACGAGCTCGTCTCCTAATACAATGCCGGCAGACGAGCTCGTCTTCTAATACAATGCCGGCAGACGAGCTCGTCTTCTAATACAATGCCGGCAGACGAGCTCGTCTTCTAATACAATGCCGGCAGACGAGCTCGTCTTCTAATATAATGCCGGCAGACGAGCTCGTCTTCTTATACAATGCCGGCAGACGAGCTCGTCTTTTAATACAATGCCGGCAGACGAGCTCGTCTTCTAATACAATGCCGGCAGACGAGCTCGTCTTCTAATACAATGCCGGCAGACGAGCTCGTCTTCTAATATAATGCCGGCAGACGAGCTCGTCTTCTAATACAATGCCGGCAGACGAGCTCGTCTTCTAATACAATGCCGGCAGACGAGCTCGTCTTCTAATATAATGCCGGCAGACGAGCTCGTCTTCTAATACAATGCCGGCAGACGAGCTCGTCTTCTAATATAATGCCGGCAGACGAGCTCGTCTTCTTATACAATGCCGGCAGACGAGCTCGTCATCTTGCGAGGCTATTAGCTGTCGCCTGTCGAACTTATTTATTTCTTCTCAATCTCAGAAGGGTTTTCTATTAAAGTTAAAGCTAAGCAGTGCGGATATTTAATATAATGGCACGTCTTATGGCTGCCATGGAACTGCAGCTGCAGATCATATCCAATCCATTTCCTTGGCAGCAGTAGGTTCACAACGTGCGATCTTCTAACTATAACGGCAGCAGTAGGTTCACAACGTGCGATCTTCTAACTATAACGGCAGCAGTAGGTTCACAACGTGCGATCTTCTAACTATAACGGCAGCAGTAGGTTCACAACGTGCGATCTTCTAACTATAACGGCAGCAGTAGGTTCACAACGTGCGATCTTCTAACTATAACGGCAGCAGTAGGTTCACAACGTGCGATCTTCTAACTATAACGGCAGCATGTAGGTTCACAACGTGCGATCTTCTAACTATAACGGCAGCAGTAGGTTCACAACGTGCGATCTTCTAACTATAACGGCAGCATGTAGGTTCACAACGTGCGATCTTCTAACTATAACGGCAGCAGTAGGTTCACAACGTGCGATCTTCTAACTATAACGGCAGCAGTAGGTTCACAACGTGCGATCTTCTAACTATAACGGCAGCATGTAGGTTCACAACGTGCGATCTTCTAACTATAACGGCAGCATGTAGGTTCACAACGTGCGATCTTCTAACTATAACGGCAGCAGTAGGTTCACAACGTGCGATCTTCTAACTATAACGGCAGCATGTAGGTTCACAACGTGCGATCTTCTAACTATAACGGCAGCAGTAGGTTCACAACGTGCGATCTTCTAACTATAACGGCAGCATGTAGGTTCACAACGTGCGATCTTCTAACTATAACGGCAGCAGTAGGTTCACAACGTGCGATCTTCTAACTATAACGGCAGCATGTAGGTTCACAACGTGCGATCTTCTAACTATAACGGCAGCATGTAGGTTCACAACGTGCGATCTTCTAACTATAACGGCAGCAGTAGGTTCACAACGTGCGATCTTCTAACTATAACGGCAGCAGTAGGTTCACAACGTGCGATCTTCTAACTATAACGGCAGCATGTAGGTTCACAACGTGCGATCTTCTAACTATAACGGCAGCAGTAGGTTCACAACGTGCGATCTTCTAACTATAACGGCAGCAGTAGGTTCACAACGTGCGATCTTCTAACTATAACGGCAGCATGTAGGTTCACAACGTGCGATCTTCTAACTATAACGGCAGCAGTAGGTTCACAACGTGCGATCTTCTAACTATAACGGCAGCAGTAGGTTCACAACGTGCGATCTTCTAACTATAACGGCAGCAGTAGGTTCACAACGTGCGATCTTCTAACTATAACGGCAGCATGTAGGTTCACAACGTGCGATCTTCTAACTATAACGGCAGCAGTAGGTTCACAACGTGCGATCTTCTAACTATAACGGCAGCATGTAGGTTCACAACGTGCGATCTTCTAACTATAACGGCAGCAGTAGGTTCACAACGTGCGATCTTCTAACTATAACGGCAGCAGTAGGTTCACAACGTGCGATCTTCTAACTATAACGGCAGCAGTAGGTTCACAACGTGCGATCTTCTAACTATAACGGCAGCAGTAGGTTCACAACGTGCGATCTTCTAACTATAACGGCAGCAGTAGGTTCACAACGTGCGATCTTCTAACTATAACGGCAGCAGTAGGTTCACAACGTGCGATCTTCTAACTATAACGGCAGCAGTAGGTTCACAACGTGCGATCTTCTAACTATAACGGCAGCAGTAGGTTCACAACGTGCGATCTTCTAACTATAACGGCAGCAGTAGGTTCACAACGTGCGATCTTCTAACTATAACGGCAGCATGTAGGTTCACAACGTGCGATCTTCTAACTATAACGGCCCTTTTACATTCTACCATTACTGATATCGTAATATTTATTTATTTGCATAAAACACGGTATACAAAGGTGTTACATGTGTTAAAGATGAGATCATACATATTCTGCTTAAGACTAAAGCATGCAGTGATTAAGGTAACGTATGTTCAAAGTCATTTAGCCATTTAAACAAGTGAATTTTAAACAGTCTGCTATTGAATAATTTAAGTTTACGTGGTAATTAATTTGTTATATATAGGTGTACATACAGCCATAGCTAAGCAGCTGTTATTATATTTTGCTAATCGAGGGATTTCATCTAGAACAAGTCTCAATCGGTCGCGCCGACTGCTAGAGCTTACATCTGCTGCTGTTCTGAATAAATCTTTGTGTTTCCGTACAAACATACACGTTTCATATAGATATAGTGAGGGTAGTGGTAGCAAACCAAGTTTTTTAAATATTGCTCGACAAGATACGTCCGGTGGAATGCCCTGAATAACTCGAACACATTTCTTTTGAGCGATAAATGGTTTGTTAGGATCGGTACTATAGTCCCCCCACCCCATACAATTAGTCCACATCGCAGCAAGGACTCAACATATGCACGATATGACATTACAGCTGTTTTAATGTTTGTAACATTTTTAATCCGTCTAAGAGCGTATACCAATTTATTGATTTTATTACATACACCATTGATTTGTGCTTTCCAGTCTAGATGTTCGTCTATGATCGTTCCCAAAAACTTAGTTTGTGCTACTTGTTGAAGATTTAGTATATTCATTGTAAAATTAAATTTGTTATTATGGGATTTATTGAATTGTACATATACTGATTTATTAAGGTTAATAGAAAAATTATGATTATTAAGCCAATTTGTAAGAGTTTCTATTGTATTATTAATATCTGTTTCACGATCAATGATTGATTTATATTTTTATCGGTAGAGACAATTATCGAAATGTCATCAGCAAACAGAAAGCATTTATGATTAGTCACATCAACAATATCATTCACATAAAGGAGAAACAAGATCGGGCTCAATATACTGCCCTGAGGAACGCCACGCTTAGTGTTTTTAAATTCGGAGCGGTATGAAACCATATCCTTATTGGCATTAATATTAGTGATAGTAACACACTGCTGTCTGTCGGATATGTATGACGATATCCACTGCAGTGGAGGACCTCTAATTCCCATAGGTTCTAATTTCTGGACAAGCATGCTATGCGAAACCAGGTCGAACCCCTTAGATAAATCAACAAATAAGCCCGTCGTCAGTTGATTATTTGTTAATATTAGTTAGTACTGCTTTTAAGACTGAAAAGTTGTTGATTTATGTTTTTGGAAACCGAATTGCTCCTTTCTTAATGAAATTTCTCGCAGTATTTAATAAATCTTTTATACATGCATTTTTCGTAGATTTTTGACATAATTGGTATTAAAGTTATTGGGCGATAGTTAACATATTTAACATCATTTAAAAAAATAAAAGTAAAAGTTCTTGCTTATAAAAAAAACCCTTATAACCTCCCCCCCAATCCTCTCCCCCCTTAACCCTTATACTGTAGGTCCCCGGTCTGCCGAGTGGCATGTCAAATGAAAATTGTCTCAAGTATATTTTTTACAATTTTAAAATAAATGGTTTTGAAGTTATTTAAGAAAACAGATGAAAATTGACCATACCCCTCCCTTTGCTCCGAAACTACAGAGCCTAAAATATTGAAAAAAATACATAAAATAGTTAGTTAGTAGTAGTAGACAACCTATAAGAAGCCTTACAACAAGTCGGTCCATCTGCCAGTACTGTGCGGACAAACTTACTGGTGCAGTTGGAATGTATGGGAGAACACGCTTTGAAACATGGCGCACGCAGTGAATATTTAAATGATAAATCACTAAAACTCATGTAAAATACACATTTGTGTTTTTTTAGAATAGGTAAGTTAGATTATAAGATAAACGATAAGTCATCATCTTTCCTCTTCTCATCTTTGTTGCTGCGCCCGACAGGGTCCGCGATTGTTCTTTAGCTAATGTTTACAATGTGGAATGCAATAAAGTATTGAGTACGGAGCAGGGGCGCAGCCTACAGCCCGGTTCCTATCGGCTTCCCTTCGCAACAGCCACTCTTCTTAATGCCTACTGTTGCCAAATGATATTATGGTACACCTGTGTGTGTAACTCTGTCTCACATCACTTTACATATATTTAATACTAGTTTAATACAGTCATCATAAGATTAAAAACATTACAAAAATGCCTGCAATTTTTTGACCGAGTTTATGAGAACTGAGCAATTTTTTCTTCGGCTTCCCTCTAATGATAATTGTAGCTGCGCCACTGGTATGGAGAGCAGTGGTGTTGTTCCAAGTGGCGCTAGCTAGTTCCGCTTGACGCGGTGTCTGTCGCCTGCGCCTGCGCACTCATTACGTTTGCTGTAGCTCTGCTATTGGTGTTGATATAAGCTACGTATTAAAACGGTTGTTTTCATCCTTAGTTTTGCATGAGAACTACGAGAAGCAATCCGAGTAGCGTCACTCGCAGTTCTATAGCTGACACTCAAATATTGTGCGAGTTGGAATAGTAGCAGCGGCAATCCCGCGAGGTGCGCGCGCGCAGCTCCCTACAAACGACATCAACGCGCGTGAGCCGTGTGTGTCTGTGTGAACGCATAATCCATTTAGATAATGGTTTGTACATTAATAAAATGTGTAATTATAAAATATATCGCAAAAGAATTTTTTTTTTAAGATAAATAATATTTTTTTTGTCATAAATATAACTAATATTGGCTAATTTGACTATTAAATCATGTCTTTTATCAATTATCCGAAGTTTTTTATATTATTAAGTATCTATGGATAAAATATCTTTGGAAAAACTTATTTATTTTGAAGTCTGGTGTGTGACGGTGATGTTGCACGCAGTGCGCATGTGCCGCGTTGTGACATCCAACGTGAACTACACAGTACATACGAGCACGAGCTGGTAAGAGCGCGCTGAGCCGCTCGTCGCGCGTCGTGAGCACGCTCGCTACCAGAACACGAGCACGAGCTGGTAAGAGCGCGCTGAGCCGCTCGTCGCGCGTCGTGAGCACGCTCGCTACCAGAACACGAGCACGAGCTGGTAAGAGCGCGCTGAGCCGCTCGTCGCGCGTCGTGAGCACGCTCGCTACCAGAACACGAGCACGAGCTGGTAAGAGCGCGCTGAGCCGCTCGTCGCGCGTCGTGCGCACGCTCGCTACCAGAACACGAGCACGAGCTGGTAAGAGCGCGCTGAGCCGCTCGTCGCGCGTCGTGCGCACGCTCGCTACCAGAACACGAGCACGAGCTGGTAAGAGCGCGCTGAGCCGCTCGTCGCGCGTCGTGCGCACGCTCGCTACCAGAACACGAGCACGAGCTGGTAAGAGCGCGCTGAGCCGCTCGTCGCGCGTCGTGCGCACGCTCGCTACCAGAACGCGACACTAGTTGCGCTCACTCGGCTCTGTTTACACTCTCGTAAGAATAGCAGCAACTCTTATTGGTACGTTATCTCGTCGATGGAATCCAGTAAAGTGTGGCCGAGCATGATTTCTAACAAGATATTCACATCGGCCACACAAAACTCTATTACAGGAGATAATTAAGATAAAATATTGGTTAGTTGTGAAACGCAGACTCACGCCGGTAATAAACGCACGCGCAGCTCTCTTTGTTTGTGAGCAAAACACGGGGCTCGGGGCTCATGTTGTTTGTGAGCACAACACGGGGCTCGGGGCTCACGTTGTTTGTGAGCACAACACGGGGCTCGGGGCTCACGTTGTTTGTGAGCACAACACGGGGCTCGGGGCTCATGTTGTTTGTGAGCACAACACGGGGCTCGGGGCTCATGTTGTTTGTGAGCACAACACGGGGCTCGGGGCTCATGTTGTTTGTGAGCACAACACGGGGCTCGGGGCTCATGTTGTTTGTGAGCACAACACGGGGCTCGGGGCTCATGTTGTTTGTGAGCACAACACGGGGCTCGGGGCTCATGTTGTTTGTGAGCACAACACGGGGCTCGGGGCTCATGTTGTTTGTGAGCACAACACGGGGCTCGGGGCTCATGTTGTTTGTGAGCACAACACGGGGCTCGGGGCTCATGTTGTTTGTGAGCACAACACGGGGCTCGGGGCTCATGTTGTTTGTGAGCACAACACGGGGCTCGGGGCTCACGTTGTTTGTGAGCACAACACGGGGCTCGGGGCTCACGTTGTTTGTGAGCACAACACGGGGCTCGGGGCTCATGTTGTTTGTGAGCACAACACGGGGCTCGGGGCTCATGTTGTTTGTCACCATCACTATGCCTACACGAGCTTTACAATTAGTTTCAATTCACTGGAATGGTACACACACACACTACCTATATAATATAATATAATATAATATAATATAATATAATATAATATAATATAATATAATATAATATAATATAATATAATATAATATAATATAATATAATATAATATAATATAATATCATATAATATAATATAATATAATAAATGCTAAGTTTACTTTTTTATTTTAGTAGTAGCCGAATGTCATCAGTTCTTTCGGCTCAGTACACGCACTAGTACACGCACTAGTACACGCACTAGTACACGCACTAGTACACGCACTAGTACACGCACTAGTACACGCACTAGTACACGCACTTCCGGCTGGCTGTCTTCATATGTAACGCACGGGATTGAGGACAGACGTTGACCACAACTATGTCCGGGATTTTGGAACTTATAGCAATTCATTTTGTAGCTTTCCTACACAAACAAACACTCACAGAGACATGTTCCTCATAGGTACCTCGCTACTTATAGCAATTCATTTTGTAGCTTTCCTACACAAACAAACACTCACAGAGACATGTTCCTCATAGGTACCTCTCTACTTATAGCAATTCATTTTGTAGCTTTCCTACACAAACAAACACTCACAGAGACATGTTCCTCATAGGTACCTCGCTACTTATAGCAATTCATTTTGTAGCTTTCCTACACAAACAAACACTCACAGAGACATGTTCCTCATAGGTACCTCGCTACTTATAGCAATTCATTTTGTAGCTTTCCTACACAAACAAACACTCACAGAGACATGTTCCTCATAGGTACCTCTCTACTTATAGCAATTCATTTTGTAGCTTTCCTACACAAACAAACACTCACAGAGACATGTTCCTCATAGGTACCTCGCTACTTATAGCAATTCATTTTGTAGCTTTCCTACACAAACAAACACTCACAGAGACATGTTCCTCATAGGTACCTCGCTACTTATAGCAATTCATTTTGTAGCTTTCCTACACAAACAAACACTCACAGAGACATGTTCCTCATAGGTACCTCGCTACTTATAGCAATTCATTTTGTAGCTTTCCTACACAAACAAACACTCACAGAGACATGTTCCTCATAGGTACCTCTCTACTTATAGCAATTCATTTTGTAGCTTTCCTACACAAACAAACACTCACAGAGACATGTTCCTCATAGGTACCTCGCTACTTATAGCAATTCATTTTGTAGCTTTCCTACACAAACAAACACTCACAGAGACATGTTCCTCATAGGTACCTCGCTACTTATAGCAATTCATTTTGTAGCTTTCCTACACAAACAAACACTCACAGAGACATGTTCCTCATAGGTACCTCTCTACTTATAGCAATTCATTTTGTAGCTTTCCTACACAAACAAACACTCACAGAGACATGTTCCTCATAGGTACCTCGCTACTTATAGCAATTCATTTTGTAGCTTTCCTACACAAACAAACACTCACAGAGACATGTTCCTCATAGGTACCTCGCTACTTATAGCAATTCATTTTGTAGCTTTCCTACACAAACAAACACTCACAGAGACATGTTCCTCATAGGTACCTCGCTACTTATAGCAATTCATTTTGTAGCTTTCCTACACAAACAAACACTCACAGAGACATGTTCCTCATAGGTACCTCGCTACTTATAGCAATTCATTTTGTAGCTTTCCTACACAAACAAACACTCACAGAGACATGTTCCTCATAGGTACCTCGCTACTTATAGCAATTCATTTTGTAGCTTTCCTACACAAACAAACACTCACAGAGACATGTTCCTCATAGGTACCTCGCTACTTATAGCAATTGATGCTGCGTTAGCAGATTGTGTTGAGCCTAGCGCCCGCTGTGTTCCGCGCGGCTTTCCGGTACAGGGCTGCTCTCATAAACAGAAAACCAGTATTGAGTAAGCAGTGCGTACGCGCAAGTTTTTATGCTCCGCGTGACGTCAGCACTACTGATTATCGGAGGGCGGAGGGGCCAGGGGGGAGGAGGGGGCGACGACCGCGCGCCGATTAATAAATTAAGATAACAAATTAAAGTAAGCCGCGGACAAGGCGCGCCTTGTCTAGCGCCGCGACTGCACGGACCTGCGCGCGCGCAACGATACCTGTGGACAGAAGTATAGTACCATACTTGCAAATACGTGCCTTCACGTTGTGTATTTTATTTAATGATAGCGCTGCTTATTTTAGAATTGCAATAATGTTAATAAACAGGTAAACACTGACAGCATTTCTTGAGGAAAGGATGCATGCAAATGTAGCAACCCCTTCTGCTCGTCAGTCCGGTGTCAGTCCGGTGTCAGTCCGGTGTCAGTCCGCAAAACGATCAGTTTATTTATAATAAGCATGCGCTAATGATTCCGTAATTCGTCACAAATATCCATTAAGCGGGTATCGATAAGATCGGGGTGTGCGCGCATCGTCGCGTCGTCACCATTAGCGAGGGATCGATGCTATCGCCGAGACGCGCGCGTCGCACGCAACTGTGGCCCGACTGTCACACCGGACATGTGCGCAGTGTCCGACACTATGCGGGACACACGAGTGACCGTCACACCGGACATGTGCGCAGTGTCCGACACTATGCGGGACACACGAGTGAAGCGTACAGGAACTCTTACCGACAGTCATGATTGACGCGGCAACCGCGCGGCGCGGGCGCGGGCGTGCAGTCGGCTTTCACAAAGAGGATAATATCTTCATAAATCGATATTTCCACCGCTAATAAAGCGATATTAATTATCTAGTATTCAAATCTCGGATGTTGGGCATTCGTAGCACGCTCGTGACCGCGGCCTCGCCCCGCGCGCCCCCGCGCCCCCGCCCGGCGCCCGCGCATCGTCTCTCGATTAATAATCGCGGTCGACGGCCGCGGCCCGATTATTCGAGCTCGTGCGATTAACGATTATGATTCGATTACTGTTCACCGCGGCATTGTCAGCAGCGCCCGCGCAGCCTCCACTGTATCCCTGACAACAATAGCTATCTTAGTTTTGACATTGGAACGAACTACATTAGTTTCATCAGTTTATCCTTAAAGCCCATTGTCCACCGCCAGCTAAACTAAGTTAGTTTAGTTTAGTTGAGCCAGTTATACATGTGCGTCCAAGCTAAGCTAACCGAAGTAGTTTAGCTGCATAGCTGAGCCAGTTATACATGTGCGTCCAAGCTAAGCTAACCGAAGTAGTTTAGCTGCATAGTTGAGCCAGTTATACATGTGCGTCCAAGCTAAGCTAACCGAAGTAGTTTAGCTGCATAGTTGAGCCAGTTATACATGTGCGTCCAAGCTAAGCTAACCGAAGTAGTTTAGCTGCATAGCTGAGCCAGTTATACATGTGCGTCCAAGCTAAGCTAACCGAAGTAGTTTAGTTTAGTTGAGCCAGTTATACATGTGCGTCCAAGCTAAGCTAACCGAAGTAGTTTAGCTGCATAGCTGAGCCAGTTATACATGTGCGTCCAAGCTAAGCTAACCGAAGTAGTTTAGCTGCATAGCTGAGCCAGTTATACATGTGCGTCCAAGCTAAGCTAACCGAAGTAGTTTAGTTTAGTTGAGCCAGTTATACATGTGCGTCCAAGCTAAGCTAACCGAAGTAGTTTAGCTGCATAGCTGAGCCAGTTATACATGTGCGTCCAAGCTAAGCTAACCGAAGTAGTTTAGCTGCATAGTTGAGCCAGTTATACATGTGCGTCCAAGCTAAGCTAACCGAAGTAGTTTAGCTGCATAGCTGAGCCAGTTATACATGTGCGTCCAAGCTAAGCTAACCGAAGTAGTTTAGCTGCATAGTTGAGCCAGTTATACATGTGCGTCCAAGCTAAGCTAACCGAAGTAGTTTAGCTGCATAGTTGAGCCAGTTATACATGTGCGTCCAAGCTAAGCTAACCGAAGTAGTTTAGCTGCATAGCTGAGCCAGTTATACATGTGCGTCCAAGCTAAGCTAACCGAAGTAGTTTAGCTGCATAGCTGAGCCAGTTATACATGTGCGTCCAAGCTAAGCTAACCGAAGTAGTTTAGCTGCATAGTTGAGCCAGTTATACATGTGCGTCCAAGCTAAGCTAACCGAAGTAGTTTAGCTGCATAGTTGAGCCAGTTATACATGTGCGTCCAAGCTAAGCTAACCGAAGTAGTTTAGCTGCATAGCTGAGCCAGTTATACATGTGCGTCCAAGCTAAGCTAACCGAAGTAGTTTAGCTGCATAGCTGAGCCAGTTATACATGTGCGTCCAAGCTAAGCTAACCGAAGTAGTTTAGCTGCATAGCTGAGCCAGTTATACATGTGCGTCCAAGCTAAGCTAACCGAAGTAGTTTAGCTGCATAGCTGAGCCAGTTATACATGTGCGTCCAAGCTAAGCTAACCGAAGTAGTTTAGCTGCATAGCTGAGCCAGTTATACATGTGCGTCCAAGCTAAGCTAACCGAAGTAGTTTAGCTGCATAGCTGAGCCAGTTATACATGTGCGTCCAAGCTAAGCTAACCGAAGTAGTTTAGCTGCATAGTTGAGCCAGTTATACATGTGCGTCCAAGCTAAGCTAACCGAAGTAGTTTAGCTGCATAGTTGAGCCAGTTATACATGTGCGTCCAAGCTAAGCTAACCGAAGTAGTTTAGTTTAGTTGAGCCAGTTATACATGTGCGTCCAAGCTAAGCTAACCGAAGTAGTTTAGTTTAGTTGAGCCAGTTATACATGTGCGTCCAAGCTAAGCTAACCGAAGTAGTTTAGCTGCATAGCTGAGCCAGTTATACATGTGCGTCCAAGCTAAGCTAACCGAAGTAGTTTAGCTGCATAGCTGAGCCAGTTATACATGTGCGTCCAAGCTAAGCTAACCGAAGTAGTTTAGCTGCATAGCTGAGCCAGTTATACATGTGCGTCCAAGCTAAGCTAACCGAAGTAGTTTAGCTGCATAGCTGAGCCAGTTATACATGTGCGTCCAAGCTAAGCTAACCGAAGTAGCCCAACTAAGTCAATCTAACTTACTTGTGTAGGCCGATCGGAAGCTACGCGAACTAAGAAAAACCCGGAAATAGAAGATGGTAAGTTATCTCGACACTCCAGCGTCAACTGGTCAACACTGAAGTAGTTGTAGCTTACTTGCAGGACGGACAACTTGTTCCCATAGTTGTAGCTTACTTGCTGGCTACACGTACCGTTACCTACTCAGTGTCTACACGTACCGTTACCTACTCAGTGTCTACACGTACCGTTACCTACTCAGTGTCTACACGTACCGTTACCTACTCAGTGTCTACACGTACCGTTACCTACTCAGTGTCTACACGTACCGTTACCTACTCAGTGTCTACACGTACCGTTACCTACTCAGTGTCTACACGTACCGTTACCTACTTAGTGTCTACACGTACCGTTACCTACTCAGTGTCTACACGTACCGTTACCTACTCAGTGTCTACACGTACCGTTACCTACTCAGTGTCTACACGTACCGTTACCTACTTAGTGTCTACACGTACCGTTACCTACTCAGTGTCTACACGTACCGTTACCTACTCAGTGTCTACACGTACCGTTACCTACTCAGTGTCTACACGTACCGTTACCTACTTAGTGTCTACACGTACCGTTACCTACTCAGTGTCTACACGTACCGTTACCTACTCAGTGTCTACACGTACCGTTACCTACTCAGTGTCTACACGTACCGTTACCTACTTAGTGTCTACACGTACCGTTACCTACTCAGTGTCTACACGTACCGTTACCTACTCAGTGTCTACACGTACCGTTACCTACTCAGTGTCTACACGTACCGTTACCTACTTAGTGTCTACACGTACCGTTACCTACTCAGTGTCTACACGTACCGTTACCTACTCAGTGTCTACACGTACCGTTACCTACTCAGTGTCTACACGTACCGTTACCTACTTAGTGTCTACACGTACCGTTACCTACTCAGTGTCTACACGTACCGTTACCTACTCAGTGTCTACACGTACCGTTACCTACTCAGTGTCTACACGTACCGTTACCTACTCAGTGTCTACACGTACCGTTACCTACTCAGTGTCTACACGTACCGTTACCTACTACCGCGCTACTACTACTACCGCCGAGCGCCGCGGCGGGTGACCTGCCGAGGTATGCACGCGGCGGGTGACCTGCCGAGGTATGAATCTTCTCCCGCGGAGTACTTCCTAGTAGTGCTTATCCTGCCAGAACTGCCTACACATAACAATGGCGCTGCACATGTCATGTGTCAGACTCGCACGAACCATCGACACGTGTTGATAAAGTATTGATCTGCTACGAAAGTGTTGCGTGACGCTACTGTTCAATGCAACCTACTTCTAGAAGAGCTACCAGGCAGGTAGCGTGCAATGAACAGCATCGGTCACGTTCCCATCGGTGCAGCTTAGTGCTGGTGACGTCACAGCAGGCTACCAGGCAGGTAGCGTGCAATGAAAAGCATCGGTCACGTTCACATCGGTGCAGCTTAGTGCTGGTGACGTCACAGCAGGCTACCAGGCAGGTAGCGTGCAATGAAAAGCATCGGTCACGTTCACATCGGTGCAGCTTAGTGCTGGTGACGTCACAGCAGGCTACCAGGCAGGTAGCGTGCAATGAAAAGCATCGGTCACGTTCACATCGGTGCAGCTTAGTGCTGGTGACGTCACAGCAGGCTACCAGGCAGGTAGCGTGCAATGAAAAGCATCGGTCACGTTCACATCGGTGCAGCTTAGTGCTGGTGACGTCACAGCAGACACTGCTGTTCACAGTTACTGCTGCGCTGTTTCTGATTATTGTATTTTGTTCCAACAACAATACAAGTGTTCAACGGTTTAATTAGCGCGGTGCGGGGCGGTGGGAGGGCAGGCGGGGGCGGGGCCGAGGGGGGTGCACCGTTAGCTCACACGCGAGTCATCCGATATGTATGGGCTTTCAATAATTTGTATGAGGCCGCATCATAAAGCATAATGAAGCTCGGAATTATTGATGGCGCAGGTGTCCGCCTGCCGCGTGCTCGTGGGCAGGAAGTGCTGGCGCAGACAGGATGTGCGCGTCATACGTTTGCCGCCGACGCGCGACGTGCTGTGCGCTGCAGTGTCACGCGCAGCACTGCCCCCGTGCGCGCCGCTGTAGTTTGATCACAACGGTACCACCAGCATGTCAGGACCGCAGCGAGTCCCTGACCCCTGGCTACTACTCGAGAGCCTTCTCTCTCCGCAAGTGACACCAGACCTCTCAGCCTGTCCATGTCACTCCCACAACGACAAGGTGCCCGAGTGCTGCGACTGTTGCGACGAGTTTACTTACTAAAACGTTCGCGTGCTCGTAGGTACTAAGGGAGCGTCGGCTTCTCGTACTACATAACGGGGAGCGTCGGCTTCTCGTACTACATAACGGGGAGCGTCGGCTTCTCGTACTACATAACGGGGAGCGTCGGCTTCTCGTACGGTCGCCTGCTTGCTGTGATCATGGCTGGCTCTTGTTAGCTGTTGGTCGCATCTGCTTGAGCATCTCACCATCACAGCCACCGTACTCTACGCGGTATATCATTTAGGTTCAGAGATACTCCTCACAGTAGAACCGATGCAGCTTCACGTGAAATAAAATGAAGTATATTCAATGTTATAAAATAAAATGTAAAGCAAGTTCACACTTGCCGTCGGTGACAGGTAATGGACCGTACGCGGGACAGGTGCCGGCCGGACACCGGACAGTATTGTGTGCGATCCGACTACTGGAGGGTGAGGTAAGAGCAAACCTCGTTAGCTGAATATGCACTTCAATCTACAGCGGAATCGAATTTGCGCCCTCTTCGGGACGAGTGGCCTTTAAAGGGTCGCGACGAGATGTTGATGGATTATTTGTGAAGTGGCCGCCTTTGAAATCTTTCGCGCGTTAAAACGGAGGTAATCTCGGCGCGACCCTCGCGCCCCCGCTGTCCCCCCGCCCCCCCCCGCCGCGCGCCTGCACTGCAGCCAGCCCGCAGCCTTCGTTTTGTTTACCTAATCATTTTATTGCCGGCCGCCCCCGAGCGCGAGCCCCCCCTCGCCCCCCGCACGGTGTGCTGTACCCTCCAGCGTCGTTGAAATTTATTTGAAATGTTGTAATCGCCGTCGCGACAGATGTCCCGCCGCGCAACCCTTCAGGCCCCAGCCTCCTGTACTACAAGCCGCTATTAGATTTATCGGCGAATAAAAAACCGTTCGGTACATACTCCTGAGAAAACTCGATCGCAAGCTGCGTGGTAATTTTTACATTTTTTACCCTAAAAATGTGTGTCAGAGGGGTGCGGGGTGCGCGGCGGGAGCCGACAGGTCCCCGCGTCGCGGCGAAATCTCTTTTTTAGCGCAAAAACGGAGAGCGGAACAATGCCTGACCCATTTCCCGGCCGTGGGAAGGAATAACGTCTTCGCCGCTGCGATGTTTTATAATAAAAAATGCATTACCCCACATTTAAAAAAAATCCACGATTATAAAAAAAAACGCGATGCTAACGCACCTATTGTTCGACGGGATATTGAAATTTCAAACTTGGAAGGGTGAGATTTATGTGCAAAATAACGGTTTTTATCAAAAAAGTGTGAATCAGCTGCATTCGGCGAGTAAACACCATCGCTCATTAGCGGCCCACTGACCCAGTCACGGCCGCGCCGGCGCCAGGCCGCCAGCGTGGCGCGAGCTTCTCCTCGAGGTGCCACTGCGCACTAGGCATGCTGCTCGGTGCTCGCGTGTTCCTCCGTGTGCACTTTATGGACCGGTTCCTCGTATCTACTTACTTCTGTAAGCCCTGCACCCAGCTGTCTGTGCTGTCACTATGACACCATCGAGTCTGGCGCCATAGATAACGGTTTCTGTATTTGTTATTGTGTCAGCGATTTCCATATTAACGGAAAAAGGTCATCTAAGTCTTGCCTGATCTTTTACTTTGCATTATATACTCAATTCAGTCGGCATTCATTCAATACAAACGTATTCCTCTGACTTCTCCCTGGACACTGTCACTAGCCTCTACAGCAGGAGGCACCAGCTGGTGGCCCGCCCCGCGGCCCCCGCGGCCCCCGCGACCCCCGCCCGCGATCTTTTTGAAAACAGAAAAAAATATTCTATACTTCAGATAGACAGTTCAAAGTAGAAAAATAAATTTGTCACATTAATATAATATTAACTAATTAGGTACTTCCTTACCTTTGTCAATGGTACACGATATTTGTTTAATAATTATAAAAAAGTATTCGGGTTGCTTTTCGTTTTATTTCTTAATGATATTTGTACTGTTGGCTGCTAGTAATCGTGTAGCAAACGAACCTTATTTGTACTGTTGGCTGCTAGTAATCGTGTAGCAAACGAACCTTATTTGTACTGTTGGCTGCTAGTAATCGTGTAGCAAACGAACCTTATTTGTACTGTTGGCTGCTAGTAATCGTGTAGCAAACGAACCTTATTTGTACTGTTGGCTGCTAGTAATCGTGTAGCAAACGAACCTTATTTGTACTGTTGGCTGCTAGTAATCGTGTAGCAAACGAACCTTATTTGTACTGTTGGCTGCTAGTAATCGTGTAGCAAACGAACCTTATTTGTACTGTTGGCTGCTAGTAATCGTGTAGCAAACGAACCTTATTTGTACTGTTGGCTGCTAGTAATCGTGTAGCAAACGAACCTTATTTGTACTGTTGGCTGCTAGTAATCGTGTAGCAAACGAACCTTATTTGTACTGTTGGCTGCTAGTAATCGTGTAGCAAACGAACCTTATTTGTACTGTTGGCTGCTAGTAATCGTGTAGCAAACGAACCTTATTTGTACTGTTGGCTGCTAGTAATCGTGTAGCAAACGAACCTTATTTGTACTGTTGGCTGCTAGTAATCGTGTAGCAAACGAACCTTATTTGTACTGTTGGCTGCTAGTAATCGTGTAGCAAACGAACCTTATTTGTACTGTTGGCTGCTAGTAATCGTGTAGCAAACGAACCTTATTTGTACTGTTGGCTGCTAGTAATCGTGTAGCAAACGAACCTTATTTGTACTGTTGGCTGCTAGTAATCGTGTAGCAAACGAACCTTATTTGTACTGTTGGCTGCTAGTAATCGTGTAGCAAACGAACCTTATTTGTACTGTTGGCTGCTAGTAATCGTGTAGCAAACGAACCTTATTTGTACTGTTGGCTGCTAGTAATCGTGTAGCAAACGAACCTTATTTGTACTGTTGGCTGCTAGTAATCGTGTAGCAAACGAACCTTATTTGTACTGTTGGCTGCTAGTAATCGTGTAGCAAACGAACCTTATTTGTACTGTTGGCTGCTAGTAATCGTGTAGCAAACGAACCTTATTTGTACTGTTGGCTGCTAGTAATCGTGTAGCAAACGAACCTTATTTGTACTGTTGGCTGCTAGTAATCGTGTAGCAAACGAACCTTATTTGTACTGTTGGCTGCTAGTAATCGTGTAGCAAACGAACCTTATTTGTACTGTTGGCTGCTAGTAATCGTGTAGCAAACGAACCTTATTTGTACTGTTGGCTGCTAGTAATCGTGTAGCAAACGAACCTTATTTGTACTGTTTGGCTGCTAGTAATCGTGTAGCAAACGAACCTTATTTGTACTGTTGGCTGCTAGTAATCGTGTAGCAAACGAACCTTATTTGTACTGTTTGGCTGCTAGTAATCGTGTAGCAAACGAACCTTATTTGTACTGTTGGCTGCTAGTAATCGTGTAGCAAACGAACCTTATTTGTACTGTTGGCTGCTAGTAATCGTGTAGCAAACGAACCTTATTTGTACTGTTGGCTGCTAGTAATCGTGTAGCAAACGAACCGCGACACATTATTTTTAAAACTATAAATAAATAATTGCTCGACATAACAAGTCTTAATTTTAGAAAAAAAAAATCGAAACTCCACATAATATCATAACATCACGCCTTGTTTCCCCGAAGGGTTAGCAGAGGTGTACCTATAGTTAGGCAGAGGTGTACCCTGTGTGTATAGTACACCCAACAACCCAAAATCGAAACTCCTTTCGCTATATTGTGTATTAAGTAGCAGACAAAGAAATAAGTGAACAACGTTTGAGAGTATAACCGAATGAAACAAGTGTCGTGACGTCACAATATATCACTCATTCGCGAGGCTGCAGGGTATACCGTGCGGTGCGGAGCTTCAATGCAGGGTCGGATAGCGTGGGCAGCTGGGCATTAACGCGTGTGATGCCTTTGTAAATGCCTCGTAGAGCAGCTAACTGGTCGCTGCACAAGTGACTTCTCTTACAAAGCCTAAATCTTACCTAAATTTTAAATAGAACATGCTAGAACAACATACGAACAACTTGGGTTCACAAACGAGCGCGGGCGCCATGACGCCATGACGCCATGACGCCAGACTCCATGACGCCAGACGCCATGACGCCATGACGCCATTACGCCATGACGCCAGATTCCATGAGTCGCCACTCGCGTGATATGTCACCGTTTTTATTCATGATTCTACGAAAGTTAAATTACGGTTTTTTGGGACATCCTTACCAGTCTGCTTATTACTATCTGTACAGATAGAATTGTCTTTTATAATGGCACGAACACCAAATGCAACGCTTTTTAAGAATTATGGAAATTAATAGAATGTGCCACTCTCTCTATCTATGTGTGTGTATACATATGTTTTGGACAAATAAATGATCTAATCTAATCTAATCTAATCTCTTGCATTTTCATAACTATTTTGTATGCAGTCTAGTGTTCGTGCATATTTAAATTTGATAAGTTTAGATTTAGCAATGTTATTCATGGTCTGTTAGTGGGCGCTGTTCGAGCACCACAGTTGGTCGGAATCAGCCGAGTCACACGTCTCATAGCATAGAACAGGAATCCATCTAAGTGTTAGGTATCTATCTATCTTCGTCGCACGCAGTATAAGTTTCGCGCAGCAGGGTCCAGGACACCTGATAGCATGGGAGGCATCGTGTCCACATCGCCACGGTCGACGGACTGTCGAGACTACAAGTGGTGCGCGCAGCGACAGCGGTCTGCGTCGTGTGCGGCGCAGCGTGCGAGAGGAGCGACGCGGGTGGGGGAGGAGGGAGGAGGACCGTATGCAAACGAGTCGCGGGGCGGGGCGAGCGCTAAAAAACGCCCCGCTCCGCCCCGCGACCCCCCGCGACCCTCGAACCAGCCTAACGGAAACTGAACAAAAAAGCTGCCGCAATCTGTTCCGCGCCACGTGAAAAGTGAAACGGTGAAGGGTGACCCGCGACACAATGGCGAAGGGTTGTATTGTGCGCGCGCGCAGCAGCCCCCCGCGCACCCCGCACCCCTCGCATGCCCCGCCACAACCCTTCGCACACGTGCGCGTATGTAGCGCCGTGTACACATTTATTATTGTAAAAGGATAACATTTCACTTTTAACGAGTATTTCTTTGTAAAAAAAAAATGATAGCGTTGGTAGCTGGCGGCCGGTCGCTACTCGCTACTCGCTACTCGCTACTCGCTGCTGAGCGCGGCACATGCCGTTGATGCCGTAATGCCGTCGGCTCGTGTGGTAGAATGGTACTGACGGGACGCGTCTGGATCTGGACGAGAGAGATCGGCATTAGGAGTTGCCCAACATTGCAATAAGCTGCAATGTTGGGCAACTACGACAATATACCAAATTAATCCTCGAATAACAACAAATACAAGTATGGAGTTCGTCTGTTACCGCAGACGCTATTGTACAGCCGCACTGTTTGTGTACTATCTTGAAAACAATTCTTCTAACAATGCATCAACACGGACGCACACGCACGTAGCATCCACACGGACGCACACGCACGTAGCATCAACACGGACGCACACGCACGTAGCATCAACACGGACGCACACGCACGTAGCATCCACACGGACGCACACGCACGTAGCATCCACACGGACGCACACGCACGTAGCATCCACACGGACGCACACGCACGTAGCATCCACACGGACGCACACGCACGTAGCATCCACACGGACGCACACGCACGTAGCATCAACACGGACGCACACGCACGTAGCATCAACACGGACACACACGCACGTAGCATTCACACGGACGCACACGCACGTAGCATCCACACGGACGCACACGCACGCACAGTCTCGTAGTGTCGCGCCATGTCGTGGCGTGGCGCGCAAAAACAAAATTGTCGCATGAGCGACAGCCAGAGAAATGTAAATTGTTACCTATTGTGTATTATCCATAGTCGCACGGAGCCCACAACATGTCGTTTGTACCTGTTTGCTAAATTCCTCCGTTCATCCATTTGTACGCGATAGAGATTAGACACTGGGACATGTAACAAAGAGCTTCACTAACCTTCTCTTACTTATTTTAAGGTTTGGTTCTAAAATAATAATTGAATATTCCAAGTCTATTACGGTCCACAGGCCACGTTCGCAGCAATGGTTCACTACGTAGGTACAGCACGTTCGGACCGCGGGCGCGGCTACTGCGCTAGCTCGGAGGAATGCAGCCGATGAGGCGCGCCACTGAACACAAACATCGCCTGATGCGAGCCAGCGCTCCACAAGCGCGGCTCATATTAAAGTAGCGAGAAGGACGCTCCCTCCGGCGGCGGCGTGCTTTGATCTTCAACCCTACAGCGCTGTCACCCGCACGCACTGCGACGTCCTCTCATAGGACACAATACCTACGTGCGCACGTTGTGATACGTCCTGATGGTTAAAGTTCTCATTCAAACGTAACTAACCCGGCCTCGGCCCGGCGGCTCGGCCCGGCGGCTCGGCCCGGCGGCTCGGCCCGGCGGCTCGCCCGGCCGGGCGGCCGTAATAATGTACGATCTGTTTCAAAACTATCTGATGAAAATGTAAACAAATGTATCAGAATGCGCCACATACAAGCCGAGTGCTTTGCCTTCTATGTGAATACTTAAACAAATGGATCAGAATGCTCACATACAAGCCGAGTGCTTTACATTCTATGTGAATACTTAAACAAATGGATCAGAATGCCCACATGCAAGCCGAGTGCTTTACCTTCTATGTGAATACTTAAACAAATGGATCAGAATGCCCACATACAAGCCGAGTGCTTTACCTTCTATGTGAATACTTAAACAAATGGATCAGAATGCCCACATGCAAGCCGAGTGCTTTACCTTCTATGTGAATACTTAAACAAATGGATCAGAATGCGCCACATACAAGCCGAGTGCTTTACCTTCTATGTGAATACTTAAACAAATGGATCAGAATGCCCACATGCAAGCCGAGTGCTTTACCTTCTATATGAATACTTAAACAAATGGATCAGAATGCGCCACATGCAAGCCGAGTGCTTTACCTTCTATATGAATACTTAAACAAATGGATCAGAATGCGCCACATACAAGCCGAGTGCTTTGCCTTCTATATGAATACTTAAGTATTCCCCCCCCCCCCCGTTCTTTAAACAAAATTTAATCGCAAAACGATCTCGTAAAAAATTAAAAACCTGACGGCGTAAAATACCACCTGAAGAGATCTTTTTTTTTATGGTCCAATATTGGTCCTTACAAATATCACGTCCCGTTTCAGAAGATGTTCGAATAAAGACGACGGTAACGTTCCAATCAGAAGGTCTCACCGCGGTACTGCCAACTGTGCCAAGTGTTTACGAAATGGCGGCTTTGTTGGTCGACTTAGACTAGCGAAAGTAAGATAACCCAACAAGTCGTGAGTGACGTTTGCGAAGTGTTCGAGGTGCGAGCGACTGTGCGCCAGTGTGGCTCCAGCCTGCACTGCTGTGCGCCAGTGTGGCTCCAGCCTGCACTGCTGTGATCTCACCATTACTATTGACAAACGACTAGAGCGACCATTAAATGTGATTAAAGCAATTTATAATGTTTATTTGGCCGCGATATAAACGATTGAAGTGTAAATAACGAGCCGCGGCGCCCGCATGCGCATGCGCGCGGGCAGCTCCCGAACTTGTGACATCGCCGGCACGCGACCCCCGCGACCCCTCAACCCCCGCATCATCGGATTGTTAAATTAAATAGAGTTAACTGCAGCTAAAGGGTTGCGAAGCGTGCCTCAGCGCCCCCCCCCCAGCCGCCTGCGCCCGCGCACCCTCGCCGCGCGCCTGCTGCTGCAGATTTCGATTTCGCTTTGTATTTTTTGCAGCACAACTCTTTCTGTCTGCGAACTATTTAAAATAAGCATTCACCAGATGAAAGAGATCACAGAAAGCGATTATCGAATTGCAAACGTATTGATTGCTACATACACAACATACATAACGAACGAAGCTCACGAAGTTATAATTATGTTCGTATATTAATTTAATAATATCATGATTGATACCCATTTAAATCTATAATTAATATTAAATACATTATTGTCCATGTGTTTGTGCGTGAATGTGTTCTACTTAGATCGCCACATCAGTAGATCGCAGGCGCGCGAAGCAGGGGCGGGGCGCTAGTATATTTAAACTCAATTAAAACGCTCGTTAGTTTTGCATACGTAGTTTCAGTTCCAGCCTAGTCCGGACGTCTCGTCTGCTCGACCGAGCCCCCCCCACACCCCGGCCCCCACCCCACTCGTCCCGCGACCCGGCGCCGCCGCGTGGCATCGCCCGCCCGGGCTATTATCTACTTCGTTTTCACTAAGCGTTATTTTTAACTTTTTTTTCTTTTTGCTCGGTTCCTAAGGGTCGTAGCGTGATGTTAAGTAAACTATTACCATCCTCGAGAATTGGGCTACCAAATGCAAAAAGAATTTTTCAAATCCAACTTTTTGTTCACAATTTCATGGGTTTTAATTTTTTGCGCGGACCCCTAATTCTTTTTCTAAAATAAAAGTAGCCTAAGTGACTCCGCGTAACCTAAGCTATCTGCCAATGAAAGTCTCGTGAAAATAGGTTCAGCCGTTTTGGAGTTTAGCAGGAACAAACAGACAGACAGACAAAAATTTTAAAAATCGCTTTTTTGTTATAAGTACCGTATATACGTTCATATGCACTTAGTAAAAAGTTGTTATTTTGACATTACAAACAGACACTTCATTTATTTGTATAGATGTAGTTCATTTGCAACAAAATAATCTTACCTACTAAGTTATATTTTTCCACTCTCAGTATGGAACAGCTTCCATTGTAAGAAGTTGTCTAAAAAAATGTAGTTACAATAAAATATCATGACCTATGTAAATGGAACAACAGCGTCATGCTGGCTTTTATATAATATCGTAATGAGGGTGATCGTCGCGGCGCGGGCTGTGATCGTATATCATGCTGGTTTAAATTAAACCCGTCACCGATATTGTCGCGCGACGGAATAATTTACAAATGACAGCCGCTCGCGCCGCTCGTAAATCACGCGCCGTGTGCGGCCGCCCTTAACCCTTTCACCCACCGCGCCCCCCGCACCCCGCCGGCGCCCTGCGTAAACAAATCAGTTGGTTTTTTAGCGTCGCTGTCTGGTAGGCAAAGGGTGGCGGCGCCGCCTGCCGACCAATGACGGCGTCGAGCACATCTACATAGAGATTTACATACGGCGGGTCGCGCATGTAAATCTCTGCCTCCTGTAACAACGCGCCACTTGCTACATATTACATCTCGCTCAGGCTCACTACCCGAGTACTGGGTACTGGAGCCTCTCAACGAAGCTTATCAGTTCTGTGTCTTATCGCTGGTGTTGTAGATCTGTCCCTTAGTATTATTATTTAACTGATGCTGTTAATCACCCAGCCACCTCACGAGTTCTAGAAAATTAGTTGAGTTTTTTTTATTATCTGAGTGGAACTTACCATACCTAAATGAGAATGATTTGAGATAAGTGGGTATATTATATTATATTATATTATATTATATTATATTATATTATATTATATTATATTATATTATATTATATTAAATTAGTTTAACACATTCACAAAAGAACAGCCGCGTCCTGCAATCATTGAAAAGGTTTCTTCTCTTTCACTTCATTTGTATTTCTTCAATCTCTTGTAATTTATTGCTCTGACTTCATAAGCGGATATGGAGAGAGACATTTTAGGAGCGATGCTAACATTTTGTTGTCAAAAATGTCAGTGACAGTGTCTTACGAACGCACACTAGCACATGTTGGCTTGGCGCGGGGAGCTCGTTAATGTGACAGTGTCTTACGAACGCACACTAGCACATGTTGGCTTGGCGCGGGGAGCTCGTTAATGTGACAGTGTCTTACGAACGCACACTAGCACATGTTGGCTTAGCGCGGGGAGCTCGTTAATGTGACAGTGTCTTACGAACGCACACTAGCACATGTTGGCTTGGCGCGGGGAGCTCGTTAATGTGACAGTGTCTTACGAACGCACACTAGCACATGTTGGCTTAGCGCGGGGAGCTCGTTAATGTGACAGTGTCTTACGAACGCACACTAGCACATGTTGGCTTAGCGCGGGGAGCTCGTTAATGTGACAGTGTCGTACGAACGCACACTAGCACATGTTGGCTTAGCGCGGGGAGCTCGTTAATGTGACAGTGTCTTACGAACGCACACTAGCACATGTTGGCTTAGCGCGGGGAGCTCGTTAATGTGACAGTGTCTTACGAACGCACACTAGCACATGTTGGCTTAGCGCGGGGAGCTCGTTAATGTGACAGTGTCTTACGAACGCACACTAGCACATGTTGGCTTGGCGCGGGGAGCTCGTTAATGTGCACTTGTTGAGGAGTGCGTGTCGCGGGGCTCTCACTCATTAGGCATTGCTGCGAGATCGTCGCGAGCGGAGGTTCGGGCGCGGCGGGGGCGGCGGGGGCGGCGGGGGCGGTGGGGGCGGGCGTGCGGGGGGGCGCTGCAGCTGCACAGCTATTGATTAGCGCCACAATCGCCGGCACGAGCCAGGCTCACTGAAGCGACTCGCTGATACTAAAGAGATGGTAACGAGCCAGGCTCACTGAAGCGACTCGCTGATACTAAAGAGATGGTAACGAGCCAGGCTCACTGAAGTGACTCGCTGATACTAAAGAGATGGTAACGAGCCAGGCTCACTGAAGCGACTCGCTGATACTAAAGAGATGGTAACGAGCCAGGCTCACTGAAGTGACTCGCTGATACTAAAGAGATGGTAACGAGCCAGGCTCACTGAAGCGACTCGCTGATACTAAAGAGATGGTAACGAGCCAGGCTCACTGAAGCGACTCGCTGATACTAAAGAGATGGTAACGAGCCAGGCTCACTGAAGCGACTCGCTGATACTAAAGAGATGGTAACGAGCCAGGCTCACTGAAGTGACTCGCTGATACTAAAGAGATGGTAACGAGCCAGGCTCACTGAAGCGACTCGCTGATACTAAAGAGATGGTAACGAGCCAGGCTCACTGAAGTGACTCGCTGATACTAAAGAGATGGTAACGAGCCAGGCTCACTGAAGCGACTCGCTGATACTAAAGAGATGGTAACGAGCCAGGCTCACTGAAGCGACTCGCTGATACTAAAGAGATGGTAACGAGCCAGGCTCACTGAAGCGACTCGCTGATACTAAAGAGATGGTAACGAGCCAGGCTCACTGAAGCGACTCGCTGATACTAAAGAGATGGTAACGAGCCAGGCTCACTGAAGCGACTCGCTGATACTAAAGAGATGGTAACGAGCCAGGCTCACTGAAGCGACTCGCTGATACTAAAGAGATGGTAACGAGCCAGGCTCACTGAAGCGACTCGCTGATACTAAAGAGATGGTAATCACTTCGAGAACTATGACACGACTGTATGTAATATGTCAATTTGGTAAACTATTAATTTCCCTGATTATACTTCCCAGCCTGACACAGCCAGTTGTTTGTCGAACACCTGCATGTGTTTCCCGATATAAGAGATGTTTGCTCGTGAACATGACACTTATATACCTACATGGGCAGTGAAGCTAGACAGTCTAGACTAGCCTTATATTATATACCTACATGGGCAGTGAAGCTAGACAGTCTAGACTAGCCTTATATTATATACCTACATGGGCAGTGAAGCTAGACAGTCTAGACTAGCCTTATATTATATACCTACATGGGCAGTGAAGCTAGACAGTCTAGACTAGCCTTATATTATATACCTACATGGGCAGTGAAGCTAGACAGTCTAGACTAGCCTTATATTATATACCTACATGGGCAGTGAAGCTAGACAGTCTAGACTAGCCTTATATTATATACCTACATGGGCAGTGAAGCTAGACAGTCTAGACTAGCCTTATATTATAAACCTACATGGGCAGTGAAGCTAGACAGTCTAGACTAGCCTTATATTATATACCTACATGGGCAGTGAAGCTAGACAGTCTAGACTAGCCTTATATTATATACCTACATGGGCAGTGAAGCTAGACAGTCTAGACTAGCCTTATATTATATACCTACATGGGCAGTGAAGCTAGACAGTCTAGACTAGCCTTATATTATATACCTACATGGGCAGTGAAGCTAGACAGTCTAGACTAGCCTTATATTATATACCTACATGGGCAGTGAAGCTAGACAGTCTAGACTAGCCTTATATTATATACCTACATGGGCAGTGAAGCTAGACAGTCTAGACTAGCCTTATATTATATACCTACATGGGCAGTGAAGCTAGACAGTCTAGACTAGCCTTATATTCAGCTGAGTTTATTCCACTGTGTATGTTTAGGTGGTACACTATGTTTAGGTGGTACACTATGTTTAGGTGGTACACTATGTTTAGGTGGTAGACTATGTTTAGGTGGTACACTATGTTTAGGTGGTACACTATGTTTAGGTGGTACACTATGTTTAGGTGGTACATTATGTTTAGGTGGTAGACTATGTTTAGGTGGTACACTATGTTTAGGTGGTACACTATGTTTAGGTGGTACACTATGTTTATTTATTTATTTATTTATTAAAACTTTATGCACAAGTAAAAAGAATACCGTACAAAGGCGGACTTAATGCCTGAGGCATTTTCTACCAGTCAACCTTAGGGTGATGCAGAGACAAAACAAGGCAAGTGCAACATAAGGGATAGATAACACGAAAATAACTATAAAATACTGGAGTAAATACATAGATATATATAGATATATAGTTATATACATAAATACTTATAAACGGAATAAACTTCGTCAGGAGAAATAACGAACGGTAGAGGAGAAATAACGATCAAAAGAGGAGAAAACGAATCCACCAAATCAGCGCTGGGATTTTTCTGCCAACTTCTTACGTATATGCTCACGTGCCTTGACTTATGTTTAGGTGGTACAATATGTTTAGGTGGTACACTATGTTTAGGTGGCACAATATGTTTAGGTGGTACACTATGTTTAGGTGGCACAATGTTTAGGTGGTACACTATGTTTAGGTGGTACACTATGTTTAGGTGGTACAATATGTTTAGGTGGTACACTATGTTTAGGTGGCACAATATGTTTAGGTGGTACACTATGTTTAGGTGGCACAATATGTTTAGGTGGTACACTATGTTTAGGTGGTACACTATGTTTAGGTGGTACACTATGTTTAGGTGGTACAATATGTTTAGGTGGTACACTATGTTTAGGTGGCACAATATGTTTAGGTGGTACACTATGTTTAGGTGGCACAATATGTTTAGGTGGTACACTATGTTTAGGTGGTACAATATGTTTAGGTGGTACACTATGTTTAGGTGGTACAATATGTTTAGGTGGTACACTATGTTTAGGTGGCACAATATGTTTAGGTGGTACACTATGTTTAGGTGGCACAATATGTTTAGGTGGTACACTATGTTTAGGTGGCACAATATGTTTAGGTGGTACACTATGTTTAGGTGGTACACTATGTTTAGGTGGTACAATATGTTTAGGTGGTACACTATGTTTAGGTGGTACAATATGTTTAGGTGGTACACTATGTTTAGGTGGCACAATATGTTTAGGTGGTACACTATGTTTAGGTGGTACACTATGTTTAGGTGGTACAATATGTTTAGGTGGTATTCTATGTTTAGGTGGTACACTATGCATTAGACGTTTACGTTACATATAAATTCGAACATGTGACAATATGACATTACGTAACTATTACAACACTGTAATATCGCTGAACTTTATATCAGTTTAATAAAAACTGTTGTCAAGTCAACTAAAGGCAAGTTCCACAAACACAGACGGCAGCACAGTCCCCGTTCTACACACTGGGCCGGTCAACGCTAATCATGCGCTACTTTTGTGTATATGCTAATGCTACAAGATGAAGCATGCTATTTAAAAGAAACAAAGGAAAAGAACCCTTCTGTCCTATCTGATAATGTTATCATTATGTCTATTATGCCTTGTGCGTCCGTGACGGATCTCAGTTTAGTCGCAGTCCGGAACAACAACATACCAGAGTCAGGTCGCCTCCTGCGTGCCCTCGCGGCAGTACATACACAGTTCGTTAGCAAGCGGCAGAGCGGCCGGCGCCGTGCGCCCCTTCCGAGCTAACACGCGTGAAACTGCGCAATTGTAAATGCAAATAGTGCGCTAATCCAACATGGCGGCGACCTCCGGCCTCCCCCTCCTCTAACTACTAAAGAGCCGCGGCGGCTGGGCGGCTGCACCACGCCGTGCTTGAACCTAATCATTACCAACGTCGATGTTTAGTAATATTCCAAAGTTCCATCTTATCTGAATACCTACATTATAATAATCAATCAATGATTTCTATTTCATGAAGTATGTCATAACATGTGAAGTAATGGTTTCGTTAACGGCCGCTGTGAGCGAAGCAGCAGACCGAGATGTTGCGCGTGCGCGCGCTCCGCCGAGAGCGGCGCGAGGCATTCTATACGAAATGAGATTAATAAAATAAAGATGTTATCCGATAACTACAATAAGTGTATACCCAACACCCTCTCGTGTCCGACACGACGGGCCCTCCGCCCCCGCGCCCCGACCCTCACAACCCTTACGCTACCAATCTTTAATTAAATATCTAAAGGTATCAGGGTTGACACGTCATAAAACTGCACAAATATAGAAATCAGTGTTCATAAAAAGCCCATAAGAATGGTAAAACACGAAGGGTCGGCTCGCTACGCCGCCGCTACGCGCGTGCTACGAGCCGGGCAGCCGCTACGGCCGCGTAGCAGCGCTACAGCACACTAGTACATATATTTCGTCCAGCTGATATCGCGTGAACTATGAAACATTATTATGATGATATTAGGGGATGGTTAAAAAGATTATTGTTAAAGATTTGTTTTCTATTGTGGTATCATTATAAGATTTGTAATAACATGAAATCGTTTCGCAAGTTACAATTATTTTAAAGTGGCTTGTTGCTTTTGCAAAATCCACATTATGGCATTTGAAGCCGCGTCTCAGAAACTGTTCAAACAAATACTCCCGAAATAACACTCGAGGAGCGGTTACCGTTAAAGTAAACACACTTTATTCCGTTTTAAAATATGTAAGAGTTCTACAAAGAAGGTGAATTTCTTATTGAAAGTAGCAATATGTTGGCGCCTAAACAAACAGCGGCCACATTACGTAAATGCATTCTTTGGATTGAGATGCATGAGCGAGGGGTGCGCGGGCGGCGAGGGGCCGGGGTCGCCGGGTCGCCGGGGTCGCCGGGGTCAGAGGAACCTGCATTAAAGTTTCATCGGCCGCTGTTTGCGCACATTAGCATCTCAAAGCGCCGCACTAGCGCGTGGTGGACGCGCCACCGCCGCGCGCTGCCGTGCAGCGATAGATCGAGTTCGATACTCGTTGCATATTGCTGCAGCATCTTCTGTGCAGCGATAGATCGAGTTCGATACTCGTTGCATATTGCTGCAGCATCTATGAATACCTACTTGTCTTGCGGCATTTGTAAGCAGTGACAGACGGAACTAAACTATAAGTTGCCTCCTTGACTGCTGCGGCAATGCAGGAGGACATCTTGTTGGGTGACTACATACAGGAGTACAGGACACGCTGACACTAATTAATGGCTAGAAGTAAATACTAGGCAATGTTACGATGCCACAGATGTCGAGTGCGTCTTGTGTGTCGGTGCGCAGGTCTGTGCGGGGGCGGGGGTGGCGGGGGTGGCGGGTGGCGGTCAGTCGCGCCCGCCACGCTTGCTATTCGATCAGATTCACATCAAACAGGAACTAGCCTTTCATCTCACACAATCACTTTCCCAACGCTTACCAAACGCTGTGTACACAACACAGCATATTACAAATACTTCCCTTCTTTGTTGTCTTAACTTTTAATAATATCTATTGATCTATTTCGTTAGTTCATTCGTTTTTCAAGCAATCGTTTAATCGAGTATTAGATCTGCAATAAAAGTTATTGACACAAACAATGAGTAGGATGATAAACACTATCACTTGTGGATCGTTGTGTTCGGAACTTCTAAGTCGCGATGCGGTGCGGTGCGGTGCGGTGCGTTGCGGTGCGGCCATTTCTATGTAGATGTTCACTAGATACGGTGAGAACGTATTCATTTGTTTGATAATAGTTCGCAATGAGTCCTGGGCCCGCGGCACACGCTGCTCAACCCGGCCTCCGAACCCGATATCGGAATTCGCGCATCGGTTAGCCGAACCCGTCGTTCCCCTTTCCTAAAAAATTAAACAGCTTTTAAACGCGCATCGCGCTCGATCCGTTCGGCATAAGCGAAAAAAAATCTTCTCAGGTAATCGAAATAATGGCGAGATCGCGCGAAAAAAATTCACTAAAGGGCGGAAAAAGAAACGGATTCGTACAAAAAGTTTAAAATGTTTAATTCGACGGTTGAGGGTTGAGCGGGGTGCGTGCGGGGCGCGGGCTGCGGGCCGCGGGGGGGCGCGGCGGACCGCGGCGCGGGCTGCGGGCCGCACAGTGCTCGCACAGTGTGCCGTGGAGAGCCGACTCGCGACGGCGCGCTCGCTGTGCGCACATTGCTCGTACGTCGCTCGCACACTGTTCCGACTGCCGCCGCGCACGCAGCATGGTGTTGTCCGCATGCGTCCGCGCCGACACGCGCGCCTACAGCTCCGCGCGCTACCGTGAGTAGTTTTCAGGATTCTATTGACACTGTTTCAAGATTTTAAAAGTACCTGAAGCTGTTAAAGTTGATGGTCCCAAAGCTTTCATGTTTTTTTTAAGTTTGCGAATTTTACGTTTCACATAAAGAGCTCTTATTCTACTTCGAATTCGATTCCTTACGTTTTCTTGACATTGGTGCCGATCCTCTTGTACACCGAACTAAACTATCAATAAGATCCCTTACTGTTGCCTACTCATGACAATCTTAAAGCTATTCTGCAAAAAAATATCACTAAACTTAAAAAATATTTTGACAGAACTAAAACTGAATTTGACAATCGCGACTCCATGTGGTAAGTACTTGTTTGCCCTATCGCGTAACTTTTTTGAGCCGGAGGTGCGCAAGGGGCAGAAGGGGGGGGGGGGGGGGGTTCAATTTTTGTAAGGAAAATATGAAAAATTATTACCAACATGTTGACTTCTAGGGGTTTATGGGGTTAGTAAATAAAGGGGAGTCGAAAATTTCATTATTTTTGCGACAGGACGCACCGTTTTCGAGATATAAGCAAAAGAAAAGAAAAAAAAGACACAGTACCTACTGTTTGTGCACCTGAAGTCGAGGTGTTGGTGTTGGTGTTGGTGTTGGTGTGAATTTTAGTTCGTGCCAACTAATTTTATTCCACACCTTTTTAATCGTGATTAAAAATAGTCAGATTTAGTTACAAAGTCTAAATTTTAGGTGAAAAACGTCAAATTCAGAATAGCAAAATTACCATTTTCACTAAACTAATAACTCTGGCATCTGAGTGCTGTCAAACTAAAATATAGTTAAGTTGTGTCAATTTCAGAATGGGAAATAGTCGTTTGACAGGAATAAACTAAATTTCGGTGATTTTAGCTTAGTTTAGACGCATTTGTGACAAGAGAATCGGCGCCATTTCCTGTGAATGATGAGGGGTTCACTGTATCTCATTCATAGTTACATGTAAGTTGTTGAGTTGCGCTTTTTCTTGTTTGTACCTGAGTAGTGTCGCAAAACATAGGCCTTCCTTATTATTAATTATTAGATTGATCGATTTAGTAGTTCATTCTGAACCAACTGCTTTCAGGACTTCAGCCGATTTAGTAGTTCATTCTGAACCAACTGCTTTCAGGACTTCAGTCGATTTAGTAGTTCATTCTGAACCAACTGCTTTCAGGACTTCAGTCGATTTAGTAGTTCATTCTGAACCAACTGCTTTCAGGACTTCAGTCGATTTAGTAGTTCATTCTGAACCAACTGCTTTCAGGACTTCAGCCGATTTAGTAGTTCATTCTGAACCAACTGCTTTCAGGACTTCAGTCGATTTAGTAGTTCATTCTGAACCAACTGCTTTCAGGACTTCAGTCGATTTATTTTTGTTTACGTTTTTTTACTTAATTATATTTAACTACTATGTTGGTAGATCTTATGCTAATTAATGTATCGCGATGTAAATAATGCGGTAGGTACATACTTATATTAAATCAATATATGTTTTAATTAAATAATTAGCAATTGACAATTGCACAAGTCGTTAATGTTAGACGTTGTACACCTACTTGTGCGCCTGAATCTGAACCTAATTATTTATTCAATAATTATATGTACATAATATAATTATAGTTCTTTATAACAAATGTTATAATTAATAAGTTTGAATTGAATTAAGATAGAGAGTGTAACGTTAGGTAGTAGTTACGAACTGTACGTTCATACAAATGTGTCCGTGTGAGCATCTCATACAAATGTGTCCGTGTGAGCATCTCATACAAATGTGTCCGTGTGAGCATCTCATACAAATGTGTCCGTGTGAGCATCTCATACAAATGTGTCCGTGTGAGCATCTCATACAAATGTGTCCGTGTGAGCATCTCATACAAATGTGTCCGTGTGAGCATCTCATACAAATGTGTCCGTGTGAGCATCTCATACAAATGTGTCCGTGTGAGCATCTCATACAAATGTGTCCGTGTGAGCATCTCATACAAATATGTCCGAGTGAGCATCTCATACAAATGTGTCCGTGTGAGCATCTCAAACAAATGTGTCTGTGTGAGCATCTCATACAAATGTGTCCGTGTGAGCATCTCATACAAATGTGTCCGTGTGAGCATCTCATACTAATGTGTCCGTGTGCGCATCTCATACAAATGTGTCTGTGTGAGCATCTCATACAAATGTGTCCGTGTGAGCATCTCATACAAATGTGTCCGTGTGAGCATCTCATACAAATGTGTCCGTGTGAGCATCTCATACAAATGTGTCTGTGTAAGCATCTCATACAAATGTGTCCGTGTGAGCATCTCATACAAATGTGTCCGTGTGAGCATCTCATCGATCGCACATTAGCTCCATAGCTGCATAGAAGCAGCTTTTTTCAATATATACCGCGGTGTTGTGACAATATTAAAACGGTCATGTACTGAGCAATATACCAGTACCTACCGCACAAGTCCACAACACTATACCAGTACCTACCGCACAAGTCCACAACACTATACCAGTACCTACCGGCACAAGTCCACAACACTATACCAGTACCTACCGGCACAAGTCCACAACACTATACCAGTACCTACCGGCACAAGTCCACAACACTATACCAGTACCTACCGCACAAGTCCACAACACTATACCAGTACCTACCGGCACAAGTCCACAACACTATACCAGTACCTACCGGCACAAGTCCACAACACTATACCAGTACCTACCGGCACAAGTCCACAACACTATACCAGTACCTACCGGCACAAGTCCACAACACTATACCAGTACCTACCGCACAAGTCCACAACACTATACCAGTACCTACCGCACAAGTCCACAACACTATACCAGTACCTACCGGCACAAGTCCACAACACTATACCAGTACCTACCGCACAAGTCCACAACACTATACCAGTACCTACCGCACAAGTCCACAACACTATACCAGTACCTACCGGCACAAGTCCACAACACTATACCAGTACCTACCGCACAAGTCCACAACACTATACCAGTACCTACCGCACAAGTCCACAACACTATACCAGTACCTACCGGCACAAGTCCACAACACTATACCAGTACCTACCGGCACAAGTCCACAACACTATACCAGTACCTACCGGCACAAGTCCACAACACTATACCAGTACCTACCGCACAAGTCCACAACACTATACCAGTACCTACCGCACAAGTCCACAACACTATACCAGTACCTACCGGCACAAGTCCACAACACTATACCAGTACCTACCGGCACAAGTCCACAACACTATACCAGTACCTACCGCACAAGTCCACAACACTATACCAGTACCTACCGGCACAAGTCCACAACACTATACCAGTACCTACCGCACAAGTCCACAACACTATACCAGTACCTACCGCACAAGTCCACAACACTATACCAGTACCTACCGGCACAAGTCCACAACACTATACCAGTACCTACCGCACAAGTCCACAACACTATACCAGTACCTACCGCACAAGTCCACAACACTATACCAGTACCTACCGCACAAGTCCACAACACTATACCAGTACCTACCGCACAAGTCCACAACACTATACCAGTACCTACCGGCACAAGTCCACAACACTATACCAGTACCTACCGGCACAAGTCCACAACACTATACCAGTACCTACCGGCACAAGTCCACAACACTATACCAGTACCTACCGCACAAGTCCACAACACTATACCAGTACCTACCGGCACAAGTCCACAACACTATACCAGTACCTACCGGCACAAGTCCACAACACTATACCAGTACCTACCGCACAAGTCCACAACACTATACCAGTACCTACCGGCACAAGTCCACAACAAACTAACTGAACATAATGCTTAACATTCAAAATGATCTTGTTTGAAAATAAACAGCTTTTGTGAAAAAACTTTATTCCCAAAAGCAATTATAAATATCACTAGATACGGCTAATCTTGGTCACTAGTTCACTGCACTTCAAAAAGTATTCGTTTATATATATGCCGACTGGCCGCCGCATATGCCGACTGGCCGCCGCATATGCCGACTGGCCGCCGCATATGCCGACTGGCCGCCGCATATGCCGACTGGCCGCCGCATATGCCGACTGGCCGCCGCATCACACACCACACTCGCGGCGGCGCAGCGCTCAACTCGATACTATCAAATGAGACGTAATCAACCAATAGCTGTTTCTGATCGCTTATCGATTAACTCATGTATGAGTTGAGAGAAACATCATCTAAAACAAATGAATAATAGTCGTTAAGTAGTCGCTGCAGTGTGCACGCAGCGTATCGCACGCAGCGTATCGCACGCGAGCGCGTCGAGTACCACCATCACTCCCTCCTACTCATCACATCTCTCCTCAGCTCCGCTCCGCTCCTCAGCAGTCGGCGCCGCCGCGCCGGTGCGACACCTAAAAAACTAATCCGATTGCGCAAAAAACTCACAACTGGCGCTTTTTACGTATTTTGTGAATATTTCCATCCGATACTCCGCTCGTTTCTGTGATTGCACCCTTTTGTGACAGCTCCACAAAAAACTGACGATGACGTCTCAATGCAAGCGCACTTTTTACAGCATAAATATGAGGCTTTTTTTTATCAAAGGATACATCTTTTATGAATTCGCGTATATTTGAATAAATGAACATTTGTGTCGACGCAAATCCTTTTTTATCCTTGCGATGCGCCGCCGCGGTGCTGCGCGCATTACTGGCAGGTAGGCGCAGCTCCCGCGCGCTGCAGCCGGCGTGTGCCCACCGCACTGTGTGTGCCGACGTACTCACGGGCGCCTCAAATATTTCGTATCCAACTCAATCGCCACTAGCATCGTACAAGGCTTTATCATGTCGTAGCAGTTGCGAAGAGAGCTCGTGGAGCGTCTACGAGAAACTACCATTGGTGGCGCCGGAGCGCCGGCGGCGGCGTTTCAGTCATCCATGTGTTAGAATATTTTTTCTTGACTCAATGTGAGCGTGTGCTAGTTCCGTTGGCGTGGCAGTATTACCGACTGCGGATGACATCAAGCGATGTGTCTAATCCGCTCAGTAATCAGCATTACTTGTAATTTGATGATCCCGTGTGTCAGTGGCTTCGTATTACGTTGTCCGGCGTGTCGTGTGCGCTGGCGCCTTACGCTGATCCTATTAATGACATTAATTCGGCCGCTAATGAGCTGATCCCAGACCGCGGATGCGTGGCGCTGGCCGCGTGTGCGACAAGGTGTTACCGTCTTAGCGAGCTCGTCGTTGTTATCTTATACTTACGCGGCTCCACTCCTTGCTTTATTTATTTATTTTTTTATTTGAGATAAGTTTGCTCTTGACTCTAGTCTAGGTCAGAGATGACTGAGACAAAGTCGACGATGGAGCGAGCTTACCCAGAAGAAGCCTGTTGACTCTCACTTTGCAGAGATCGGGGCTGTATGCGTTCGGAACACACGCAGCCAGAGAGTTCCGCTCCCTAGCTGTGCGCATCACAAAAGACATCGCTTGCTACCTCCACGCCTCATTATTAATTAACCTAAACCGTGTATCGTTAACAGTTTCAGAATAGAACTGCTTTAACTCTGTTCTGTGACTCCGTGTAATATTATATTCTATATAATGAAGAGCGTAAACGAGACACAACACAAGATGTATTGTTAATACTGCAGTAGCCGTGTAGTGACCTTCAAAGCGTTAATACAATTTAAATACCTACTATAAGTATATGGGACGTGCTGGATTTCTTTTTGTTAGATAGTCGTTACGTCATCACGTACTGAAACTGATACCTACAACAAACCAGGGCTTGTATGTTGGGAGTCAGTCCTCAAACGTGGAGCGTTACAAGGAGATCGTGTCAACAGAGCGTTACAGGGAGATCGTGTCAACAGAACGTTACTGGGAGATCGTGTCAACAGAACGGCGTGACGGAAATTATTATTTCCTTTATTACAATAAATACATATAAATTATATTTTTAAATATTAGAATATAAAGATTATTAAAACATTAAAAAATATTAAAAATATAGTAGCCCACCGGTATCGGGAACAGGGTCCAAGCTACCGGCGGTCAGGGCTCCAGACAGAGGAACCTCCTTACAATGCGAGCCGTGTCCAGAAGTACCGCTTTCTGAATCAAGCCCTTAATCCAGCTGCCCAACGAGAGCCTCCATAGGTGTTGGTCGAGGCTCTTGGCAATTAAGCCATTGGCTGATACGACTATCGGCACAATGACTGCTGTATCCACATCCTACATGTCGACAACCTCGCGAGCCAGGTCAAGATACTTAATCTTTTTCAGCTTTCACGAGATCACGAGGTTCTCATCATGCGGACCGCTATATCAATAATCATTGTGCGACGCTCTATTCGATCTATCACCACTATGTCTGGCTTATTGGCAACAATAGTCCTGTCAGTGATGATAGATCGATCCCAGTACAACGTAATATTGTCATTTTCGAGAACTGGGTCGGGTACATACCTATAGTACGGTACTTCCGGTTCCACAAGGCTGTATTTCAGAGCAAGTTGCTGGTGGATAATCCTGGCTACAAGGTTGTGCCTATGCAAGTAGTCTCCGTTAGCCAGACGAGAACAGCCAGAAATAATGTGTCGGATTGATTCCCCGGGACGGTGGCATGCCCGACAGATGTCAACCGTGCCGTCCTTCACAATATATTTCCGGTAGTTGTTCGTCATCATAACTTCGTCCATAATCGCAAAGACAAAACCTTCGGTTTCCCCAAAGAGGTCTCCGAATCGCAACCAGGATACGGACGCTAAGAGGTCTACATCGGGCCCATGTAGGACCCGGTAAAAGCGCCCGTGAAGCTCTTTACTCTGCCATACCTCCCTGCGGTCATTAGTATCTAATACGGTTGGCGCCAGTTCTCGTTAGCCAAGGAGAGCGGGGTGAGGCCCTTGTCCACTGCGACCACATCTCGGTGCATCCCCACGTCGGCTTCTAGGAAGTATTCCCTGAGACTGCATACCTCACGGTCGTGCAGGCTCTTAGCATTATTATTAAATGGTTAATTATTAATATTATTATAGCATGTTAGTTTGTACTTGTGAAAGACACGTAAGCGTGTGCTCGCACCCATACGACGACGTGTTTGTGTGATGTGTGTGTTGTGGTGAGGTGTAAAGACACGTAAGCGTGTGCTCGCACCCATACGACGACGTGTTTGTGTGATGTGTGTGCTGTGGTGAGGTGTAAAGACACGTAAGCGTGTGCTCGCACCCATACGACGACGTGTTTGTGTGATGTGTGTGTTGTGGTGAGGTGTAAAGACACGTAAGCGTGTGCTCGCACCCATACGACGACGTGTTTGTGTGATGTGTGTGTTGTGGTGAGGTGTAAAGACACGTAAGCGTGTGCTCGCACCCATACGACGACGTGTTTGTGTGATGTGTGTGTTGTGGTGAGGTGTAAAGACACGTAAGCGTGTGCTCGCACCCATACGACGACGTGTTTGTGTGATGTGTGTGTTGTGGTGAGGTGTAAAGACACGTAAGCGTGTGCTCGCACCCATACGACGACGTGTTTGTGTGATATGTGTGTTGTGGTGAGGTGTAAAGCAAAAAAACACAAAAAATAGGCGGTCATAGGGACTGGCGACAGAAGTGAAAACTGAAAACTTTAAACTTACTTAGCATACGAATATCACATCTATTTCAAAGACATTAGAGTGTTAAATGGAGCAATTTGGCAGCGCCCTCTAGCGTTGAGTCGTTGAACTCGTTGGAGCATGTCGCATGTCGCGAAACCGTAAGATTTTCCCTTACCAAAAAGTGCGCCAGAATGCAAAGAATTTTTCACTTCACAAAAATGTCTAACAAACGGTAGTCGTAGGACACGGTGCCGCGGTGCAGCCAGGTCCAGTGGAACCCAAGTGTGGCGTGACTCGTGACGTCATAGAATACGAAATGTCTAACAAACGGTAGTCGCAGGACATGGTGCCTCGGCGCAGCACTGTCCAGTGGAACCCAAGTGTGGCGTGACTCGTGACGTCATAGAATCAAACATACTGGCACCACGGCACTACTTCGCAGGGTCGCGTGCCTCGGCGCAGCACTGTCCAGTGGAACCCAAGTGTGGCGTGACTCGTGACGTCATAGAATCAAACATACTGGCACCACGGCACTACTTCGCAGGGTCGCGTGCCTCGGCGCAGCACTGTCCAGTGGAACCCAAGTGTGGCGTGACTCGTGACGTCATAGAATCAAACATACTGGCACCACGGCACTACTTCGCGGTTGCGTGCCTCGGCGCAGCACTGTCCAGTGGAACCCAAGTGTGGCGTGACTCGTGACGTCATAGAATCAAACATACTGGCACCACGGCACTACTTCGCGGTCGCGTGCCTCGGCGCAGCACTGTCCAGTGGAACCCAAGTGTGGCGTGACTCGTGACGTCATAGAATCAAACATACTGGCACCACGGCACTACTTCGCGGTCGCGTGCCTCGGCGCAGCACTGTCCAGTGGAACCCAAGTGTGGCGTGACTCGTGACGTCATAGAATCAAACATACTGGCACCACGGCACCACTTCGCGGTCGCGTGCCTCTTTATATTAGTTTCGTGTAGTAGTCGTCAGCGTGTTAGTAGGTGTGGTGTGCGCGGACATGTTCTAACAGCTTGTGTTTGTCCTGTTACAGAGGAGTCTGGCGAGCTCATCAAGTCGCCGTCGCCGCCGCCCAGCCACGGTCAGTATCGCTCTCGTACTCAACATTACACTGTATTGCTCACCTTCAACAAGCAACCACTTCTGCGACAACTCTCTCCGCGCACTGTTCCGACAGCTGACGTCTCGTTACAAACTACTAGAGTGCGACCGAATTTCCTTTTCGGCTTTCGTCAATTTTCGTTTTCGGCGGCCGTGTCGTGGCCGGAAATAGGTTCCGGCAAATCAATACTTTCAATTCACTTATTTAGAGAAAATCTATAGTTACGTATAACAACTACAAGTACCTTTGTACGAGTACATGCGGACACAAATAGCTGACCCGACACGAGGTCCATTCAATAATCCCACATCAAGCAAAAAGGTCAGTTTTTCCCGAATTTTAACATTTTCTGGGAAACCTTTCGGAGTTTTATTTCCCTAAAAATCTAATTCGGACTATGACGAACATTTTAAAACAAAAAAATATCCAAATCGGTAAAGCCGTTCTCAAGCGATGCGCTCACCAACGAACAGCATTTCTTTTTTATTTATATACAGGATGTCCCACGGATGCCACATGGAGGGAAAGTAGCTTGAATATTGTAGATGGAACATTTTACTGAAAGAAGACATTATTTGAATTAAAAAAAAAACAATTTAAACTGCATTCATAGATATTTAGAAATGGTACAGAAGAAGTTCTTACGGTCTATGAACTATAAGTGCTTCCAATCAAAAGTGCCTTACGTGGAGCTATTGAAATGGTATGAAGTTCAGGATCTGGGAATCAGGCGGCTGTTTCTCGATGTAATGACGCTACACGGCATATGTAATAGCCAACTGGACTGTATGGACCTAATAAACAAATTGTGTCTCAGGGTACCTAGAAGTGTTATTCGAAGGGGGGTGCGCGCCCCTCAACTGTTCCATACAGACATATGCAGGACCAACGCTGGGGAGCGAGCACCTCTTCGTCGCCTTGTTGATACTTATAACACGTATTTTATGGAACTAGATATATTTTTTCAATCCAAGCGATTATTTAAGAAAATGGCTCTTAATGTTTTAACTAGCGAAGTGACATAAGTTATGTTAAGCTAATCTTAGCAACAGCGCTATTGTTGTAGCGACTATTGTATTGTTTTGTCTTTTCCTTTTTGTTTTTTTTCTTTTATCAGCACTGCTGTTAAATTTTTAGTTAAAATGAGGACAGTGGTGTGGGTTACATGTTTGTTAATTTTAGTTTAAGTATTTCTTTGTAATCTGCAGCGTGGAACTGTTTTTTGTCCCGAATAAATAAAATAAAATAAAATATTTAAATATTTACATGGTTGAACCGGGAATCGAACCCGTTACACGAGAAAAATAATCACCCTGTAGCTTTATCATACCGATCGAAAGGCTTCATCACACGGATTAATTTTTGCTAAATAACATAGTGTCAAAAATAAAAGAAAGACCATGGATTTTAACATTTTTAATACAAAATTAATCACTTTATCAAATGCTCAAAATGAGTCCCTTCCTGTTGAATACAAAGTCGCACTCTTTTGATTATTTCGCTCCCTGTCGATTTTTTGATCTTGTTGCGGTGGATATTTAGAATAATACGTGTAAGTTCTGCTTGTAGCTCGTGGACACTTTCATACTGGTTCTTGTTATATACGTTTATTAGTAACAGGTGCTTATGATAATGTCAGTTGTATGTCCTTACGGCAATGTCAGCTTTTCATTTTTCTGAACAAAATTTCACATCAAATGATACAATTCATGGTCTTCCTTTCATTTGTGATACTATGTTATTTAGCAAAAAATAATCCTTATGATGAAGCCTTTCGATCGGTATGATAAAGCTACAGGGTGATTATTTTTTCTCTTATCTCCCTCTCTCCTACTTGTATAATGTCGCTGTGCCCGACAGGCTCCATCATTGTTTCTAAAATTATTAAACTCACCACCTGTATGTGTACATTATGGATTGCAATAAAGAATAATTGAATTGAATTTTTCTCATGTTACGGGTTCGATTCCCGGTTCAATATGTAATTATTTAAATATCTATTAATGCAGTTTAAATTGTTTTTTTTTTAAATTCAAATAATGTCTGCTTTCAGTAAAAGGTTCTATTTACAATATTCAAGGTACTTTCCCCCCATGTGGCATCCGTGGGACGCCCTGCCATCACACATCAGATTGGTTAATTAATAATAATTATGTGGTAGTGAAAAGTACATCGTGTCGTGTGATTTAAGTTTAAACTTTTAAATATAATGAATAAAAGATGGACACTACATTTCTTTTACTTTTACCGGAGAAAAAGCAATAGATAAACAAAAAAGTTTGTTCAACTGGTGATGTCGTCGTCACTAAGCGCAGAGACCCTGCAGCTAACACGCTGCTTGCTGACGCTGCGGAGCACAACGCGAGCACAACTTGAGCACGGCACACTGCTCACAGGGTCCGCGTTTCACATCTTCTGTCGGTGTCTGTATGCTCAACCGTCCGAGCGGTTCACTCTCTCACTGACATCCAACACATCCATTCGGCGTTTAAGTTGTATACATTATCCGGTTCACATTAATATGCAATGAGTAAAGTTCTCATTAGTATAATTAATATGTCATCATCTTGACGTGTATTTATTTATTTTATTGTATTTTATTCATGAACAAACAGTTATCTGCCAACAACTGGACTCTTAGCTGAGTAGTTGTTTACAAACCTATAGCTCCCTGTCTTAATATAACATATTTTTTATAATTCATGAAGTCTTACGAATAGCACTTTTAAAACAATTAAGACTTAAGCCAAAAATGTCCACATTCAAATATTTATCATGATAAAGTTTACAACTTCGCCTCAAAAAACTATTCACTACATAACAAGTGTTACTTTTTGCAATAACAAATAACGGTTTTAATAAAACGGTTGTAAATAAATGAAATGAAACTGAACTGCGGCGGGCGCCGCGCGCCGCCCGCCGCCCGTGCCCGTGCCCGTGCCCGTGCCCGTGCCCGTGCCCGTGCCCGTGCCCATGCCCACACGCTGCGACAGTTACCTACTCAATACGTAATCTCATTAATATTTGAATAGTCCATCGCCCTCTTAAGTTCTGTAAGTGAGTTTCTTTTCACTTTCCTCTATATCGTTAGAAAGTGCCCCCGCGGCTCAGCGGCACCTGTCTCGTGCCTCATCTTCGAGTGCGGGTTCGGTATCCGTGCGGCGCACACGCCACGCAAAAAAAACCCTACGCACCTTCTTCACCCCTTTGAAAGAAAGCGCACGCGCCGCTAATGCGCGCTCACCCCTTTATGATCTGCGCTAACTGCGGCACACGAGACGCTCCGACGAAATTGTGCGCCGCGCGTGCAGGCCTTTATGTGTGCGCCAGCAGTAACAATAGCACACAGTAACAATCACAGATGTGTTTTATATCACCGAGCGACGTGTTCCGCACAAAGGAACAACTTACATGTCGCTTTGACTCGCAGAGGGAGACGCTCCTGTGTAATCAACAAAAAAAATATTGTAACACGGCAGAGGTGCGCTGATGACGTCCCGTTGCCCAGGTCCAGGTCCCGGCTAGGCAGTAGGTCTCTGCGAGTGAGGCTGGCCCGGAACAGTGCCAACACGTATTCTCTTTCACAATAACTAGTTAGTTACCGCTTTCGTGGGCACTGAACGAGACGCAATAGAAGTTTTCTTGTTATGACGTCTATGACATCTATGACGTCTATGACGTTTATGACATCTGTGACGTCTATGACATCTATGACATCTGTGGCCGTTTAGTGTCCTTGAAAGTGTAAAACTGCGAACTGTGTGTGTGTGTGTGTTAATGTAAATCATTCTCAATCCCATCTCAATCTCTACCACGAGTCAACAGCAGAATGCGACCGGCCTCGAATTAACTAGACATTCAATTTGACACTCATTCCCCGGAACGTCATTTTTGTCACAAAGTTTTATTTCCCGCAGTAATCCGCATCTCTGTAAAGCCGATAAAATTGTTTCTACGCATCTTCATGACTTTGACTCTCCTTTTACCATACTTCCCTGATCTGTGCGAGTCTTGACCAGGCCTCATCCACGACCTTCTGAATGTCATCCACTCATCTCTCTGTTGCACTGCCCACACTCCTGCCGCCCTTGCGATGTTTCTTTTAATGTTATTTGTTTACATACTTCCATGACATAATCTTTTCATTATTTAACATTACATACCTACAATTCTAATTTCTACTATTTATTCGTGGCTTTTGTGAACAGTTGTACTGGCAGGCATATCGTTTGTGAACAGTTGTACTGGCAGGCATATCGTTTGTGAACAGTTGTACTGGCAGGCATATCGTTTGTGAACAGTTGTACTGGCAGGCATATCGTTTGTGAACAGTTGTACTGGCAGGCATATCGTTTGTGAACAGTTGTACTGGCAGGCATATCGTTTGTAAACAGTTGTACTGGCAGGCATATCGTTTGTGAACAGTTGTACTGGCAGGCATATCGTTTGTGAACAGTTGTACTGGCAGGCATATCGTTTGTGAACAGTTGTACTGGCAGGCATATCGTTTGTGAACAGTTGTACTGGCAGGCATATCGTTTGTGAACAGTTGTACTGGCAGGCATATCGTTTGTGAACAGTTGTACTGGCAGGCATATCGTTTGTGAACAGTTGTACTGGCAGGCATATCGTTTGTGAACAGTTGTACTGGCAGGCATATCGTTTGTGAACAGTTGTACTGGCAGGCATATCGTTTGTGAACAGTTGTACTGGCAGGCATATCGTTTGTGAACAGTTGTACTGGCAGGCATATCGTTTGTGAACAGTTGTACTGGCAGGCATATCGTTTGTGAACAGTTGTACTGGCAGGCATATCGTTTGTGAACAGTTGTACTGGCAGGCATATCGTTTGTGAACAGTTGTACTGGCAGGCATATCGTTTGTGAACAGTTGTACTGGCAGGCATATCGTTTGTGAACAGTTGTACTGGCAGGCATATCGTTTGTGAACAGTTGTACTGGCAGGCATATCGTTTGTGAACAGTTGTACTGGCAGGCATATCATTTGTGAACAGTTGTACTGGCAGGCATATCGTTTGTGAACAGTTGTACTGGCAGGCATATCATTTGTGAACAGTTGTACTGGCAGGCATAGCATAGCATAGCATAGCATAGCATAGCATAGCATAGCATAGCATAGCATAGCATAGCATAGCATAGCATAGCATAGCATAGCATAGCATAGCATAGCATAGCATAGCATAGCATAGCATAGCATAGCATAGCATAGCATAGCATAGCATAGCATATCATTTGGTTTAAATAGGTTTTCATTTTTATTATTTTATTTCTCTATTAAATAGATTCTTTTATATTTTGTGAATGTGAGAACGTTGTAGGCTTAATAGACAGGTAATAGATTAATAGATATAATAATAATGGTAATAGATTAATAGGTTAATAGATAGGTTGAGAGGTAGATTTGTAGACCATTTTCTATTTTGTTAAGTACCTGGTACTTGTTGACAGGTATACACTGTCCTCCCATACTTAATAACATTATAATTTGAAAACATTATAACAGCCAATTATTTTTAAAAGAGTAACTGTGGAGTTTCTTGCCGGCGCTTCTCCATAGGAAACGACCAATTGGAACCGTGCACCTAGCTTCTGACGTTTCATAAGTGCCCTGTAGGTTTATGTGGAATAAAATATTTTGATGATTTTGATTTTGTCTCTCGGCAACCAATCAGTGAGGGCTCTGCTCCACCGGCCATCATCACGTCCAGCCAAATGACCTGCCTGCCTCTATTTCAGAGCCGCTCCCCGTATTCCGATATCTTAGACCTCAGTCCTACGTCACTAAAATGGCGCGCACCATAGCCCTTTGTGCAACCTTGACTTTGTATACAGCCTCTTTAACGTCCAAGTAAGTGACATTCTATCAGCGATGACGATCATGACAAAGTCAAAATGTACGAGAGTGCCACAACCTAACGAAAGTTTCTGTCAATTCTGTTGAAAGTCGATGTCGAAATACGAAACGCTCTGAGAGCGATGGCCACTTGTGTCGGCCCCCAGCATGCCCCAGCGTGCCCCAGCATGCCCCAGCGTGCCCCAGCATGCCTCAGCGTGCCCCAGCATGCCCTAGCATGCCCCAGCATGCCCAAGCATGCCAAATGCCCCCCCAGCCCAATCGTATGTGTCTCAAGGTTTCCTTATTTTGGTGCTCTCTTGGAAAAGCTTAACAATGTTCGAGATAAACGAAGAGTGACCCAGCGGTACATCGCCAGCTGTAAGACTTGGTAGCGCGCCGTGGTGTTGTTTGACATCATTTGCTGCAACACGCGTTTTGTGCAACAGACATGGCCCCGGAGAGGGGTGTGGCGATGACGTATGACGCACATCTACATACAATGTCCGGCGCCGCCCGGCCTCGTCTCGCAGCGGATACGATAATATCATGTACTAAATGTTGTCAACATATCCGTATTCCCCGGTCGCGTGCTCGCGGGTCTCCTACGAGCGTTGTCTCCACAAGTTGTCTGAGCAAGAAGCACATACTAAAGAACTATATTCTATGCCTGTATTCCGTAAAAAACGGTAAGTTTTCTTAAACCACCAACTCAAAAATTCTATTGTTTTTGTTGAATCACTAATTCCGTTACCTACTCACTCTCTAGCAATAAATTAGGTAGGATTAATCTGAGCACCGTCTGAGATTGTGTGCTGCTATCGTGGTTTCGTCATCGCTCGCTTTAGTGTTTACTAATCTTTTAATTACAATCATTGCAAACTATAGTTTTGTATAAATTAGAAGCATCTTTTCAATTTTGTAAATGTGAGTACCATGGAGCGGTTTTATGTTATGACTAGCTGTGCCCGCGACTTCGTCCGCGTGGAATAGTGACTTTTAGGGCAGCATATTTTGAATTACATATACCGTCGTTTGGGTAGCTAAAATTTTACTTTACAGTAATGCTTCTCTGTATACGATATTTGACGTATGGCCATCGGGGATGAAAGCATACAGGCTCCTAGGATTGCTAACCCGTGACAGAGCCACACACAACTGACCGTGCGAGAAACAGCTGATATTTAGATCTACGCCCACAACTTTCAGCGTCTGACCTTGGGCTTTATTAATTATCATCGCAAAACATAGGCTGACTGGAAACTGGACTCGTTTAAAATTAAATGGGAAATTGTTTGGAATGAGAGGAATCCGAGGAATGAAAACACTTCCACCTTTTCCACACCCTGTTAAAATCTCTGCTTCTATCAGATTTCGTTGTAAATTGGTCACTTTTAACCTGGTGCCATTGCAAAGTTTTGGGGGGCTTAAATTTCTAAGAAGCATATGCCATTTGGTTCTTTTTACCATTTTAAGGCATTACAAAATTGACAACATACCACCATACCTCCTATAATGGCGAATTCAGAGTAATCAATTCTGGGCGAATATGAATAACCTGATTTCTCTTTGTTCGCCCATGGAAGGATTTCAATCTCCACTCCACTTTCTGGATCTTCTATCGATCTTGACACCATTCTATTGATTGTATGCGCAACTCGATCGGCATTCAGCCGTGACTGGCGTTGGTCTGCAGTTTCTTCTTGCCGAATTTCCCTTACTCGTTCTCTCTCAGCTAATAAATAATTTTCCTCGCTCTGACGGGTTTGCTCATAGTTTTCTCAAGCTGTTTGTAATCTTTGTCGATATTCATCATCATTTTCAAGAAGTCTATTATTGTTGTGTCGCTCTCGATCAGCTGTTAATCGAGATTCACGATCGAAACTACTTTCCAGCTCTCTAGACCGCAAAGTTCGTGCTCTTTGAGAGCTCAAACGAATTTCCCTATCAGTGAAAGTCTCAGACTCACGCGATAGTGCATGAGCTTTACGATCAGCAGTGAGACGTATTTCTCGTTCTTCCTGTGTTTCCTGAGACCGGGCATTTGCTGTCCGAACCCTCTGAGAACTCAGGCGAATTTTCCTATCAGTGAAAGTCTCAGACTCACCCGATAGTGCATGAGCTTCACGATCGGCAGTGAGACGTATTTCCCGTTCGTCCTGTGTCTCCTGGGATGCATTTGTTGTCCGTACTCTCTGGGAGCTCAGGCGGGTTTCCCTGTCAGCAAAAGTCTCAGACTCACGCGACAGCGCGTGAGCTTCGCGATCGACAGATAAACGTGCCTTTCGTTGTTCCCCGTTTTCCCTATTTCGAGTTGTCATCATTCGATAACGATTTGAACTCAGTCGAGATTCTCGCTGAGTCGAAGTTTCTGCAGCCCGAAACCTAGCCTGATGTTCCCGAGTTGCAGAGAGCCTTGCCTCACGACCTTCCTCAGATTCCTGTGATCGAACTAATCTCATCCTTTTAGCATTTCTGCTACATTGGGAGAGGTTGGATCTTCTTCGAGGCATTCTTACAATAAAATAGTACTTACTACTTAACACACAGTTATTTAGTAAACACGTACTATCGTAAACAATTAAATTATAAATACTTACAGATTATTATACAGTCTAAAATTATCACAGTTTAAATAATAAGTGTTAGGACGTGTAAACCAAACGTACTAACTTTATAAAACAAAAGAATTGCTAGAAAAATTAATTACTAACCTGAGCTAATGAACTTATACTTAATAAAGAATATCAAGAAAAGAAATGCCTAACCTTTACCAAATACTTATAATATTTATATACAAACCCTAAATACAAATTAAGATAAGTATACCGAAAATCAAGTAAAAAATGCCTAACCTATAACAAATTACAATATTTATTTACAAACCCTAAATAAAAATTAAGATAAGTAAATACCCAAAAATCAAGGAAAGAACCGCCTAACCTATACCAAATACTTACAGTATTTATTTACAAAATTTTAGAGAAAATGAAGGAAAATAACCTAACCTACAAACCCTAAAATATAAATAAATGAAATATGCAAACAGTCAGTATTCAAGTCAATCGCAATAATCGAATGCAACTATTCGCCCATACTCTCCAGGACACGTGCGTTCGCTACGAATAACTGAATCCTTATGGCCGCGGCGCGTTGTTTTTGTTTTTGGGGAATGGCATCTCGCAGTTCAACCTATAGGAGGTTGTCGACTGCTTAGCCGGGCTTTCCTGTGGATGCCTCAAGAAATTAAGGCCTCCAGCCAGGCTTAAAACTAAACTAAAAGCTAAGCGACTGCACGCTAAGGGCACCCCCTGTGGGGTACGGACCTCGGCTTAGGGCGTCGCTGGGAGAGGACAGCAATGGGACATGCTGGATCGGATTAATGGCCGCGGCGCGGCTCTCAGCGCGCTTTATATAGCCACGAACGCGCAGGCGCGAGGCGTGTACGTACTCTGATAGAATACCTTACTTTTTTTTTTTGTGGATGGGAAATCATCGAATGACTTCTCCCGCTCTGGGCGGAGCGGGAGGGCGTGTCAGACTTTCACTGACTAAAACCCACCCGTGTTCCTTCTGTTGCCTGTGCCGGGGCCACGGTAACTCTTTCGAACATCCCGCAACCCTAGCTGGCATCGGCCCTAGCGGACCCCGTCAATAGTGCTGACATCTCTTTGAGGCGCGCGTGGAACACGACGCGCCGTCGACTCGGGCTTGGTCCTTACCGGACGGCGAGCTACCCATTGCTCGCCGTCCGCAAGCCCGCGCCTACGGTGGCCGGGAATCGGCTGCCAATTCCCGACAGAATACCTTACTTAACAAATGTTGGCCGTGATTCTTTAAATTGACATAACTTTTTTATTTATGAACCGATTGACATGAAATAAACACTAAATGTTAAGTGAAGCTTACTACAATATATTAGTGAAAACCGCATCTAAATCAAATAAGCCGTTTCTGATATTAGCGTGCACAAACACACAGACAAACAGATAAAAAAAAAAATACAATTTCGGGTTCGGCATCGATATAATAACAACCCCTGCTACTTTTTTTTTATATATTTCCATTGTACAGACACCACTTTTCTACAATTTTATTATATGTATATATAGATGTAGGATGTTTGACTTGAAAGAGTATGGCAGTTGAGAGTATGTCATGCTCACTTAAATGTCTCGCTGATGGTGGCGCGTGTGTTGGATCATTCGGTTCCCTACAAAATGGTTGAGCTGGATGGTGCTGATCCACGCGTCATGTTCGTGAACGGGCGCCGTCAGTGGAGACTGGTCATCTCTTAGCTGCCAGGGCTTATTTTTAATCTTATATTTTAAATTGTTTTAATTATCTATTTTTTACATTGTTCTCACATATAGAAGCAACAAGAACAATGTACCCAGGATTTTGTAACAATTTTGATTTAAAAGAGTGTCCATGGAGTTTCTTGCCCATTCTTCTCCAACGTTTTGGAATGGGCGACAATTTTCTGACTAACTGACCGACTCTTTGACAATTTATTCAAAAGTGCCTGTAATTGGTTTAATTGAAATAAATGCTTTGAGTTTGAGTTTGAGTTTGCTCTTTCCACGTACTCCAGGGAGCGGTTGCTGTAAATTAATTAAACATAATATTCCGATTTGGTTATTTATTTCATATTGTATGTGTGTTGCGTGCAGATGGCTCGGCGAGCGGCGAGGGCGAGCTCAGCGGCGACGAGCGGCCGCCGTCCCCGCCGCGCGCGCCCTCCGCGCCGCTGCCGCACCCCGCGCACCCCGCGCACCCGCCGCACGTCGCCAGCGCCGCCGCCGCCACTGCCGCCGTCTTCGTGAGTATCCACACCTTCATGTGCCTCACGCCGCACGGTGAGGAGTCGGCCTCCCAACGAGGTGAGCTTGTCGGGGGAAGGGCTGGTTTTTAACCACCGTCATCGTTGTCGACTACACGGTTGCAAACAAGGCCACAAATTTAGTGTAGAACTGGCAATAGAAAAACACACGGCCCCCGGCCCTCACACAGGACCTGTGAGACTCAAAATGTCAAAAACTTGACTAGTGACTGTCTACCTACATAGTTGGAAACCAGCAGAACATCTTGGTGGGGAGGCAGGTTTCTCATCGTGGTGCACAGGTTGCAGCCTGTTGTGTCGGAAACACCTTTGACTGCGACACGTCAACTAACCTGTTTTGTTGTACACAGAACGCGGCAGGCGCCGGCAATGCGCTGGCGCAGCTGCAGCACCTCCTGCTTACACAGCACGGTGCGCACTCGCTACTGCTGCACACTCAGGTGAGATATAACATAACCCTACACAGCTCTCAGTTGTTGGCACGATTGTTCTGCGAAAACTGTCGCGTTCACCGACTGTGAGGTGCGGAACTGCTGGTGAAGAAGTAGTCACGTGTGATGTGTGTGTGGCAGGTGCAGCAGGCGGTGGCGCAGGCGGCCGCGCAGCAGCTGCAGCAGCTGCAGGCCCGCGCCGGCGCACCCCACGTCCCGGCCTCCGCCACCGGGACGTCACCCCCTTACAAGTATATACAAGGTTCGTGCACTACTCTCCGCTCGCTGAAATAACTGCCCTGCTAACACACCACGTGTCAGCAGGGCAGTTCATGATCAAGACTGAAGCTTATTGCCCTTGCGTCATAACGATAAGCGGCGTGACTATAATGATTGTGTCGTGCTGCAGACGGCCGGTCGCCGTCGCCACGCCGCACGCCGCCTGGCACCGGCGCCTTCCTCACGCCGCTCACGGGCTCGGGCCGTGCGCGCTCGCCGCAGCACGCGCACGCGCACACGCCGCTGCATGCGCACGCGCACAAGCCGCGCGCGCTCGAGCCCACCGCTGACGACACCGCGGACCTCGAGGAGTTGGAACACTTCGCCAAAACCTTCAAGCAGAGGCGCATCAAACTCGGTGAGTCTTACCGCTGGATGCAGAGCGTTCACCGACTTGGACTCTGGCAAAGTTGCGAGTTCTCGATGATAGGCATTATAAAACATTATGATTGTTTCCTCCCGCAGGCTTCACACAAGGTGACGTCGGGCTCGCGATGGGCAAGCTGTACGGCAACGACTTCTCGCAGACCACGATATCGCGGTTCGAAGCGCTAAACCTGAGCTTCAAAAACATGTGCAAGCTAAAGCCGCTGCTGCAGAAGTGGCTGGAGGACGCGGACTCCTCCCTGGCGGGCGGCGGCGCGGCGGGCGGCGCGGGCGCGGCGCTGGGCGCGGGGCTGGCTGAGGCCGTGGGCCGGCGCCGCAAGAAGCGCACCTCCATCGAGTCGGGCGTGCGCGTGGCGCTCGAGAAGGCCTTCCTGCACAACCCCAAGCCCACTAGCGAAGAGATCGCCGCGCTAGCTGACGCGCTGTGCATGGAGAAAGAGGTGGTGCGCGTGTGGTTCTGCAACCGGCGCCAGAAAGAGAAGCGCATAAACCCGCCGGCGGGCGAGAGTGGGCTGGGCACTGGCATGGGCGGCGCCGGGCTGGGCGGCGTGTCGCTGGCGCCGCACGTGCACGCGCCGCACGCGCACGCACCACACGCGCATGCGCACGCGCTGCACGCGGCGGCGCTGCAGCCGCTGGCGCTGCTGGCGCGCGCGCCCTCCGCGCGACTGACGCGGGCCGCGCGTGCCGTTCCTGACACATATCCTCTCGTTGTAAATAGTGCGCGGGCGCGGCCGCGGTGTACAGACTAGTGTTAGCGTGTATATAGAAGTACGTGCGGGCCGCTGCGCCTGCCCTAGGCTAAGTTTATATATTATTACGTGAATTTTATTTATGTGGGAGCGAGGCGCGATGGCGCCGCCGCTGTACAGAGCTCATATCACTTAGGCGCACCACGCGACAACTATGTAAGGTGGATGTGTAGAAAACTATCTATATGTTACAATAAAACATCATAGACATTAAACAAGTGGTTTCATTTACATTAAACTTACGAACTTACGATAGGCTCGCCCCTATTACATGGGACTTAAACATAACTGGCGCAATGTGGGTGTACTATAGGTACACCTCTGCCTAACCCTTCGGGGAAACAAGGCGTGACGTGATGTTATGTGTTAAACTTACGAGTTGCGTGTTTTATTCAATGCTACCAGCCACCTACCTACAAGGCACCCCCGAGGTCCGCGGCCTGACACCACTCTAAACAACAACAAAAATAAAGATGAAAATAGCAAACATACTGCAGTCGGAGAACTGTTCGCTTAGGAGAAGGAAGTCCGGGAAGTGAAACGGCTGAGACGCGAGTGTCGGAGAACTGTTCGCTTAGGAGAAGGAAGTCCGGGAAGTGAAACGGCTGAGACGCGAGTGTCGGAGAACTGTTCGCTGAGGAGAAGGAAGTCCGGGAAGTGAAACGGCTGAGACGCGAGTGTCGGAGAACTGTTCGCTGAGGAGAAGGAAGTCCGGGAAGTGAAACGGCTGAGACGCGAGTGTCGGAGAACTGTTCGCTTAGGAGAAGGAAGTCCGGGAAGTGAAACGGCTGAGACGCGAGTGTCGGAGAACTGTTCGCTGAGGAGAAGGAAGTCCGGGAAGTGAAACGGCTGAGACGCGAGTGTCGGAGAACTGTTCGCTGAGGAGAAGGAAGTCCGGGAAGTGAAACGGCTGAGACGCGAGTGTCGGAGAACTGTTCGCTGAGGAGAAGGAAGTCCGGGAAGTGAAACGGCTGAGACGCGAGTGTCGGAGAACTGTTCGCTGAGAGAAGGAAGTCCGGGAAGTGAAACGGCTGAGACGCGAGTGTCGGAGAACTGTTCGCTTAGGAGAAGGAAGTCCGGGAAGTGAAACGGCTGAGACGCGAGTGTCGGAGAACTGTTCGCTGAGGAGAAGGAAGTCCGGGAAGTGAAACGGCTGAGACGCGAGTGTCGGGAGAACTGTTCGCTGAGGACCAAGGAAGTCCGGGAAGTGAAACGGCTGAGACGCGAGTGTCGGAGAACTGTTCGCTGAGGAAAGGAAGTCCGGGAAGTGAAACGGCTGAGACGCGAGTGTCGGAGAACTGTTCGCTGAGGACAAGGAAGTCCGGGAAGTGAAACGGCTGAGACGCGAGTGTCGGAGAACTGTTTCGCTGAGGAGAAGGAAGTCCCGGGAAGTGAAACGGCTGAGACGCGAGTGTCGGAGAACTGTTCGCTGAGGAGAAGGAAGTCCGGGAAGTGAAACGGCTGAGACGCGAGTGTCGGAGAACTGTCGCTGAGGAGAAGGAAGTCCGGGAAGTGAAACGGCTGAGACGCGAGTGTCGGAGAACTGTTCGCTGAGGAGAAGGAAGTCCGGGAAGTGAAACGGGCTGAGACGCGAGTGTCGGAGAACTGTTCGCTTAGGAGAAGGAAGTCCGGGAAGTGAAACGGCTGAGACGCGAGTGTCGGAGAACTGTTCGCTGAGGAGAAGGAAGTCCGGGAAGTGAAACGGCTGAGACGCGAGTGTCGGAGAACTGTTCGCTTAGGAGAAGGAAGTCCGGGAAGTGAAACGGCTGAGACGCGAGTGTCGGAGAACTGTTCGCTTAGGAGAAGGAAGTCCGGGAAGTGAAACGACTGAGACGCGAGTGTCGGAGAACTGTTCGCTTAGGAGAAGGAAGTCCGGGAAGTGAAACGGCTGAGACGCGAGTGTCGGAGAACTGTTCGCTTAGGAGAAGGAAGTCCGGGAAGTGAAACGGCTGAGACGCGAGTGTCGGAGAACTGTTCGCTTAGGAGAAGGAAGTCCGGGAAGTGAAACGGCTGAGACGCGAGTGTCGGAGAACTGTTCGCTTAGGAGAAGGAAGTCCGGGAAGTGAAACGGCTGAGACGCGAGTGTCGGAGAACTGTTCGCTTAGGAGAAGGAAGTCCGGGAAGTGAAACGGCTGAGACGCGAGTGTCGGAGAACTGTTCGCTTAGGAGAAGGAAGTCCGGGAAGTGAAACGGCTGAGACGCGAGTGTCGGAGAACTGTTCGCTTAGGAGAAGGAAGTCCGGGAAGTGAAACGGCTGAGACGCGAGTGTCGGAGAACTGTTCGCTTAGGAGAAGGAAGTCCGGGAAGTGAAACGACTGAGACGCGAGTGTCGGAGAACTGTTCGCTTAGGAGAAGGAAGTCCGGGAAGTGAAACGGCTGAGACGCGAGTGTCGGAGAACTGTTCGCTTAGGAGAAGGAAGTCCGGGAAGTGAAACGACTGAGAAGCGAGTGTCGGAGAACTGTTCGCTTAGGAGAAGGAAGTCCGGGAAGTGAAACGGCTGAGACGCGAGTGTCGGAGAACTGTTCGCTTAGGAGAAGGAAGTCCGGGAAGTGAAACGGCTGAGACGCGAGTGTCGGAGAACTGTTCGCTTAGGAGAAGGAAGTCCGGGAAGTGAAACGGCTGAGACGCGAGTGTCGGAGAACTGTTCGCTTAGGAGAAGGAAGTCCGGGAAGTGAAACGGCTGAGACGCGAGTGTCGGAGAACTGTTCGCTTAGGAGAAGGAAGTCCGGGAAGTGAAACGGCTGAGACGCGAGTGTCGGAGAACTGTTCGCTTAGGAGAAGGAAGTCCGGGAAGTGAAACGACTGAGACGCGAGTGTCGGAGAACTGTTCGCTTAGGAGAAGGAAGTCCGGGAAGTGAAACGACTGAGAAGCGAGTGTCGGAGAACTGTTCGCTTAGGAGAAGGAAGTCCGGGAAGTGAAACGGCTGAGACGCGAGTGTCGGAGAACTGTTCGCTTAGGAGAAGGAAGTCCGGGAAGTGAAACGGCTGAGACGCGAGTGTCGGAGAACTGTTCGCTTAGGAGAAGGAAGTCCGGGAAGTGAAACGGCTGAGACGCGAGTGTCGGAGAACTGTTCGCTTAGGAGAAGGAAGTCCGGGAAGTGAAACGGCTGAGACGCGAGTGTCGGAGAACTGTTCGCTTAGGAGAAGGAAGTCCGGGAAGTGAAACGGCTGAGACGCGAGTGTCGGAGAACTGTTCGCTTAGGAGAAGGAAGTCCGGGAAGTGAAACGGCTGAGACGCGAGTGTCGGAGAACTGTTCGCTTAGGAGAAGGAAGTCCGGGAAGTGAAACGACTGAGACGCGAGTGTCGGAGAACTGTTCGCTTAGGAGAAGGAAGTCCGGGAAGTGAAACGACTGAGACGCGAGTGTCGGAGAACTGTTCGCTTAGGAGAAGGAAGTCCGGGAAGTGAAACGACTGAGACGCGAGTGTCGGAGAACTGTTCGCTTAGGAGAAGGAAGTCCGGGAAGTGAAACGACTGAGACGCGAGTGTCGGAGAACTGTTCGCTTAGGAGAAGGAAGTCCGAGAAGTGAAACGACTGAGAAGCGAGTGTCGGTGAACTGTTCGCTTAGGAGAAGGAAGTCCGGGAAGTGAAACGGCTGAGACGCGAGTGTCGGAGAACTGTTCGCTTAGGAGAAGGAAGTCCGGGAAGTGAAACGACTGAGACGCGAGTGTCGGAGAACTGTTCGCTTAGGAGAAGGAAGTCCGAGAAGTGAAACGACTGAGAAGCGAGTGTCGGAGAACTGTTCGCTTAGGAGAAGGAAGTCCGGGAAGTGAAACGGCTGAGACGCGAGTGTCGGAGAACTGTTCGCTTAGGAGAAGGAAGTCCGGGAAGTGAAACGACTGAGACGCGAGTGTCGGAGAACTGTTCGCTTAGGAGAAGGAAGTCCGGGAAGTGAAACGACTGAGAAGCGAATGTCGGAGAACTGTTCGCTTAGGAGAAGGAAGTCTGGGAAATGAAACGACTGAGAAGCGAATGTCGGAGAACTGTTCGCTTAGGAGAAGGAAGTCCGGGAAATGAAGCGACTGAGAAGCGAATGTCGGAGAACTGTTCGCTTAGGAGAAGGAACCTACGACTTAGTTATTGTACCTACGACTTAGTTATTCATTTATTGTACCTACGACTAGGCTCCAAAACTTAGTTATTCATTTATTGTACCTACGACTAGGCTCCAAAACTTAGTTATTCATTTATTGTACCTACGACTAGGCTCCAAAACTTAGTTATTCATTTATTGTACCTACGACTAGGCTCCAAAACTTAGTTATTCATTTATTGTACCTACGACTAGGCTCCAAAACTTAGTTATTCATTTATTGTACCTACGACTAGGCTCCAAAACTTAGTTATTCATTTATTGTACCTACGACTAGGCTCCAAAACTTAGTTATTCATTTATTGTACCTACGACTAGGCTCCAAAACTTAGTTATTCATTTATTGTACCTACGACTAGGCTCCAAAACTTAGTTATTCATTTATTGTACCTACGACTAGGCTCCAAAACTTAGTTATTCATTTATTGTACCTACGACTAGGCTCCAAAACTTAGTTATTCATTTATTGTACCTACGACTAGGCTCCAAAACTTAGTTATTCATTTATTGTACCTACGACTAGGCTCCAAAACTTAGTTATTCATTTATTGTACCTACGACTAGGCTCCAAAACTTAGTTATTCATTTATTGTACCTACGACTAGGCTCCAAAACTTAGTTATTCATTTATTGTACCTACGACTAGGCTCCAAAACTTAGTTATTCATTTATTGTACCTACGACTAGGCTCCAAAACTTAGTTATTCATTTATTGTACCTACGACTAGGCTCCAAAACTTAGTTATTCATTTATTGTACCTACGACTAGGCTCCAAAACTTAGTTATTCATTTATTGTACCTACGACTAGGCTCCAAAACTTAGTTATTCATTTATTGTACCTACGACTAGGCTCCAAAACTTAGTTATTCATTTATTGTACCTACGACTAGGCTCCAAAACTTAGTTATTCATTTATTGTACCTACGACTAGGCTCCAAAACTTAGTTATTCATTTATTGTACCTACGACTAGGCTCCAAAACTTAGTTATTCATTTATTGTACCTACGACTAGGCTCCAAAACTTAGTTATTCATTTATTGTACCTACGACTAGGCTCCAAAAACTTAGTTATTCATTTAAGGCGACCTATCCCTAATATTGCATCACTTTGATTCAATAATAAGCAAATAAATAGAGATTGTTTAAAGCCAAAAATAATATATATTGTAGTTTACTATATGTACTTTGACTTTTTGTGGTTCAAAACATGATATCGAAAACTTCGCTCGATCAAAAAAAAATCGGAAGAGGAGTCTAATCGATGATTTTTTTGATGTTTTTCTAATTTTGCTTGAAGCTTATGAAAGCAATACTTCCAAAAAGTATATTTGTAAAAAGTTCATAACAAATAGAAGAACAATTTGTGGTTACATTTTGCAAAATAGTTAAATTCATTTAATAATAAAATATTATATAATACAGCGGCTTGCGCACTGCGATTCAGTCGCCCGCCAGGCCTTGACGAGGTAAGACCTATGTCCGTTTTGCTAGCGCACGGCTGTTCCGCTAATTACCGAACAATTCATTCGTAGGACGTAGTGTAAATAAGTCAGTATGTTTTTTTTGGGTTTCGTAAGTTCGAATGAAAAACGGAACCCTTATTTAGGAACGAAGTTCTGTAACGCGGCTTGCGGTAGGAGTTAAATGGTACAAATCGTCACGAGTCGACTTTCAAATTGTAAATTTGGTCAAAATGAAAATCCAAGATGGCGGCTGCGAAAATTTTCAAGTTTTTCATCAGTGGTGTCATTTCCATGGATTTCGAGGGTGCTGAAACCGATAGTAAAGTCAAAATGAAAATCCAAGATGGCGGCCGTGAAAATTTTCAAATTTTCCTTCATGGGTGTCGTTTTCAAGGTTTTCGAGAGTGCTTAAGCCGATAGTTAAGTCAAAATGAAAATTCAAGATGGCGGCTGTGAAAATTTTCAAGTTTTTTATCATGGGTGTCGTTTTCATGGTTTTCGCGGGTGCTAAAGCCGATAGTAAAGTCAAAATGAAAATCCAAGATGGCGGCTGCGAAAATTTTCAAGTTTTTTATCATGGGTGTCGTTTTCATGGTTTTGGCGGGTGCTAAAGCCGATAGTAAAGTCAAAATGAAAATCCAAGATGGCAGCCGTGAAAATTTTGAAGTTTTTCATCATGGGTGTCATTTTCATGGTTTTCACGGGTGCTAAAGTCGATAGTAAAGTCAAAATGAAAATTCAAGTTGGCGGCTGTGAAAATTTTCAAGTTTTTCATCATGGGTGTCATTTTCATGGTTTTCACGGGTGCTAAAGCCGATAGTAAAGTCAAAATGAAAATTCAAGTTGGCGGCTGTGAAAATTTTCAAGTTTTTCATCATGGGTGTCGTTTTCATGGTTTTCGCGGGTGCTAAAGCCGATAGTAAAGTCAAAATGAAAATTCAAGATGGCGGCTGGGAAAATTTTCAAATTTTTCGTCATGGGTACCGTTTTCAAGGTTTTCGAGGGCACTGGAACCGATAATAAAGTCAAAATGAAAATCCAAGATGGCGGCTGTAAAACTTTTGTTTTTATTTAAAATCATGTAAGAGTCATCACGTAACAAGGATCTTTGGTCCTGTCGGAAGTCCCTCGAGACACTCGGGTTTATAATGTTTAACTATTTGAATTTTATTTTCTTCTATAGCTTTCGCCAATCCTTGTTTTGATACTATTATGGGACACTTAATTTCGACAATTGTTAAGTCAATAATCGCAAAAGTTGTCCCATGGCTCGATAGATGGCGTTGTGCCGTTTAAATTCGCGCTATGGTTTGGTTACACACGATTAGCTACAAGGAACAAAATATTATTAAATATATTCCCTATACAGCATCGTCTTGTTTCATTGATAAAGTTATCAGCACGGTGAAGCATATCTTGGTATGGCTTTGTACAACAATCGTATCATTTCCAATCAACCTATTAGGCATGGCCCCAATATAACACTGGGTTTCGTCAATAAATAATCCGTAATAAATAATAAATATCCAAAACTAATTTGTATATAGGTACCTAATTTAAAATAAAACCCCACCATCAGCATCACCATTGTACGTATTTTTCTGTTTCTTTCTTCTGGTCTGTTTACATGTGTGTACGTAAACTGTTAAATAAATAAATAAAAAACATGTGCAGTCGGGAGACACCGTCAGTAACAAAGTTCATCTCACATATGATTTAATACAAAAACATAATTTTCATTTTACATTTTGACCTCACTGTCGAATTTAGTATCCTCGAAAACTAGAAAAACTACACCCATGACGAAAAATTTGAAAAATTCCGCAGCCGCCATCTGGATTTTCATTTTGACTTAACTATCGGCTATATAGCACCCTCGAAAATCATGGAAACGACACCCATGATGAAAAATTTGAAAATTTTCACAGCCGCCATCTTGGATTTTCATTTTGACTTTACTATCGGCTTTAGCACCCGTGAAAACCTTGAAAGCGACACCCATGAAAGAAAATTTGAAAGAGAGAGAGAGAGAATGAAAGTGTGAATTTCATAGAAGAAAGTATGAACGCGCTTTTTCGTTAGTGACGATTTCTGCCAAGCCGCGTCAAAGAACTTCGTTCCGATGAGTTGACCTACTGCCGACACGACACGCTTACCTATACTGTGATACATTTTGGGTTCATGTAAGTTCACGCTGGCGACGTAAGCGCACGGCTCGCTCCGTGGGTAGGTTGGTTGCGTTAAATACCTACCTCGCAGGGTCTACCTCGCCTTAAGTGCCAAAGCATACGTTTCTATAACAAACTCTCAAGCCATGTTAAACTGGTAAACAGTGTAGGTTCCATTCAACTCTGCAGACAGAAAATAGGAGCCCCGCTTCGGCTCCGCCGACTACGCCTTATTTATATTACTTGGAAACTGGTAAACAGTGTAGGTTCCATTAAACTTTGCAGACAGAAAATAGGAGCCCCGCTTCGGCTCCGCCGACTACGCCTTATTTATATTACTTGGAAACTGGTAAACAGTGTAGGTTCCATTAAACTCTGCAGACAGAAAATAGGAGCCCCGCTTCGGCTCCGCCGACTACGCCTTATTTACATTACTTGGAAACCAATTCAGACCCGCCACGTTTTCTTCCCCACCCACTATCCCACCAATATCTATAGAATATTCAACGCATACAGACGCGCACATGAATGCAATAAAATAAATGAGCGCTCGCACAAATAGTGACCTAGTTAGTGTTTTAGCGTGTTATACATATAAACATTATAGTGGTCAGTTAAAATAATGGATTGTACTGGATAATGTTTATAAACTGATATTGTATGGAAGGCAGCCCCTTTAATCAGAGCGCGATGATACGACGCAGCCCTCCACCGACACCGGCCCCGGTACCGGCCCCGGTACCGACACCGGCACCGACATCGCCCCAACAACCAAGACTGAACCAAGATGAGAAAGTTGAAGTTGTGTCTAATCCGGATATTCAGAACTGGATGGGGTCTATCGAGCAGTGCCTGAATGATGTGTGTGCTGTTGCTGCTGAGGGAAAGCTAAACTCTGATCAAAACCTAAAAATAAGCAATCTCTGCCGGAAGGTTGGACATGGAGTCTCGCAAATGGCTGTAAACTACCCTTAACTTAGTGATAGTTTTTGACTCCTTCAGAACACCATGATGTGGTAAATAATTAGAACATGTTGAGTCGAGTGGGCGCCTAGTAGACTCAGACATGTGACCCAGCTCTATGTACTCATTAATGAAGTCAACATAAAGGCTTTTAAGGCGAGGATCACTCTCCAAACGACGTTCAAGAGATAGGAATCGCTGCTTAGCCATCATGTATAAATCACCCAAAACGTCCAGTGACTCTTTAAAAGGAATACTTACGACAAATCGCCCATCAGAACTACGATATGTGGTATCTATAAAATGTTGTTCACAGGATCTCTCCTCACCAGAGTGCTTATGTATAGACGACACAGAATCTTACTCCCAAAACCGATCTTAATCTACTTGTAAGTTATTAGTATGCATACAAACATGTGCAGAGGAGTCAGACTGATGATATGCACCCGAAATGAGCCAGCCTAATGTTGACTCGAGCAAAGTGGGCATATGGGTACCTAATGCGATACGGCCCGTGCCTATGATACCCCAAAAGACTTCCGCACCAACAAGGACGTCGATATTAGACGGGACATAATAAGTGGGGTCAGCAAGACGCACGTTCGTAGGTATGCGTACGAGTATGTTGCTAGTATCAACATAAGTATTAGGAACTGATGCAGATACTTTTGGCAATTCGTACTCACTGTTACTAGCTTATTTTATGACGTGTAAAAGTTATTCCGATATCCTATTTACAGAATAAACAATTTCATTTCGTTATAATATTTTTTTTTTAATTAGCGGATTTTGCTAGTAAGTCGTGGTTTCATTATTTAAACTTTTGCTAACTCGTTTTTTTAGAGGAGTATTACAGGACAAGACATTAATTATTGCGGCAATTACTCAGTTCTGTTCCAATACATTTAGAAGACTGCTGTGTCTTGAAATACGAGAATGTTACTCTTAGCCAGTTCCTAATTGTAAAAATTTGCAACATGTAAAAGAAAACTGATTTATGGAGCTTATCTTAACTTATTAACAATTAATTTAAACAATCGCACCAAAATAAAATAAAAAGCTAAAACCAAATATCATTAGAACAGTCGCGGAGCAGCTAATTTGGCTGAAATGAAAAGAGATTACGAGAAAACTTAACGAACATCGGATGGTACTTTTTGTTTTTGTTTTTTTGGTGATCAAGGGGTATTCCCAGATATAATGAAGTACAGTCAAGTTATTCCACTCTTCAAATCCGGGGACAGCAAAGACACTAATAATTATAAACCTATGCTGGTTTTCAGCGAGGTGTTTGAAAACGTAATGCTCAATCATTTTAATCGTAATAACATCCTACACGATCCACAGTATGGTTTCACCAAAGGACGTTGTACAGCTGACGCCGGTGTCACTTTATTAAAACACATCTTTAACGCATGGGAAGAGACATGATGCAATAGGCATCTTTTGCGATCTATCCAAGGCATTTGATTGCGTGAATCATGAAACACTGCTCTTGAAACTTGAGCATTACGGACTGGGTAAACTTAAACGGTCTGAATTAATTGGGTTTAAAAGTCAAAATAGGTGTACCGCAGGGCTCAATATTAGGTCCGTTCCTCTTTTTAGTATATATAAATGTATATATAAATGACCTCATTCACTAAAAACCTACCACAAATGGTGTTATTTGCTGATGACACATCACTGATTTTTAAAGTTAACAGACATGCACAAGAGCTTGACGGCGTAAATAACGCTATGCTTAAGGTCCATAATTAGTTTATTGTAAATAATTTAGTATTCAATGAGAAGAAAACTAAATACACAAGATTCGCGTTACCAAACGATAGACGTAGTGAATGTCACGTTGTATTTATTTATTTATTTAAACTTTTCACACTCAAAAAGTACAGTCAACCAAGGGTGGTGAAGAGATTAGATGGCAGGTACTCTCAAAAAACTATTAAAAGTATATAATAATAAATTAGGTACAAATAGAATAGGTACACAAGTATAAACAGATGATAAACTTATATAATACACACACATACACACGTCGCGAATAAGGATGTACTACAATTATAAACTTATGATACACACACATACACACGTCGCGAATAAGGATGTACTACAATTATAAACTTATGATACACACACATACACACGTCGCGAATAAGGATGTACTACAATTATAAACTTATGATACACACACATACACACGTCGCGAATAAGGATGTACTACAATTATAAACTTATATAATACACACACATACACACGTCGCGAATAAGGATGTACTACAATTATAAACTTATATAATACACACACATACACACGTCGCGAATAAGGATGTACTACAATTATAAACTTATGATACACACACATACACACGTCGCGAATAAGGATGTACTACAATTATAAACTTATATAATACACACACATACACACGTCGCGAATAAGGATGTACTACAATTATAAACTTATGATACACACACATACACACGTCGCGAATAAGGATGTACTACAATTATAAACTTATATAATACACACACATACACACGTCGCGAATAAGGATGTACTACAATTATAAACTTATGATACACACACATACACACGTCGCGAATAAGGATGTACTACAATTATAAACTTATATAATACACACACATACACACGTCGCGAATAAGGATGTACTACAATTATAAACTTATGATACACACACATACACACGTCGCGAATAAGGATGTACTACAATTATAAACTTATATAATACACACACATACACACGTCGCGAATAAGGATGTACTACAATTATAAACTTATGATACACACACATACACACGTCGCGAATAAGGATGTACTACAATTATAAACTTATGATACACACACATACACACGTCGCGAATAAGGATGTACTACAATTATAAACTTATGATACACACACATACACACGTCGCGAATAAGGATGTACTACAATTATAAACTTATGATACACACACATACACACGTCGCGAATAAGGATGTACTACAATTATAAACTTATGATACACACACATACACACGTCGCGAATAAGGATGTACTACAATTATAAACTTATGATACACACACATACACACGTCGCGAATAAGGATGTACTACAATTATAAACTTATGATACACACACATACACACGTCGCGAATAAGGATGTACTACAATTATAAACTTATGATACACACACATACACACGTCGCGAATAAGGATGTACTACAATTATAAACTTATAATACACACACATACACACGTCGCGAATAAGGATGTACTACAATTCGTCGAAAAGGCTGTTTTCCTGGGAATTACGCTGGACTAAAAGCTGCAGTGGAGTCCTTACTTAACATCACTTGAAGGGCGGCTGAGTCCAGCCGCTTACGCTGTTTGGAAGATCCACCAATTAACAGACGTGGATACCGCGAGACTGGTCTATTTTAGTTCTTTTCATAGCATCATGTCGTACGGTTCTTTACTGTGGGGACAGGCTGCAAATATTGATTCTATCTTTATTCTGCAAAAGAGGGCTGTCAGAGCCATCTGCAAACTCCGCAGACGCGAATCTCTTAGGGTACTGTTTAAAAAAAATAACATCATGATGGTACCTTGCCAAATATGAAAACATTATGTACCTATGTTAGAAAAAATCTACATCTTTTTAGTAAGATAAGTGACAGGCATACGGCGAGCAATGGGTAGCTCGCCGTCCGGTAAGGACCAAGCCCGAGTCGACGGAGCGTTGTGTTCCACGCGCGCCTCAAAGAGATGTCAGCACTATTGACGGGGTCCGCTAGGGCCGATGCCAGCTAGGGTTGCGGGATGTTCGAAAGAGTTACCGTGGCCCCGGCACAGGCAACAGAAGGAACACGGGTGGGTTTTAGTCAGTAAAAGTCTGACACGCCCTCCCGCTCCGCCCAGAGCGGGAGAAGTCATTTGATGATTTCCCATCCACAAAAAAAAAAAAAAAGTGACAGGCATAATTTTAACACTAGAAATAGGAACAAATTAGATCAACCACGTTTCAGATTGTCTAAAGTACACACTTCTGAATGCATATTTGGTGTGCCGCAGGCCGGTGTTCTTGCTCCACTGTATATATATTAATGACATGCCTAAAACTATTAATAATCCAACGATTTTATTAAATGATAAATGATTTTATTTCTGTAAGTAGGTTTTACAAACACTTTTACACGTCAAACTTTTTTTTTTAAACTAGATGAGGCCGGCGTTTTCTCTCTGACTACTCTGAGAAGAAAGACCGAAACAAACTCTGAGGTCATAGTCTCTTTTAAACTCCAGCCATAATCTTGGTCAGATCATGTGAAGACCATGTAGGTTGGTGTCTGAAATGGTCTTTTGATGAAAGAACCACACAGATTGAGTGGACCTGTCCAGTCAGTGCAAGCATCTGTCAGTAATCGTACAGCTCAACTTAAAAGTTAAGGAGCTCAACGATTCGACGAACAATACCAAAGAAAGGACATTTGGGTAGGCCGCATAAATTACTCAAACTGGCAGACTATGATTAAAGCTGAGAGAAAAAAAAATCATGGACCTACATGGTCTTCACATTCACAGTAATTAAAATAATATAACATTTTACAAAGTAAATATTCATGTCATTGTATATATAAAATTCATCAATGTCAATGTGTATATAAGAAGAAAAAAAAAGTTAGCAAAAAGAAAAGAACAAAAAAAAAACAGTATGTATATTAAAAAAAAAAATATTGGAGCAGCTCAATCCCACGCCTTTTTGTCTTCAATGTAATCTTTAACGGTATAAAAGTTACGTTTAATAAATGATTTGAATTTATAATAAATAATTTGCTAACGACAGCAAAATACTAATCAAAAGTAAAGATAATGTGACATTCGAAGAAGAAATAAACGACAACTTAAATGATATAATTACTTGGCTAACGGAAAAGAACTTAAAAATAAATCTTTAAAAAACAAATTACATTTGATTTGAACAATAAACAAACAATTAAAAACCGGATAGTCGTTACGGTGATACAACTAACCGTGAAGCAGAACACTCTAAACTCAAAGTATTTGGATAAATAGAAATATGAGCTGGAAAACACATGTTGGAAACACATGCAAAAAGCTTAGCCAGTTTTCTTAAGGCTCTGACACACTGGCGCGACGTGTCGCGTGGCGATATAGCGATATTGTCGCCACGCAACACCTTGCACACTAGCGCGATATCGCCGCGATAACGCCGCGACACGAGAGTATAAATAGCGGTGCAATCCTAGCTGAGCTCGGTATTAGAGGATCTTCGTCACAGAACGAAGGCAGGTCAGTGCGTGTTTGCTGAGCGCGGGGTCCTAGCTTCGATTAACCGAACCTAAGTACATAGGTACCTAAGCTTGACCACACAGACACGAACGACGAAACTGGCGAATTCCGACTGCTTTTAAGCAGTATTTATTTACAAATCCAGATTTTTTAATTACTTATCTATACATATATGTACTCGTACATACATACAAAGAAATAAATTGAAGTGTCTGTTTGTAATGTCAAAATAACAATTTTTTACTAAATGCATATGAAAGTATATACGGTAATTCTAACAAAAAAACAATTTTAAACCTTTTTGTCTGTCTGTCTGTTTGTTCCGGCTAATTTCCGAAACGGTTGGACCGATTTTAACGGGACTTTCACTGGTAGATAGCTGATGTTACGGCGGGTAACTTATGCTACTTTTATTTTAGAAAAAATGGTAGCCAAATTCTCGGCAATAGTTATTGGTTATTTAATATCACGCTACGACCCTTAGGAGCCGAGCAAAAAGAAAAAAGTCGGAAAGAACACTAAGCGAAAACGAAGTAATAGCGCGGGCAGGCGATGCAACGCGACGGGTCGGAGGACGAGGGAGTTTTATTAAAACGTGGCTGTTATTTTAGTATATTGTGTATCTTACGACTTCCACGCGAACGAAGTCGCGGGGGACAGCTAGTGTATAATAATTAGGTACTAAAGTTTTATTTTTTCTGACTTCTTAGTTTCCAATATACATATAATTATGTGAAAAATAACTTTAATTTCTACATGTAAATGTACTTTCGGCTGCAACACGTTTTTACGGTCGTTTTATGAGTAGGTAGGTAGGCACCATAGAAATACAACTTATAATATCTATGGTAGGTACCTACTTATTATTTTGAAATCATCATAATTGACACGCTCGTAAAGTTGATATTTGTTTAAGTGGAAACAACTAACCTAAGTACTTACTTTTAATATTATATATATATATATATATATAGGCACAGCTGTAGCCATTTGGGTATTTGTTTTACAAAGTTTGCTGACAACTTGCTAAAGTACAAAGAAGGAGAAAGGAAAGCGATTATTAAATTTCTAATGATGAAGTAGCGCTCAAATATAATTATTTTTAAAAATAAAGTGAAAGTGATGACAGAATGATATACACTCGTACTCGAAGGTCTCTGTTGTAAATGGCAACTATGAAGTTGTGTCATACATCGTGGATTATTTAAATGTAAACGTCTAGTGTTTGGGTCGGCTTCAAGTCTCGGTATTTTTCAGAGATTCATGATAAATCTTTTCAAAAATGTACCAAATGTAGTCATATTTTACGACGATATTTTAATAAAAAATAACGATTTAAAAACCCATTTACAAACAATGGACAAAGTGTTCGACATTTTGGAGTCGAACGGGTTAAAAATTAGGCGGGAAAATGTGAATTGTTGACGCATGAAAGTTACATTGTAAGCAAAGATGGAGTGAAGGTAAATGCTGATAAAATTAAGCTATTCTTTGTACGCCACATCCAAATAATGTTACGGAATTAAAACCTTTCTTAGGCATGGTAAATTTTTACGGAAAATTTATTAAAAATTTATAGAGGCATGAGGAACAGGGTGTAAAGTTCACTCATCCTCCATAGAAAAGGGAGGATCCTCCGACCAGACGGGTGTTGTTGTCTGGTGGGCTACTGCCCGACGGTTGATGTCGGGATGTTGTATATATGCTAGTCGCGCGGTAAACTCTGTTTGCGCGATGCAGGATTTTGCGTGACGTCAGTGTGACGCGTTCCATTGTGGCGATGCCGCCACATCACTCCCCTCCGGAGACCGGAGGTCGATAGTGGGCTGAGTCGTGTATCTTGCGATGCTTGCCAGGGCCAGTTGAGGTTCCAATGAGTCGGAACCGGGTGCTGCATAGTTCGCGGTGAGTCGGAACTGTCTGCGGAGATGCCCCCAGTGAGTCGGGGTGGCGCTGCGTTATGCTCCAGTGCGTTGGATGTGGTACAGCGCCGGGTTGAGGCTGACTGCTGGCGTCGACCAGGAGAGGTTTGAAGGGCTCTGCTTGTTGACCGGCCGAGAGTGCAGTGTGCTGTGCCAAGGTTGCTGATGAGGCTGAGGGTGATGACCAGGTATGCGCGGTCGCTGCATGCTGGTGGTCAGGATACCCGTTGTAGCCGTGGGTGCTAGCTGGCTGTGTGACTCGCTGCTCGAAAGCTCGAGGAAGTGATGCTGATGACGTCACGCTGTAGTAGTTGCACGAAGGCTGCGCTGACGTTCATGTTCGGGGTCACCAGTATAGAGGCATGAGGAACAGGGTGTAAAGTTCACTCATCCTCCATAGAAAAGGGAGGATCCTCCTACCAGACGGGTGTTGTGTCTGGTGGGCTACTGCCCGACGGTTGATGTCGGGATGTTGTATATATGCTAGTCGCGCGGTAAACTCTGTTTGCGCGATGCAGGATTTTGCGTGACGTCAGTGTGACGCGTTCCATTGTGGCGATGCCGCCACAAATTTGAATTCATATTTAAGCGTACTTTACGAATTGCTGAAAAAAGGCAAATATTTTAAGTAGACTAGAAAACATAGCTTAGTGTCTTGCAAAGTTAAGGAGTTGTTATGCAACACGGATGTGCTGGCGCATTATGATATGTCATTAGAGACAACGTTGTCGTGTGATGCTAGCGCACATGGCCTGCGCGCCGTGCTCGCACAGCGCACTCAACACGGAGGAGATGAACGAGTTGTAGCATGTGTGTCACGGTCTCTTATCTCTGCGCGCCGTGCTCGCGCAGCGCACTCAACACGTGTCACGGTCTCTTACCTCTGATGAGAAGCATTACAGCCAAATTCATAAACAGGCTTTAGCCATTATTTTTGCGGTTGATAAATTTCATCAATATTTATACGGAAGAAAATTTACTCTTTGCACCGATCATAGACCATTAGTGAGCATTTTTGGACCTGACTCTGGTATTCCAAGTACAGCAGCTAGTAGTGGACCCGACTCTGGTATTCCAAGTACAGCAGCTAGTAGTGGACCCGACTCTGGTACTCCAAATGCAGCAGCTAGTAGATTACAAAGATGGGCTATCAGGTTATCAGCATATGACATTGACATAGAGTACGTAAAAACAGACCAAAATGTAGCCGATGTGTGTATAACGGTTCTCAGGGATATTTGGGCTAGGTTTGGTCTGCCGAGACAAGTTGTCAGTGATAATGGCCCACCATTTACTAGCGCTGAGGTTAAACATTGTTTAGTAAATAATGGTATTGAGCAAATATTCTCCGCGCCTTACTATCCTGCCTCTAATGGCGCAGGTGAGAATGCGCTGAACATAATGTAAGCAGGTCATTAAAAAAGTAGATACAGCACTGTGCAAGTTCCTTTTAAGGTACAGGAATACTGAACATCACACGATAGGGGACAGTCCGGTAAACATTTTGCAAAGGAAGCTTACGCACTAGACTGGACGCTTTAAAACCCGATCGGGAGGCGCGTATACAATCTCGACAAAAAACACCGGAAGGTGCACATCGTCAGGTCGCGGAGGGGATAATGTGTAGTATAGAGACTATCGTGGTCCAGACAAATGGGTCCCAGGACAAGTCTTAGAGCAATTAGGTAGGACTGATTATAATATTCGATCTGGTTTTGGATCCGAGGCTCATCGACATATTGGTCAGTCGCGGCGAAGTTCTGTATTGCCAGAGACGGCATGCCATCCACCTAGTAAGAATATGATTAGGAAGTCATGAAGCTCACTTGTTTTTCCTGAAATGAAAGAGGAGAAGTCGAGAGGGACGGTCAGTGGTGGTCCGATGATGCAAGAAACGGGAAATGTACTGAGTCAGGTAGGTACGGCGGCCACGACACCGCAACAGTGGCGGCCTGCAGCCAACGGCATCCAATTACCTTGCGGTGGTGATGTGCGAGTCTCAACTGAGGTACCGGGCGGTGGTACATCAACGACCAGTAAGAACTCGCAAGCCTCCTAAAAGATATCATTTAGAGTTTGACTAAATCACTATATTTAGTACTAGCTGTGCCCCGCGACTTCGTTCGCGAGGATGTCGTAAGATACATAATATACTAAAATAACAGCCACACTTTATTAAAATTCCCTATTTCCTATTTCTAGTTGGCGAATAATAAACAAAATGTAGTGTTACCAGAAAAATAAAAAAGGATCCTATTATAACTGTAGAAAAGAGCTATCTAATGAGTAGAAATTAAATCAATACAACATATGTCACATGGTATATGGGCTAAAAATACAACTTACAAAGATACGGTTGAAATGGTCTAGAGGTATAAGACCCTACCTGTGGCGCGACAAGGCGAGCGTTCGGATCTCAGATAAAGTCAAACTTTGTGCTTACTTTTTGACATAAAATAATTCCTGAGATGGATTTCTTAGACAGTTTAAACGTAACATTTAGGCGTCCCAGGCCCCGCACACTATCGGAATCACCTACTATTGACGACAGCGACAATGTAATTCCTAACAAATTGGAGCGTACCACCAGTAGTATGCCAGACATGTCTGATGAGGACGATGACCAAGTCAAGTTATTAAGAGAGGAGATACAAAATCTTGCAAAACAGTTAGAGAGCGCTCATAAAGAAATATAACTGTTATCAGTTGAAAATAGTACACTAAAACGTGGAAATGATACTTTGATAAGAAAAAATAACGTGTATAAAAATTTGCCACAAATAGTCCAATTAAGTTAAGCCAAAATACGCCAAGAAATAAAAACCACAGGAACTCTAATACAAAACATACACAAACAGAGATTCTAGAACGTGAAAGAACTGATATATCTACTAACACAGAAAATCAACTAAACACTACCAAAAATGAGCAGAGGACACAAACACGTATGAATAATGTAGACATGAAAGAAATAAAGAATTCTATTAGAATCAAAACCAAAACCCAGACCGAGATTATCCCTCCACAACAACATAAACAAAACAAATTGTGCATTTTGAGTGCTAATAAACAAAATAGGGTCCTGTCTATAGTAGAAGAAACTTTTGAGAAACAATTTAATTTTTGTCACTATCTAACGACAGATGGAGCTACATGTGACCTCCTGCAGGGGATAAACACAAAACTTACGAATTACACGATGAGTGATACTGTATGATTTTAATTGGTGAACAAGACTTTAAAATAGCTAAAAATTACTCTGAACTCATATTAAGGAAGACTCTTAGTGAAATAACTCATACTAATATTATTATCTGTCTACCCACATATAAATATAATATGAACTCAAATGTGTATAACTGGCGAGTCATGAACTTTAACTATTTTTTATGTCAAGATATCTGGACACACAAATATGCTCATGTATTAGATTCAAATGCAAATGTCGACTATGATTACAATACATTCTTCAGGCAATCTGGCCAACTAAATAATTTTGGGTTCCATACCATTTTTGTTAATCTTCTAGCGCTAATTAATGACATTCAATGCACCAATATTTATAATATTAAGACTGTAGTAAATACTCCCCTAATAACATTAACGTCTCACAATCCTACACACGTATTAGAAACAGAAAAGCAGCTTTTTCGTCACTAAAAGCCTTTACGTGATGCATCAAAACATAGCGGGCCTTTTAAATAAGGTCGATGCTCTAAATGTTTGCCTAGATGAATTGTCAGAAAGGGACGTTAGTGTTGACGCGCTGTGTGTTACCGAGCACTTCATGATGTCAGGATACGAAAACCATTTAAATATCCCCAATTACTCTTTAGCATCATTTTTCTGTAGGAAAGAAAGTAAACGAGGTGGGGCCTGTATTTTGATTAGAAACGGGCATCAATGGAGAGAAGTTCCACATATAGCTGGTGTAGTTGAGTGTTGCGGTGTGGAGCTCATACAATACAATATGATTATTTTATGTGTCTACAGAGTACCGAAACGAAATAACCTAAATGTATTCTATGAAACAATAGAAAACATATTACAAAAAATATGTAAAAAAAAGTATGAGCATATTATAATGGCGGGAGATTTTAACATTGATATAATGAAGAAAAATAATGTTGTGTTGGATTTTGAATGTCTGTTACTAAATTTCAATCTTAAGTTAGCTGTAAAGCAACCTACCAGAATTTATAGCCAAACTTGCATCGACAATTTCGCACATAATTTTAGAGCCAAATGTAAAACGGACGTTATTGAATTTGCACTGTCAGACCACACAGCGCAAATAAGAAAATGCCCGGTTAAAAAAAACTTTTATGTTAAAATACTGGCGCAGAAAACGACGGGACTATAGCGTAGAGAATATGGTTAAATTTAGGGACTGCTTAAAACATTTGACTTTTTCGGAAATATATGAAACTGAAGATACAACTATAGCTTTTGACATATTTATTGACAACTTTAAACTATTTTATGACCTTTGTTTTCCATTTAAGCTGACTACGATCAATGTAATTAAAAAATTAAAATGGATCTCGCATGGCATTAAATTATGCAGCAAAAAGAAACGTCAATTGCTCTGGCATTATAGATTAAAACCAAATATGACAAATAAAAACATTTTTAAGAATTACACAAAACGCTTTAAAAAAATTATGAGATTGACTCGACATGCTCAAAATAATTACTCAATTAAAACTGCAACAAATAAATCTAAAATGACATGGAACATAATAAATAAATCGAAATCGTTTTTACCTAGAGAATTCATTAGCTATATAAATGTCGATGACAAAATAGTAAATGACCCTCTAGAAATAGCTAACGCGTTTAACAATTTTTTCATAGATAAAATTCAACCAAGTCAAGATTCGGGAAGAAAAGTAACAACGAATATTATAAAACGAAAAGACTCAATCTTTGTTGCACCCAGTATACCTGTAGACATATTAAACATAATTAAATCTTTAAATGCCACAAACAGTACAGGTTATGATGGTATTTCTACAAGGGTTGTAAAGTATGTTTCGGAAACTATTTGTACCCACTTAAGCTACATCAGCTCAGGTGTATATCCGGATGCCCTCAAGAGTGAAACCATTATTTAAAAGAACAATAAGGAACACATGGCTAACTATAGACCAATTGCCTTAATACCTATAATGTCCAAAATTTTTGAAAAACGAATTTTTTTTTTTTTTTTTGAATTTTTTAAAGAACTGTACTCATATCTCGAAAAGAAAAATATCTTTAGTGAAGAGCAAAAGGGGTTTAGACAAAACATGTCAACCAGTAGGGCCATTTATGACTTTTTATACACCGTTATGAAGAATATGGACAGGAGAAGCCCGGTGTGTGCTATATACTACGACATGACGCAAGCTTTTGACTACGTTGACCATAGTATCTTGCTACAGAAATTAGAAGCTTACGGCATAAGGGGAAACATACTAAATCTTATTCAGTCTTATCTTACTAACAGAAAACAATGCACAGAAATAGAGAGAATTAATGTTAAGACAAAGAAACAGGAAATGTATGTATCAAGCGAACGCACACCTACATACGGTGTTCCTCAAGGCAGTGTACTCGGATCTTTATTATTCATAATATACATCAATGACCTGCCTAGTGCTATTGACCACCCCATGACTCTCTTTGCCGACGATAGCACTATGACATAGCTGTAAAAATCAAAACACATATGAAAGTGACTTAAATGAATCTTTGACATCGATAATATCATGGTTAAACAAGAACAACCTAAAAATAAATCTAGATAAGACAACTATCATGCATGTTAGGCAACGGACCCAGGCTGTACTTGACCTTAACGCAATTCACAAGGACACTGTACTTAATAAAGTCGACGCCACAAAATTTCTAGGAATTATTATTGACTCTAAATTGAACTGGAAGGCACACATCGAATACCTAAGTAAACGGCTGAGCTCCTCTGCGTACGCTTTATATAAACTGGCCCCGGAGCTAAATACAGATGCCTTATTAACAGCTTATCATGGTCTAGTAGCATCGTTATTGCGTTACGGTATTATATTTTGGGGGAATTCCACAGACAAAGTAATAGCGTTTAAGGCCCAAAAGAGATGCATTCGTGCTATGTTCAATTTGAAGTCGACCGACAGCTGTATGCCATTATTTAAAAAACATAAATGATTAACTCTACCAGCTCTGTATATTTTTGAAAACGCGGCATTTGTTAGGGTAAACCAATTTCTATTTCCACGACTAGCTGACACCTTCCCCCGTAACAGACGTGACAATAATCAACTGTGTTGGCATACGTCAAAGACCGCATTAATGGGAAAAAGCGTTTTCTGTATGGCTCCTAAAATTTATAATAAAATACCACTCATATAAAGCATTGCCGGTAAATTTGTTTAAAAAAAAGATTCGAGATTTATTAACGGACAAGTGTTATTATAGTATTAATGAATTTTTGAATGACACTATTTGACATTTTTGGTTTTTCTTTTATTTTATTAATCCTTAATTTTTGTGACATATTATGATTAATTTATTTTGCTGGCTTATCAATATTTATTGCTGACTATTATGTACTTGTATTGTGCCTTTAGTAATTTAGTTTTTATTTTGTAATTTAGTTTCTATTTTTTGTAAATTTTATAAATTTGTACGCCTTTTTTTTTTTTTTTTTTTGTGGATGGGAAATCATCAAATGACTTCTCCCACTCTGGGCGGAGCGGGAGGGCGTGTCAGACTTTTACTGACTAAAACCCATCCGTGTTCCTTCTGTTGCCTGTGCCGGGGCCACGGTAACTCTTTCGAACATCCCGCAACCCTAGCTGGCATCGGCCCTAGCGGACCCCGTCAATAGTGCTGACATCTCTTTGAGGCGCGCGTGGAACACGACGCGCCGTCGACTCGGGCTTGGTCCTTACCGGACGGCGAGCTACCCATTGCTCGCCGTCCGCAAGCCCGCGCCTACGGTGGCCGGGAATCAGCTGCCAATTCCCGACGCCCAGGGCGTCTCCTGCGGCGACTAGGGGCGTGAGGGTGCAAAGCTTGCCTCTCCCTCACGCGTCCCGCCTCCTCCTTCACGAGCATTACTGCTTCGCAGAAGGAGGTAATGGCTTCCCATGCACTCTCGCTCCGTACCATGGCCTGGACCAGGGCCGGACGCGAGAGATCGCCGCCGCCGATCGCTTCCGCGAGGACACGGCGGTGCTCCGCCCAAGCCGGGCAGACCTCCACCGTATGCTCCACCGTGTCCTCCGGGCGATCCACACAGTGGTGACACCCGGGCGATTCCTCCCGCCTTATCCGGAACAGGTACCTCCCGAAGCACCCGTGTCCGGTGAGGACCTGCGTCAGGCGGAAGGTGAGGACGCCGTGGCGCCTCTCCAGCCACTCCTCAAAGAGGGGACTTATCGCCGCAATTGTGGCGTGCCCAGCGCTGGGTTGCGACAATCGCACTCTCCATGCCGCCATGAGATCCTGCCGGAGCTCTGTCCGCCGTGCCGCGATTTCTCGCGGCAACGGAGTTACGCCCCGGCGTCCTGCCTCTTCGCGCCACTCCCAGATGTGCGCGAGGACTTTTGCCTCCAGATCCCATGGCGGTAATCCGGCAAGGAGGTTCGCCGCCTCCCCGGAGACCGTGCGGTATCCCCGGGCTAACCGGATGGCCATGACCCTCTGGGACGCGTTCAACCGACGGACCGGTCGCCGCCTCACGGAACGCGCCCACACCGGAGCTCCGTAAAGGGCCATGGACCGCACGACCCCCGCGTAGAGCCTCCGGCAGGAGGCGTTTGGACCCCCCAGATTGGGCAGGAGCCGCCCCAAGGCAGCCCCGGCCCGCTCCAGTCTGGGAGCCAAACGTCGGAAATGCTCCACGAAATTCCACCGGCTGTCGAGGACGAGTCCCAGGTACAATTTGTACGCCTTACGGGTGAAACATGTACGTACAAAATATTAATATTGTGACATCCTGCATGCTTAATTTGCATGTATACGCATGTTTTGACAAATAAAATTATCTTTATCTTCATGTTTATCTTTATCTTTATCCCTCGTCCCGCGACCCGTCGCCAACCGTCACGTTGAGTCACCCGCCCGCGCTATTACTTCGTTTTCACATATTGTTCTTTTTGATTTTTTTCTTTTTGCTCGGCTCCTAAGAGTCGTAGCGTGATGTTAGATATCCTATAACTATTGGTTTTTATAGTGTGGCATGGTTTTTATAGTGGTAGAAGTGTTGAAACAAACTTGCTTAATTTCACGGAGTTTATTCTAAATGCCATGAATAAAAAATACTCAATACTCAATATCTTTATTGCTTTACCATAATGTGTACTTAGGTGGTAACTATAGTATATAATTGAGATCATTATGGACCCTGTAGGGCACAGCAAAAGGGTAGGAGAGAGGAAGCTCTGTTTTAGGAGATCATTAATAATAATTATTCCTATATTATTTAATTTACTTATTAATATTTTTTAATTTATTATTATTTTTGTTCTATTATTTCTTTATTAATATATTATTTATTACTAATTACCATATCATTAATATATTTTAAACATACCCTATAAATTGCGTGATTATCATTAATTATTGTTATCAATTTTTATTTTTATTATAGTAGTAATTCCCTTAACATATACTATTATATATACATTTCTTCTATTATTTATGTTTGTCATTTAAATATTCATCTAAGGAATAATAACATTTGTTTATCAGTAATTTTTTAAGTTTTGTTATAAATATATTGAACTTTTCTTCTTTCTTTATTTTGTCTGGTAGTTTGTTGTATATTTTTATAGACATTACGTAGGGACTTGTAGAATGCATCCTTAGCTTGGATGTTGGTATGTTTAGCCTAGACCGGTGCCTAAGTGTATACTGTGATTGGATGTCTTCACGTTTTGTGTAGAACTCTTGATGCTTACGGACAAATTTACATATTTCTAGAATGTAAATACTGGGGAGGGTTAGAATATTATGTTTTAGGAAATAGGGTTTGCAGCTGTCAGTTTGATCAATATTTACCAAGATTCTAACTAATTTCTTTTGTAGGGTAAAGAGTGTCAGTGCATGGGTACTATTCCCCAGAGGGTTACGCCGGCGCCGGAGCTAAGCCATGCGCTGGCGCACGCGTAGTAGGTGGCGAGGGCAGTTTGTAGATCGGTTGTCTTTTTAGTTTCGCGGAGAGCGTATGAGCAGTTTGAAATTTTAGAACGGGTTTTTTGTATTTGTGTTTTCCAGTTAATATGTTTATCTATTGTTAGTCCAAGTAATGTAAATTCATCAACAGTTTCCAATTTTGAGCCGTTAAAGGTGAAATTTAAGCGTAGAGGAGCTTTTTGATAAGGGTGGAAAGTCATTAATTTCGTTTTAGCATAATTAATTTCTAAATTATGTGAGGTCATCCAATTACATGTTTTTGTGAGTGTGGAACTGAGTGTTTCTTCTATGTTTGTGTTGTTTTGACAGCAATATTTTTGCAGTATTTTGCTTTTTGATCGGATTTTTTCTATTTCTCTACTATTGTAATTAAAGTATTCGATTTCAACTACTTGTTCTCTATTTTTTAAATATGACGTAAGCCATTCATGGGCTTTCCCGCGGATTCCTATTCCATACAGTTTATTTAGAAGTATTTTAAATTGTACTTTGTCGTACGCTTTGGTCATGTCCAGTAGTATCCCTACGGCATATTCTTTGTTATTTATAATGTTAAGGGCTTCTTGAATATATTTATATACAGCTAATGTTGTGGAACGGTTTTTCCGGAAACCGTTCTGACAATCGCTTAGTATGTTAAATTTTTCGCAAAAGGTATAAATTCGATCACACATAGCTTTTTCAAAAATCTTGGAAGCTGAGGGCAAGAGAGCTATTGGGCGATAATTATTAGGATCAGTTTTTATGTTCTTTTTATGGATTGGTTTAATTAGTGATTTCTTTAACAATTCGGGGAAAGTGTCTTCTGTAAAAGACTGATTTAATAGTAGATAAAATGGTAAGGTGAGTTCATTTGCGCATTCTTTCAATAACGTGGACGGAATTTCGTCTAAACCGTAACTGCGTTTATTTTTTAGGTTTTTGATTAATTTGTTAACTTCCCAAGCTTCTACTGGGCTAAGGAACATGGTGTTCTCCGTAGGATTTAGTGTTGACATGTCGCCCAGTGCAGTGTCAGATGGATTGTTGCGGTTTTCTCCTATTGACGCAAAGAAGTCATTAAAAATATTCGCAATTTGTTTGGGTTCGGATATAATAGTATTATTGTGTTGTAATTTTATGCTACATTTTTCCTTTTTTGGTTTTTTATTTGTTCTCTCATTTATAATGCTCCACATCGTTTTTACTTTGTTGTCAGATTTCTTTATTTTGTTTATATATTGCAATTTTTTTGCAGTGGTAACTGAACTTTTTAATATTTTTTCATAGTTTTTATAATGTTGTGTAATTATTTACACACACACATACACTTTTGGACCCTACATTTTTTTTTCTCTCACCTCACCACACTGATTAAACGTTTTTCATCTTGTGTTTTCTTTACTTAAATTATTTCCTGTTTTCTTTTACGCCATTTGTCTATTGTTGTAACGTCCCGATTTATGGCTATGTCTTGTTTGTTACGGAGAATCACTGACTCCTAAGACACAGGCACATACGCCTAGTTTAGGAGTCAGGGAATTAAAATGATTGTGACCTAGTTGTAAGCCTTATATGCTCTTAGTTTTTAGTTCCTGTACTGTGATGGCTTTTGGTGAAATAAATTTATTTATTTATTTTTTTATTTATTTGGTTTTTGGTTTTATGGGAAAATAATTTTAACAATCTTTTGTTTTTGCAGGAAATTCTAATGCCCGTAGTTAGCCAATATTTTTTATAGTTAGTTTTAAGTTTCATTTTACGCATGGGTATACATTGATTTAAAATTTTTATTAAGAGGTTGTTGAAAGAATTATAATTGTCATTTATATTATTGTTTGTTTGTATAATGTCGTGCCAATTTTGTGTGCTTAGTATTAATTTAAAATTTTTAATGTTCGCTATGCTAAATAATCTTTTATTTGTGAACCATGTAATTTTTGTCGCTGGTTGAGGTATGCTTAGATTTATAATTGTTCCACTGTGGTCCGAAAGTCCGAAATTTTCTACGGTTGTAAACATATTTTTGTCGCTAAAATTCGTAAATATTAGATCAAGACATGTTGAGGATTTTTCTGTAATACGTGTAGGTCTTTTTATATGTTGAGTAAATTTGTATTCTAGCATGAGATCCAGAAACTGGTTAGTTTTTAAGTTTTTGCCTAAAATGTTAATGTTAAAATCTCCACCTATCACAATGTTTAATTTTTTATACTATATATTTAAATAGTTTAGAATTTGTTTTAATTTATCAATGAATATATCTTCCTCTCTTCTATTCCAGTACATGGTAATTAATAAAAGGTTTTGTTTAGGTAACTCAGCAGCGCACACTTCCAGTACATATTCTGTAGACATGTTTGAGATATCATTTTTCTCTGTATACTCAATTTGTTCTTGTAAGAGGATGCATACGCCGCCTCCTCCTCGAGTTTTCCGGCAGTATGATGATGCAATATTATAGCCATTAATTTGGATGAGGGAAATTTTGTCTTCGGATAGCTAGGACTCAGATATGCATATAGCTTCGTAGATAGGGTTTTCTGTTAAAAATGCTTCTATAATGTGCAGCTTGTTGGATATGCTTTGTACGTTTTGGAAGAGAATTTTACAAGGTTGGTCTATGCTTTCGAAAGGAGTGATTCTTTGTATCTTTGTTGGTGGTAGGTAGGTCGCAGATTTGGTTTACATTGTAGTTGTATGTGGTTCCCTTTGAGTCGTTCATCAATTACTTCGATGGTGGTCTATTGTTGCTGTTATTGTATCTTTGTTGGTGGTAGGTAGGTCGCAGATTTGGTTTACATTGTAGTTGTATGTGGTTCCCTTTGAGTCGTTCATCAATTACTTCGATGGTGGTCTATTGTTGCTGTTATTGTATCTTTGTTGGTGGTAGGTAGGTCGCAGATTTGGTTTACATTGTAGTTGTATGTGGTTCCCTTTGAGTCGTTCATCAATTACTTCGATGGTGGTCTATTGTTGCTGTTATTGTATCTTTGTTGGTGGTAGGTAGGTCGCAGATTTGGTTTACATTGTAGTTGTATGTGGTTCCCTTTGAGTCGTTCATCAATTACTTCGATGGTGGTCTATTGTTGCTGTTATTGTATCTTTGTTGGTGGTAGGTAGGTCGCAGATTTGGTTTACATTGTAGTTGTATGTGGTTCCCTTTGAGTCGTTCATCAATTACTTCGATGGTGGTCTATTGTTGCTGTTATTGTATCTTTGTTGGTGGTAGGTAGGTCGCAGATTTGGTCTACATTGTAGTTGTATGTGGTTCCCTTTGAGTCGTTCATCAATTACTTCGATGGTGGTCTATTGTTGCTGTTATTGTATCTTTGTTGGTGGTAGGTAGGTCGCAGATTTGGTTTACATTGTAGTTGTATGTGGTTCCCTTTGAGTCGTTCATCAATTACTTCGATGGTGCTCTATTGTTGCTGTTATTGTATCTTTGTTGGTGGTAGGTAGGTCGCAGATTTGGTCTACATTGTAGTTGTATGTGGTTCCCTTTGAGTCGTTCATCAATTACTTCGATGGTGGTCTATTGTTGCTGTTATTGTATCTTTGTTGGTGGTAGGTAGGTCGCAGATTTGGTCTACATTGTAGTTGTATGTGGTTCCCTTTGAGTCGTTCATCAATTACTTCGATGGTGGTCTATTGTTACTGTTATTGTATCTTTGTTGGTGGTAGGTAGGTCGCAGATTTGGTCTACATTGTAGTTGTATGTGGTTCCCTTTGAGTCGTTCATCAATTACTTCGATGGTGGTCTATTGTTGCTGTTATTGTATCTTTGTTGGTGGTAGGTAGGTCGCAGATTTGGTCTACATTGTAGTTGTATGTGGTTCCCTTTGAGTCGTTCATCAATTACTTCGATGGTGGTCTATTGTTGCTGTTATTGTATCTTTGTTGGTGGTAGGTAGGTCGCAGATTTGGTTTACATTGTAGTTGTATGTGGTTCCCTTTGAGTCGTTCATCAATTACTTCGATGGTGGTCTATTGTTGCTGTTATTGTATCTTTGTTGGTGGTAGGTAGGTCGCAGATTTGGTTTACATTGTAGTTGTATGTGGTTCCCTTTGAGTCGTTCATCAATTACTTCGATGGTGGTCTATTGTTGCTGTTATTGTATCTTTGTTGGTGGTAGGTAGGTCGCAGATTTGGTCTACATTGTAGTTGTATGTGGTTCCCTTTGAGTCGTTCATCAATTACTTCGATGGTGGTCTATTGTTGCTGTTATTGTATCTTTGTTGGTGGTAGGTAGGTCGCAGATTTGGTTTACATTGTAGTTGTATGTGGTTCCCTTTGAGTCGTTCATCAATTACTTCGATGGTGGTCTATTGTTGCTGTTATTGTATCTTTGTTGGTGGTAGGTAGGTCGCAGATTTGGTCTACATTGTAGTTGTATGTGGTTCCCTTTGAGTCGTTCATCAATTACTTCGATGGTGGTCTATTGTTGCTGTTATTGTATCTTTGTTGGTGGTAGGTAGGTCGCAGATTTGGTTTACATTGTAGTTGTATGTGGTTCCCTTTGAGTCGTTCATCAATTACTTCGATGGTGGTCTATTGTTGCTGTTATTGTATCTTTGTTGGTGGTAGGTAGGTCGCAGATTTGGTTTACATTGTAGTTGTATGTGGTTCCCTTTGAGTCGTTCATCAATTACTTCGATGGTGGTCTATTGTTGCTGTTATTGTATCTTTGTTGGTGGTAGGTAGGTCGCAGATTTGGTTTACATTGTAGTTGTATGTGGTTCCCTTTGAGTCGTTCATCAATTACTTCGATGGTGGTCTATTGTTGCTGTTATTGTATCTTTGTTGGTGGTAGGTAGGTCGCAGATTTGGTTTACATTGTAGTTGTATGTGGTTCCCTTTGAGTCGTTCATCAATTACTTCGATGGTGGTCTATTGTTGCTGTTATTGTATCTTTGTTGGTGGTAGGTAGGTCGCAGATTTGGTCTACATTGTAGTTGTATGTGGTTCCCTTTGAGTCGTTCATCAATTACTTCGATGGTGGTCTATTGTTGCTGTTATTGTATCTTTGTTGGTGGTAGGTAGGTCGCAGATTTGGTCTACATTGTAGTTGTATGTGGTTCCCTTTGAGTCGTTCATCAATTACTTCGATGGTGGTCTATTGTTGCTGTTATTGTATCTTTGTTGGTGGTAGGTAGGTCGCAGATTTGGTCTACATTGTAGTTGTATGTGGTTCCCTTTGAGTCGTTCATCAATTACTTCGATGGTGGTCTATTGTTGCTGTTATTGTATCTTTGTTGGTGGTAGGTAGGTCGCAGATTTGGTCTACATTGTAGTTGTATGTGGTTCCCTTTGAGTCGTTCATCAATTACTTCGATGGTGGTCTATTGTTGCTGTTATTGTATCTTTGTTGGTGGTAGGTAGGTCGCAGATTTGGTCTACATTGTAGTTGTATGTGGTTCCCTTTGAGTCGTTCATCAATTACTTCGATGGTGGTCTATTGTTGCTGTTATTGTATCTTTGTTGGTGGTAGGTAGGTCGCAGATTTGGTTTACATTGTAGTTGTATGTGGTTCCCTTTGAGTCGTTCATCAATTACTTCGATGGTGGTCTATTGTTGCTGTTATTGTATCTTTGTTGGTGGTAGGTAGGTCGCAGATTTGGTCTACATTGTAGTTGTATGTGGTTCCCTTTGAGTCGTTCATCAATTACTTCGATGGTGGTCTATTGTTGCTGTTATTGTATCTTTGTTGGTGGTAGGTAGGTCGCAGATTTGGTCTACATTGTAGTTGTATGTGGTTCCCTTTGAGTCGTTCATCAATTACTTCGATGGTGGTCTATTGTTGCTGTTATTGTATCTTTGTTGGTGGTAGGTAGGTCGCAGATTTGGTTTACATTGTAGTTGTATGTGGTTCCCTTTGAGTCGTTCATCAATTACTTCGATGGTGGTCTATTGTTGCTGTTATTGTATCTTTGTTGGTGGTAGGTAGGTCGCAGATTTGGTTTACATTGTAGTTGTATGTGGTTCCCTTTGAGTCGTTCATCAATTACTTCGATGGTGGTCTATTGTTGCTGTTATTGTATCTTTGTTGGTGGTAGGTAGGTCGCAGATTTGGTTTACATTGTAGTTGTATGTGGTTCCCTTTGAGTCGTTCATCAATTACTTCGATGGTGGTCTATTGTTGCTGTTATTGTATCTTTGTTGGTGGTAGGTAGGTCGCAGATTTGGTTTACATTGTAGTTGTATGTGGTTCCCTTTGAGTCGTTCATCAATTACTTCGATGGTGGTCTATTGTTGCTGTTATTGTATCTTTGTTGGTGGTAGGTAGGTCGCAGATTTGGTTTACATTGTAGTTGTATGTGGTTCCCTTTGAGTCGTTCATCAATTACTTCGATGGTGGTCTATTGTTGCTGTTATTGTATCTTTGTTGGTGGTAGGTAGGTCGCAGATTTGGTCTACATTGTAGTTGTATGTGGTTCCCTTTGAGTCGTTCATCAATTACTTCGATGGTGCTCTATTGTTGCTGTTATTGTATCTTTGTTGGTGGTAGGTAGGTCGCAGATTTGGTCTACATTGTAGTTGTATGTGGTTCCCTTTGAGTCGTTCATCAATTACTTCGATGGTGGTCTATTGTTGCTGTTATTGTATCTTTGTTGGTGGTAGGTAGGTCGCAGATTTGGTCTACATTGTAGTTGTATGTGGTTCCCTTTGAGTCGTTCATCAATTACTTCGATGGTGGTCTATTGTTGCTGTTATTGTATCTTTGTTGGTGGTAGGTAGGTCGCAGATTTGGTCTACATTGTAGTTGTATGTGGTTCCCTTTGAGTCGTTCATCAATTACTTCGATGGTGGTCTATTGTTGCTGTTATTGTATCTTTGTTGGTGGTAGGTAGGTCGCAGATTTGGTCTACATTGTAGTTGTATGTGGTTCCCTTTGAGTCGTTCATCAATTACTTCGATGGTGGTCTATTGTTGCTGTTATTGTATCTTTGTTGGTGGTAGGTAGGTCGCAGATTTGGTCTACATTGTAGTTGTATGTGGTTCCCTTTGAGTCGTTCATCAATTACTTCGATGGTGGTCTATTGTTGCTGTTATTGTATCTTTGTTGGTGGTAGGTAGGTCGCAGATTTGGTCTACATTGTAGTTGTATGTGGTTCCCTTTGAGTCGTTCATCAATTACTTCGATGGTGGTCTATTGTTGCTGTTATTGTATCTTTGTTGGTGGTAGGTAGGTCGCAGATTTGGTTTACATTGTAGTTGTATGTGGTTCCCTTTGAGTCGTTCATCAATTACTTCGATGGTGGTCTATTGTTGCTGTTATTGTATCTTTGTTGGTGGTAGGTAGGTCGCAGATTTGGTCTACATTGTAGTTGTATGTGGTTCCCTTTGAGTCGTTCATCAATTACTTCGATGGTGGTCTATTGTTGCTGTTATTGTATCTTTGTTGGTGGTAGGTAGGTCGCAGATTTGGTCTACATTGTAGTTGTATGTGGTTCCCTTTGAGTCGTTCATCAATTACTTCGATGGTGGTCTATTGTTGCTGTTATTGTATCTTTGTTGGTGGTAGGTAGGTCGCAGATTTGGTTTACATTGTAGTTGTATGTGGTTCCCTTTGAGTCGTTCATCAATTACTTCGATGGTGGTCTATTGTTGCTGTTATTGTATCTTTGTTGGTGGTAGGTAGGTCGCAGATTTGGTTTACATTGTAGTTGTATGTGGTTCCGGTTAACTTTCTGTCCTTCAATATACAATTGATTGTTTTTGATGATTGCAAATAATCCGTTTCTTCGAGCCTGAATCATTTCTTCTCGCATTAATTGCCTTTCCCTTCGCTTATTGGCATCGAGGAACTCTGAAACAAATAACCGAGTACCCTGAAGGTATTGGCTATTGCTTATTACGTACTTGGCCAATCTTTTGCTAATTACTTCGATGACAAGTGGTCTATTGTTTTTGTGATTGTATCTACCCACCCTGTATGTCTCTTCTATATATCCCGTCAGGTCTACATTCATCGTGCTGTAGAATAGTTCAATGATTCTGTTGTGTAGGTCAAATTCCGGTTCTTTATAATATTCAGTAAATCCGTAGAGAACTATTTTCTTCGTGTTTGTTTCAGTGCAAATCGCGATTGGGGTATCTTTTCTGTTTCTTATATCTAAAATTTCTTTTTTTAGTTTCTCATTTTCTTTTGTAAGGTTTTCAATTGTTAAGTTTACTTTTTCTATTTCTTCCTTTCTTAGTTCGTTCTGAATATTTAAAGCGTCTGTTTTTAATTGGAAATCTTCCTTTAATTCAGTGATAGCTTTATTTATCTCGATTTGGATTGTATTTTTAATTTCTGTTATAATGGATTTATTATTTTCCTTAAGGCGCAGTATTATAATTTCACTTAGGTTTTGTAGCGTTAGGTCGGTTTGAATGGCTGTTTCCTTTCCCTCTGTGTTCAGTGTGTCGCCTAGTATAGTTAAGTCTTCAGAGTTAAAAGTGTAGTTGTTTGTGTTTGTTTTTGTGTTCACTCTTCTAATAGTGACATTACATTCTTCAGAAGGTGATTTTGTCTGTTGCGTTAGGCCACGGTCTTGTAGGCGTACAGGGGTATTTGTGTTATCGACTTTAGGGGTTTTGCAGTAGCAAGCTTGACATTGCCATTTTCTTTTATTTTCAAAACTCATCAATTTTGTAAAATGATGAATTGAGACATTGGCACATTTTAAGTCGTATGTGTTTTTGCAATCCGCACAGGTAAGTTTTTCTGCTTCTGATATTTTTTGAAAACATCCCGCACATTTAGAAGCCATTTCCGTTTATTTTTACGACCAGTAGCGCCCTCTAGTAGTGGATTGTGATAGTACTTGAAATATTGACGTTTGGTGTATGTTTTTCTTGTCGGCTATAGATAGTCTTATTTGCCGGAAAGTGAGTTGGCAATTTGATATTAGTTCCTCTATTCCACGATAGATGGCATTTTTTTCAAAAATCAAATGTCCATGCAGTCAATTTTTTGTGTAATAATTGTAGTAAAATGAGATAAGATTATTCGGTTACTTATCCGTAATTTTTCCCTACCTTACTTGAGGTTTGTAATTCTGGTCGCTCTGTCTGCTTTATGCTGCTGGAACTTCACTGTTTGTTAAGGTGCTTGCGAGTTCGCAATTTGAAGTTAGTTTCTCTATTCCGCGATAGATGGCATTGTGTTCTAAATCAAAACGTCCATGCAGTCCAATTATTTGCTAATTTTTTGTATAGTAATTGTAGTAATATGGCATAAGATTATTCGTTATTCGTAATTTTTCCCTACCTTTCTTGAGATCTGATTCTGGTCGCTGTTTGCTTTTTGCTGCTGGATCTTCACTGTTTGGTAAGGTGCTTGTGAAAAATCTTTGAATTTGAACATAAATGTCGTTATGAGGTATTTATCACTGTTTCTCTTTAGGTTTTAGAAGAATCACTGGTACTTTAACTTTTATCACTGTATGTCCTTTTTTGCTTGAACTTTAAACACTTTTTGTTATTATATAACCACAATAACTATTCTATAAGATTTTTTAAATACGGAGCTAAATGTTTCCTTGCGCACAGTAGCGACATCTCCCTCTGTATCAACATTACAAAATTACAGGCAGACGCCGTGTATACCGACTTCGCCAAAGCATGTGATACAACTTCGCCAAGGCATGTGATACAACTTCGCCAAGGCATGTGATACAACTTCGCCAAGGCATGTGATACAACTTCGCCAAGGCATGTGATACAACTTCGCCAAGGCATGTGATACAACTTCGCCAAGGCATGTGATACAACTTCGCCAAGGCATGTGATACAATGTCTCGTCACACACTTCTGGTTAAGCTTTGGAACCTCGGTATACACGGTGACCTTTTCCGGTGGATCAAGTCCTATGTTGAAAATAGATGTCAGGCAGTTGTTCTAGGAGGTTACTGTTCGCAATACAAATTTATCAGCTCAGGTGTCCCACAAGGGTCTCACCTCGGTCCCCTTCTGTTTAGCCTATATAGGCTCATTAATATATTAATGATTTATGTGGTAGTATTCGTGATTCTGAAACATTGTTCTATGCAGATGATACTAAAATATTTAGTGCTGTACGTAGTGATGATGGCTGTAGACTATTACAAGAAGACTTAAAGAGTTTGGAAGATTTTTGCCGTTCAAACCAATTATTTTTAAATTCAGACAAATGTCATATTATTAATTTTACCAGAAATAAAAAACCCCTTGAATTCGAATATACATACGTTGTGCAATACTAAACTTCATCGTGTTAAAGAAACCCGTGAACTAGGAGTAATTATGGATTCGGAATTATCCTTTGTACCACACATAGACAAAGTTCTAGGAAAGGCATTTAAACAGTTAGGTTTTATCCTTCGAGTTGGAAAACCATTTAAAAAAGCCTCCACATACAAGCTTTTGTACAACAGTTATGTTCGAAGTCTTTTAGAATTTGCAAATATAGTTTGGCATCCATTTTATAAAAAGCATATTGATAGATTAGAAAAACTGCAAAGAAAATTTGTAAAATGTTTAGAATATAGGTGTGGAAGAATTTATTCAGATTATGAAACATCACTTTCTGTTCATAAAATCTCTACTCTATGTGATCGACGAGATCATTCGGATATAATTGACTTATATAAATTGATAAATAATCAAGTTGACGCCCCTGCATTGCTTCAAGACATATCTTTCCGTGTACCTCGCAGGCTCGAACGCAGTTGTAATAAAAAACCATTATTTGTTATTGCAAAAAGTAACTGTACATCCACCCTTAACAAACGTCACGTAAGGCCGTAATATTGTCAAGGGTGTGACGGTACATGGAAATATATGATAAGTTAAGGAACCTACAAAGACCTACAAGCCTAACAGTCCCTAGCCTACCATATACTTAGTGTGTGATAAATAAATATATAGATAAGTACAGGATGTCTGCACCATGCGACCTAAGGTAACAGACGGATAGTAGACAGGAATACCAGGTTCGGGAAGGGTACACTCACTGCCAGTCACGCAGACTCACGAGACTGATCGGAGATGGCTAAAGGTGTCTTGGCCACAGTGAGGGGTAATGAGACAAGAATATAAAATTCAAATCTGATTTATTTACAAAATGTTCTGCTTATATACTAGTTTCTCTTAACACACACTATTATACTTAATTCTATGTGTCCTATGCGTGTAATATGCAACCAAGTCAATATTTTAACTGGACCGCATGAGGCAGGCAGAGTGCTGAGTCAATGTCCAAAGGTAACATTGAACATTCTGGCGACTCTCAGGAACGGGACTCCAATTGGTACAACTCGATGGTCTCGTATGGTCTGGCCTGGCCTTGTTCAGTTTGTTGTGACGGGGTGGGCACGCTGTGTGGAATGCCGTACCGTTGTGGAGTTTGTCGCGGGTGTGGTGGGCAGTTTGTTGGTTGCTGCATAGGTGGCGTAGTCTTCCTTCTTGCTGCAATGGTGGCTCGAAATTTGTTCAATACCTGTGGGCCGAAATAAATTAAAACACATGCTAAACTTATACTGACAAGTGAGGTGCTAATGCTGGCGATGTATGTATGTGATTGTAGTTGTTTCCAAATTGTGTTGTCTAGCTGAGTTTGTAAATTTGTTTCCGAAGTGAGTAAATGGTCGAAAACTCCCTTTGACTTTTCTTGTTCCACTAATGATCCAGTATGTTTGTCGTAAATAAGCCATTGTTAATTTGTTACCACCATGCAAAGTTTTTGTATGTGCGTCTTGTATAATTAATGACGTTACGTGATGGTTATATGGTAAAAGTATTGGATGTTTTTGATTGTAAGGCAAATTGGAGTTTTGTAATCTGCCTCCAACTCTAAGTAGTCCGTCCTCGTCTATGAACGGATCTAAAGTGGATAATGTTTTATTTTTCTTCAAGGGTTGTCCACTTTGTATGGTTTTCAATTCATCTTTGAATTCCTGTTGTTGTATCTTCTGAATTATTCGTTTTACTGTCACGTTTAGTTCATTACTAGTAAGTAGCTTATTTGTTGATTGTTTGTTTGTAAATCTGTAGCAGTAAGATAACACTCTTACCATTTTATCTAAACTGGAGAATCTATTCCAGAGATCATTATTTTCAATCTCAGTTGTAGTTGTATGACACACTTTGATTTCTTGGTTCGTCTGCGGCATACCTTTCGTGATAGGAATCTGGTTGGTTTTTAACCAATGTGGCCCGTTCCACCACAGTGAATAGTTAATCAATTTTTCCGGCTCAAGACCTCTTGAAACGATATCAGCCGGGTTATCAGCAGAAATTACATGGTTCCATTCTGCGTTTGGTAAAAGTTGTTTAATTTGAGACACCCTATTGGCTACGAACGTTTGCCACCGTTCTGGCTCTCCTCTTATCCAGCCTAACGTGATCATAGAATCCGTCCAACAAAATATCGTAATGTTCTTGCAGATAAGCGCTTCTTTTACTTTTTCCATTAAACCGGCTAGTAGCAGTGCAGCGCATAACTCAAGTCGAGGTAGAGTAGTTTTTTGTTTCTTTGGCGCCACTTTCGATTTTGCTTGTAATAATGTAACGTAGTAAATGTTATTGATTTTTACGCGGCTGTATACCACCGCTCCGTAAGCTTTTTCGGAAGCGTCGCTGAAACCGTATAGCTCAATTTCTGTGCTGTCTGTTACGTAACACCATCGTGGTATTTTAATTTCTTCTATGCTTTTAATTTGGTTTTGTAATTCAACCCATTTTTTCTGGATTATGTCATCAACAGGTTGATCCCATCCTATCTCGTTCGTCCAGAGTTCTTGTATGAGCAGCTTCATTTTAATAATAATTGGCGCTAACCAGCCCAAGGGATCGAATATTTTCGCAACTTCTGACATAATAAATCTTTTCGTTGGTTTTTTATTTTCCGTTATAGTTATCTGGAAATGAAAACTGTCTTCCCGTGGTGACCATATTATGCCCAATGACTTCCTGGACTCGTCTAACGGTAGTTTGAGCAGTTGATCGTCTTTGTCTTCCACTGGTATATTTTCCAGTAGCTCTGAACTATTTGAGGACCATTTTCGTAGTTTGAAACCGCCCTTGTTTAACATGGTTATTAACTGACTCTGTAACTCTTTAGCTGCGCTTTCCTGGGAATCTCCGGATAAAATATCATCCACGTAGAAATCTTGTAAAGTAGCTTGACTTGCAATTGGGTAATTGTTTTGTTCGTCTATCGCAAGTTGTTGCAATGTTCGTACCGCAAGATAGGGGGCACTAGTTGTACCGTAGGTTACAGTTGTAAGTTCATATTCACTAATTGCGTGTTTTGGTGAAAATCTCCATAGTATCCTTTGATGTGCGTAGTCTAATTCGTTAATTTTTATGAAACGGTACATTTTCATAATATCTGCCATAAAGGCAAACTTGTGTTTTCGCCATCGTAGAAGTATAGTGGATAAGTCTTGTTGTAATCGTGGTCCTTTATACATATTGTCGTTAAGGCTTATTTTTGTGCTGCTTTTACTGCTCGCATCAAAAACCACGCGTAGTTTTGTAGTTAATGAGTCTTCTTTGATTAATTCGTTAATTTCCTGTATCTCCATTGTGCTCTTCTTTCTTCTTCCCTAACGCCCTACCCTACTCTAACAGTCAAGTCCGTACTAGTGGTATCTGCGCTCTTGTTATATTTGTGCGACTTCTCAATCAGCTGGTGAGACCCGCTTGTGGGAGGCCAGTGACCGATCCGCAACGAGAGGCTTTCCGACAGAATACCCTAGTACAATGTTCTTCAGATTACCGAAAACTGGTGCTTTGTTGAGCACACCAGCCCCCAGTTCTCCAAAATGTCAGTCTGTCAAAGTCTATCCCTACTCTGGGCAAGGGGAACCGCGTGATCCGGCTCGAAGGACCAAAATGTACATCCACCCTTAACAAACGTCACGTAAGGCCGTAATATTGTCAAGGGTGTGACGGTACATGGAAATATATGATAAGTTAAGGAACCTACAAAGACCTACAAGCCTAACAGTCCCTAGCCTACCATATACTTAGTGTGTGATAAATAAATATATAGATAAGTACAGGATGTCTGCACCATGCGACCTAAGGTAACAGACGGATAGTAGACAGGAATACCAGGTTCGGGAAGGGTACACTCACTGCCAGTCACGCAGACTCACGAGACTGATCGGAGATGGCTAAAGGTGTCTTGGCCACAGTGAGGGGTAATGAGACAAGAATATAAAATTCAAATCTGATTTATTTACAAAATGTTCTGCTTATATACTAGTTTCTCTTAACACACACTATTATACTTAATTCTATGTGTCCTATGCGTGTAATATGCAACCAAGTCAATATTTTAACTGGACCGCATGAGGCAGGCAGAGTGCTGAGTCAATGTCCAAAGGTAACATTGAACAGTAACACTTGTTATGTAGCGAATAGTTTTTTGAGGCGAAGTTGTAAACTTTATCATGATAAATATTTGAATGTGGACATTTTTGGCTTAAGTCTTAATTGTTTTAAAAGTGCTATTCGTAAGACTTGTTGAACTATAAAATGTTTTGTTAAGTACCTACCTAGTTTTATGTTAAGATAGGGACTATAGGTTTGTAAAAAACTACTCAATTAAGTATCAAGTTGTTTGTAAATAACTGTTTGTTCCTGAATAAAATAAAATAAATAAAACTATTCTAGAGAGTTGGGTTACCAAATGCAAAAAGAATTTTTCAAATCCGACTTTTGTTCATAATTTCATGGGTTTTAATTTTTTTGCGCGAAACCCTAATTATTTTCCTAAAATAAAAGTAGCCTTAGTTACCCGCCGTGACATCAGCTATCTGTCAGTAAAATCGGTCCACCCGTTTCGGAGATTAGCCGGAACAAACAGACAGACATACAAAAATATTAAAAATTGCTTTTTGGTTATAAGAACCGTAGTGTAAGGCAAATAGATGGCGCTCGAGAATCATCATGAAGTTGACAACTGCGAAGATAGCACCGCGCGGGCGGCGCGCCTAGCTGGCGTATTGCACCGAGGCGTTCGCTCTTTGCTCGCGGACACCGACGGCTTAGCATAGATAGCACCGCGCGGGCAGCGCGCCTAGCTGGCGTATTGCACCGAGGCGTTCGCTCTTTGCTCGCGGACACCGACGGCTTAGCATAGATAGCACCGCGCGGGCGGCGCGCCTAGCTGGCGTATTGCACCGAGGCGTTCGCTCTTTGCTCGCGGACACCGACGGCTTAGCATAGATAGCACCGCGCGGGCGGCGCGCCTAGCTGGCGTATTGCACCGAGGCGTTCGCTCTTTGCTCGCGGACACCGACGGCTTAGCATAGATAGCACCGCGCGGGCGGCGCGCCTAGCTGGCGTATTGCACCGAGGCGTTCGCTCTTTGCTCGCGGACACCGACGGCTTAGCATAGATAGCACCGCGCGGGCGGCGCGCCTAGCTGGCGTATTGCACCGAGGCGTTCGCTCTTTGCTCGCGGACACCGACGGCTTAGCATAGATAGCACCGCGCGGGCAGCGCGCCTAGCTGGCGTATTGCACCGAGGCGTTCGCTCTTTGCTCGCGGACACCGACGGCTTAGCATAGATAGCACCGCGCGGGCGGCGCGCCTAGCTGGCGTATTGCACCGAGGCGTTCGCTCTTTGCTCGCGGACACCGACGGCTTAGCATAGATAGCACCGCGCGGGCAGCGCGCCTAGCTGGCGTATTGCACCGAGGCGTTCGCTCTTTGCTCGCGGACACCGACGGCTTAGCATAGATAGCACCGCGCGGGCGGCGCGCCTAGCTGGCGTATTGCACCGAGGCGTTCGCTCTTTGCTCGCGGACACCGACGGCTTAGCATAGATAGCACCGCGCGGGCGGCGCGCCTAGCTGGCGTATTGCACCGAGGCGTTCGCTCTTTGCTCGCGGACACCGACGGCTTAGCATAGATAGCACCGCGCGGGCGGCGCGCCTAGCTGGCGTATTGCACCGAGGCGTTCGCTCTTTGCTCGCGGACACCGACGGCTTAGCATAGATAGCACCGCGCGGGCGGCGCGCCTAGCTGGCGTATTGCACCGAGGCGTTCGCTCTTTGCTCGCGGACACCGACGGCTTAGCATAGATAGCACCGCGCGGGCGGCGCGCCTAGCTGGCGTATTGCACCGAGGCGTTCGCTCTTTGCTCGCGGACACCGACGGCTTAGCATAGATAGCACCGCGCGGGCAGCGCGCCTAGCTGGCGTATTGCACCGAGGCGTTCGCTCTTTGCTCGCGGACACCGACGGCTTAGCATAGATAGCACCGCGCGGGCAGCGCGCCTAGCTGGCGTATTGCACCGAGGCGTTCGCTCTTTGCTCGCGGACACCGACGGCTTAGCATAGATAGCACCGCGCGGGCGGCGCGCCTAGCTGGCGTATTGCACCGAGGCGTTCGCTCTTTGCTCGCGGACACCGACGGCTTAGCATAGATAGCACCGCGCGGGCAGCGCGCCTAGCTGGCGTATTGCACCGAGGCGTTCGCTCTTTGCTCGCGGACACCGACGGCTTAGCATAGATAGCACCGCGCGGGCAGCGCGCCTAGCTGGCGTATTGCACCGAGGCGTTCGCTCTTTGCTCGCGGACACCGACGGCTTAGCATAGATAGCACCGCGCGGGCAGCGCGCCTAGCTGGCGTATTGCACCGAGGCGTTCGCTCTTTGCTCGCGGACACCGACGGCTTAGCATAGATAGCACCGCGCGGGCGGCGCGCCTAGCTGGCGTATTGCACCGAGGCGTTCGCTCTTTGCTCGCGGACACCGACGGCTTAGCATAGATAGCACCGCGCGGGCGGCGCGCCTAGCTGGCGTATTGCACCGAGGCGTTCGCTCTTTGCTCGCGGACACCGACGGCTTAGCATAGATAGCACCGCGCGGGCGGCGCGCCTAGCTGGCGTATTGCACCGAGGCGTTCGCTCTTTGCTCGCGGACACCGACGGCTTAGCATAGATAGCACCGCGCGGGCAGCGCGCCTAGCTGGCGTATTGCACCGAGGCGTTCGCTCTTTGCTCGCGGACACCGACGGCTTAGCATAGATAGCACCGCGCGGGCGGCGCGCCTAGCTGGCGTATTGCACCGAGGCGTTCGCTCTTTGCTCGCGGACACCGACGGCTTAGCATAGATAGCACCGCGCGGGCAGCGCGCCTAGCTGGCGTATTGCACCGAGGCGTTCGCTCTTTGCTCGCGGACACCGACGGCTTAGCATAGATAGCACCGCGCGGGCGGCGCGCCTAGCTGGCGTATTGCACCGAGGCGTTCGCTCTTTGCTCGCGGACACCGACGGCTTAGCATAGATAGCACCGCGCGGGCGGCGCGCCTAGCTGGCGTATTGCACCGAGGCGTTCGCTCTTTGCTCGCGGACACCGACGGCTTAGCATAGATAGCACCGCGCGGGCGGCGCGCCTAGCTGGCGTATTGCACCGAGGCGTTCGCTCTTTGCTCGCGGACACCGACGGCTTAGCATAGATAGCACCGCGCGGGCGGCGCGCCTAGCTGGCGTATTGCACCGAGGCGTTCGCTCTTTGCTCGCGGACACCGACGACTTAGCATCTACCAAACATTTTATGGTACTAGTAGTGTATTTTTAATTAAATATTTTATATATCTTTTACCTTGTTTTTCTGAGCTCTTACAATATATCTATAGATTATCATGTGTTTAATGACAATTACCGTTGTATCGGAAAGTTAGGTTTATTTTTTTGTTTTGTGTACGATTTAAATGTTGATAATTAGTAAATTTTATTTTGTTTATTATTTATTAGGCTTTGTGTTTGTTTATTTAGTTTTATTAAGGGTGAAGGTGTTGTATATGGCAACCATAACGTTGTATCATAGACAGTCATGTTCACAATAAATGTTTAATGGAAGCCCACCTCTTATTTGATCAGTCTCAAGGTCGCAACGTCTGCTGAATAGGTTTCCAGCACAGCATGTGACAGGTCTGTATCTAATAATTAGGTTCCTGGGGCCGTATTATGAAGTATTAATGCCATCATGATTCCAGTCCGAAAAAGGGATGGTGTTATCGGTCTCTCTCGCGCACTGGAATCATGATGGCATTAGAATGTCATAATATGGCACCCGCAGTGACAAACAGAACTTGCGCCGCCGCCGTTGTGTTGCCAAGTCCAAGTTACTGTTTGACCGCCAGAGGAGTGGTAAGCCGGTGAGTGCCCTCTGTGTGCGGTGGCAGGAGGCGCGAGGCGCGCGACCTGACGCACGCGAGCTTGTGTCGAGCGCCGTGCTCTGCTTGTTAGTGTGCGCAGTCGCTCACAGGTGGCGCTGTATCTACAAAACACAACGCTCTGTTTTCATACATTTAACTTGTCATTTAAAGCACGATTTGTTTCATTTAATAAAAGTACTAAAGTCTGGTGAAGTAATATAACATTAGTAAGTATTTTCCACTAAGCCGGGGAAGTAGACAGCGGCGACCTTTGCCTCACAAAGTGTTGAATTTAAAGCACATCTTTTCTACTTAAGGGGGAAGCGCTAAGGTAACCCGCGAAATTTAAATTTTCTTACGATTTTTGCAATTTGCAGCTCACTGTCTGGATGGATTGTGTGAGAAGTGATATGAAAGAAAAGGGAGTCAGTGATAGTTTGACGAGTGACAGGACAGAATGGAAGAAAAAAACGTGTTGCGCCGACCCCAAATAATACGGGATAAGGGCAGGAAGATGATGATGATGATGTCTGGGTGTATGTTGATTAAAGTATGATCTGCGACCGGAACAAATATGTATTTACAGAATTATAATCATTAGAATCAGTAATACAGTTCCTTAAGTTAATATAATCTTGAAATGTTAAGATTTCATGAAATAGTTATTCAATAGAATTACTAATGCTCGACGACGGTAGTGCATGAAGCCACAGACCCGACTCCCACTTACCCGCAGGCACAGCCAGCAGGCGCGCACGCTCCGCAGTAGTAGCAGACGTGTTTAGTAAATTACTCTGTACTACTCTACAAAGCGGCTCGTCCCACCGTCTCTGGGAAGATGGATTGTCGGGTGAATCTGAATTCGGGAAAAATAAATAAATAAATAATGAATAAATAGTTACCTTAATTTGTTTTAAGTTTTTTTTTGTGTTTATTTTTAAATTATTGCTAAAGATTTATTACTGTTACTCAGCAGTATTTTTATAATCTATACAAATAAATAAAATTAAAGTGTTTGTAATGTTAAAATTAACTTAACTTTTTACTAAATGCATAGGAAAGTACTTATAACAAAACAGCAATTTTTAAAATTTTTGTCTGTGTCTGTCTGTTTATTCCGGCTAATCTCTGAAACGGGTGGACCGATTTTGACGAGACTTTCACTCACAGATAGCTGATGTAACGGCGGGTAACTTAGGCTACTTTTATTTTAGAAAAAATAATTAGGGTTCCGCGCAAACAAACTAAAACCCATGAAATTTTTAACAAAAAGTCGGATTTGAAAAATTCTTTTTGCATTTGGTAGCCCAATTTTAGAAGATAGTTATAGGCTATTTAACATCACGCTACGACCTTAGGAGCCGAGCAGAAAGAAAAAAGTCAGAATTATAAACAAAGTCGGATTTGAAAAATTCTTTTTGCATTTGGTAGCCCAATTCTCGAAGACAGTTATAGGCTATTTAACATCACGCTACGACCTTAGGAGCCGAGCAGAAAGAAAAAAGTCAGAATTATAAACAAAGTCGGATTTGAAAAATTCTTTTTGCATTTGGTAGCCCAATTCTCGAAGACAGTTATAGGCTATTTAACATCACGCTACGACCTTAGGAGCCGAGCAGAAAGAAAAAAGTCAGAATTATAAACAAAGTCGGATTTGAAAAATTCTTTTTGCATTTGGTAGCCCAATTCTCGAAGACAGTTATAGGCTATTTAACATCACGCTACGACCCTTAGGACCTGAGCAGAAGAAAAATGTCAGAAAGAACATTGAGCGAATACGATGTAATAGTGCGGGCGGGCGATTCAACGCGACGGCACAGAGTACCAGATAAATCACTCCATACCAAATTTTCAATACACACATAACATCACGCCTTGTTTCCCCGAAGGGTTAGGCAGAGGTGTACCTATAGTACACCCACATTTCGCCAGTTATGTTTAAGTCCCATGTAATAGGGGGCGAGCCTATTGCCATCTACCGGGCACAAATCAAGACTCCGGGCTGCCAATACCTACTACTATAATAGCCTACACCTTCGAGTCGCGAGACGCTGCGAACGAAAATGTACCTAACCTTACAAGCGTAAAGTGAGTTGTGCTTTGTAGCTGCGCGCCTCCGCGTGGTTATTGTGAATAGCCAGGGCTGCCGTTTTCGATAAAGATGTCAGTAGGTATTATTTGTAGAACACTTTATGAAATAATATAAAATAAAATGAAATGCTTTTTAATGTTTTAGCATGTTTAATTGTTAAAAATACTTATGAAAGACCGAGGAATATTTTTATGCTAGGTAACTATTTAGTATTCTGTGACCACACCCCGAAACTGCAGTTGTAAGACAAGTAAGGCCCATCTTACGCAACCCGTAGTACCTAACTATTTAATAATCAGTGACGTAACCACTTCGCATGGCCACGAATACGAATGAAATACGAAATGAAGCAAACTGAAAACACGATTAATTGATTTGTTCGTTCATTTACACAATTAGCGTAATAGGTAACTACTATGCTTCTACACTATGAACAAACCTGTGCTGGCGCCATATTGTGACGTCATGCACGCTTTCCTAACACTTGCACGCTTTTAAATAAACAATAATCATATGAACATGACATTAACAAAATAATAACGATAATAAATATTATTGAAAATTAATTTGCACAAAGTAGATTTTTGCTAAACGCAATTTTCAAATGACAGTTGACAAATGGAAGGCATTGAACTTTCTATAAACTTATCTTGCTGGATCTACATCCATCAACCACACATAATACACCAGAACCAGCCACATCATAACAATTTGAAACTATATTATGTGCGTACGTGCGCACCTCGCGGCTGTCGGCTACCCACTGAGGAATGGGCTGCGTGCGGCCCGGCGGCCGGTAGGTAGTTAGCGCGCGTAAGTACATGGAGTGATTTATCTGGTAATCTGTGGCGATGGGTCGGGAGACGAGGGAGTTTTATTAAAATGTGGCTGTTATTTTAGTATATTGTGTATCTTACGACATCCACGCGAACGAAGTCGCGGGGCACAACTATCTATACAAATAAATAAAATTGAAGTGTTTGTTTGTAATGTCAAAATAACAACTTTTTACTAAATCCATAAGAAAGTATGAACGGTACTTATAAAAAAGCAATTTTTAACATTTTTGACTGTCTGTCTGTTTGTTCGGGCTAATCTCCGAAACGGCTGGACCGATTTTACTGGTAGATAGCTGATATTACGGCGGGTAACTTAGGATATTTTTATTTAGAAAAATAATTAGGGTTCCGTGCAAAAAAATTAAAACCCATGAAATTATGAACAAAAAGTCGGATTTCAAAAATTCTTTTTGCATTTGGTAACCCAATTGTCGAGGATAGTTACAGGCTATTTATCACCACGCTAAGACACTTAGGAGGCGAGCAAAAAGAACAAGTCAGAAAGAGCACTAAGCGAAAACGAAGTAATAGCGCGGGCGGGCGATTCAACGCGACGGTTGGCGACGGGTCGGGGGACGAGTGAGTTTTATTAAAACGTGGCTGTTATTTTAGTATATTGTGTATCTTACGACATCCACGCGAAGTCGCGGGGCACAGCTAGTTATATAAATATAACTATACAAAAGTATACTACCTGCGGGGCAATTGCGTAACACATTATTAATCGGAATCGGTTTCATTTTGACAGTTCAACAACATTCATTGCGTTATGTAAGTGTTGAGCAGGCACTCGCAGCAGGCAAAGGAGATCGGACATTTTAGTATGGACTTTGGTCCAAGTGGCGTCGGATGATGAGAACTGCTTTATATAATTGATCATTTAATATTATAACACTTACTATACCCGCAAATAAATCGACACATGGAGAAAAAAGTAATTGACACAGGTATATCACTCATATTATTTTAAGGAGTTATTGTAATATATTTTTTTTACTATTATATGCATATTATTAGAAAAATACGATACATATTACAGGTATTCATTAAAAGCACACATAACAACATAACATAACGCCTGTAAACCCCGAAGGCTTAAGCAGAACTATACCTATTATAGTAATAATTATGTTGTGGCAGCACACACGTCTTGCGCGCGCGCCGCACGACATCACACTGGCGCTCAGCTGTGTGTGACTCATATTTATAGTTTTTTTTTTTTTTTTTTTTTTTTCCTAACTATGGCATCTCGTAGTTGGCCAAGAGTGGCCGTGACTACTTAACCGGTCAATCCTGTGGCTGCCTTAAGCTAACTCAAAGCCTCCAGCCAGGGGCGTGTTACTTATAAATACTAAGTGACTGCGCGCTAAGGGCACCCCCTGTGGGGTACGAACCTCGGCTTAGGGCGTCACTGGGGGGACAGCAAGTTTTGGGACAGGCTGGATCAAAATTTGATAATTATTATTAATCTGGGGAATTTAAAGCTACAGGCTCAGCTTCGGCGCGGGCTGGCGCTTCTTCGAGCAAGGGTCGGGGGGAATTATTAACTCGGGGTTTTCGCGCTGGACCTCGGCGGCGGGGTCGGAATGTCGGTCTTTTGTGTTTGTGTACTGTACTGGTAGCCCTATTGCTTTCCTGGAGGAGAGTAATAGGGTCGTCTGGGTCTAATAGTGTGTGCCTCGGACGGCGGACTTTACTAATATTGGAGGGGGTATATTTAGCGGCCGCGACAACTAGGGGGTTGCGATGTTTGGCGGCGGTATCAAAGAAACGCTTGGAGTTGCGTTTCATGAACTGGAGGATGGTGGGGATTTTGAGATCGAGATGGAGGATCTCGTTCCGGACATAAAAGGGGGATCCCGTGATCATTCGGAGGGCACGGTTCTGTAGGGTCTGCATCCTATGGATGTGGTGGGGTTTCGCGTGAGCAAAGACTGCACAGGCGTACGTCATAATAGGACGTATGCACGCCGTGTAAATGCGCAACTTGCACTTTAGTGACAACTTGCTTTTTGCATTCATTATCGAGTGGAGTCTACCGAGAGCGAAAGCGGCGCGCGAACGAACCTTCTTTATGTGCTCTGCGAAGGTGAGGTGCTCATCGAGAATCACACCTAGATATTTGGCTCGCTTCTCCCAAGGGATAGGCTTACCGAACATGGAGATTGGTCGGGGGGGGGTGGGCCTATGGCGCGGTTTTGAATAAAGAACCGCTTGACTTTTGTCGGGATTCACTTCAATTCTCCACTTCCTGAACCAGTCGCCAAGTTTGGTGACCGCTCTTTGGAGAGTGAGAGAAATCGAGGCTTGTTTGGTGCCTGAGCAATAAATGGCCGTGTCGTCTGCGAACAGAGCCAACTGTGCCTTTTTGCTCCTGGGTATGTCGCTAGTGAACAGCGTGAAGATGAGGGGGGCAAGCACAGAGCCCTGGGGGACGCCTGCGCGGATAGGGTGGGGGGAGGATAGTGCTCCTTCGATGCGATAGCGGAAGGTGCGGTTCGACAAGAAGTCTCGTAAGATGAGTACGAGACGGTCCGGCACACCGAGTTGGTAGAGCTTATATAATAAGCCGTTGTGCCAGACTCTGTCGAACGCTTTCGCTATGTCGAAGTATATAACACCCGTCATCATGCCACGCTGGAAGTCAGCGCTTATGTGTTCGATGATGCGGTGGGCCTGATGCACACAAGAGTGCTGGGTTCGAAAACCAAACTGTTCGTTTGGGATGAGGCCTTTTGTTTCGGCATAGTCTCTGAGACGCTTATAAATAAGTTTCTCATAGACTTTGCCGAGGACATTGAGCAGACTGATGGGGCGGTAGCTCGAGGGCTCAGATTTGGGCTTTCCAGGCTTGGGGATGCCGATGACAGTGGCCTTTTTCCATGCATCTGGGAAGATGTTATTGCTCATGGCACCATTGAAGATGGTGGTCAGTAGCATTATGAGGTGGGCAGGGAATAGTTGAATTACCCTGTTTGTGATGCCGTCTGAGCCGGGAGCTTTACGGGGCTTTAAACCCTTGATGATATCATGCACTTCGTCTGGAGTGACGGGAGGCAGAGGATAGTCAGGGTTTTCGACGGGGGGAAGGGAGGCTCTACGTTCGACTTCAGCGTCGACTTTTGACAAGTGAGCTTGGTCTACTGGTTGAGAGCTGGGAGAGCATTGAGCCTCGAGGCTGTTGGCTAGGCATTCAGCCTTGTCAGCATCGTCGAAGGCGATGGTCTTGTCAGGGCGGAGTAGGGGGGGCATGGAGACTACTTCATTGGACTTTAGTTTCCTTTGAAGTTCCCAGAAGGCCTGATGAGTGGGCTCTAGGTCGCTTAGCATCCTGTCCCAGCCAGCGGTACGCAGCTCCGCTAGGCGTGTCTTTACAGCTCGCTGTAAATGGCGCATATGGGCTTTGTTCGCAAGGCAGGGGAAGTTGCTGTATGCACGGACAGCCGCGTTCTTCTCGCGCAACAGTTCACGCACATCGTCCGGCAATCTCCAGCGACGGTCATCGTCCGCTGGAGTTACCTTTGAACAGTCGTTCAGGACTGATTGTACGTGCTCAGTGAGCGAGTCGATCGCGGCCGTCGTGTCTGCGACAGAGTCGAACTGATCAGGGATGGAGTCCAGGTGTTGGGAAGAAGTGGATTTCAGGCTATTGCTTACTTTCCTCCAATCTGTGACTATTTTGGTGAGAGGGGGTTGAGTGGGGTCATGGAGACCGACACGGGGGGCCAGTTTCATGACCACTGGTCGGTGGTCAGAGGAGAGCTCTTGTACCGCCTCTATAGAATCCAACCGTAGGTTGATATTCTTCAGAAGCGCTATGTCGAGGACGTCGGCGGTATGGTTGGGGTCGTGGGGAAAGTGGGTTGGAGTCATCGGGGCGATGACATCAAAATTTAGTATGGGGCAGAGACCGAACAGCTGTCTCCCTCTGGCTGAGGTGGTGTTGCTGTTCCAGGCAGGGTGTTTGGCGTTGAGGTCGCCCGCTATGATAACGGAATCGCTCAGGCCGAAGAGGGCAGAGAGGTCGTCAGAAATCGACTGGGGATTTTCTGACGAGGTTTGGGGGGGAACATAGGCCGATACTAGGGTGATCGGTTGGTGTCCTGACATGCCTAACCGGCATACAGACACTTCTAATTTGGATAGGGGGGGAGGGTCCATAGGGATGCAGTGAAGAACCTTTCTATAGTATATGAGGGTGCCACCCTTGTGACACCGAGACCTGTCGTTGCGAACTACGCAGTAGTTAGCGATTGACGGGTTACGGACGTTGGGCTTGAGGAAGGATTCCTGTATAAGGAGAATATCAATTTGATGATCACGGAGGAACTCGGCGATCTCATCGCGTTGATCGCGAATGCCATTGGCATTGAAGTAGCCTAATTTAAGGGATCGGGGCTTAGTTCTCCCTTTGGCTTCTTTATCCATAGTGGGGGTTGGGAAGGTTGGCGAAGGAGGATAGGGCTTGGGTGATTTCGGGATAAGAGTTATATATCTCCAGAATCTGGAGAAGGTTGCCGGCATTTCTGGCAGCGACTAATTCGCTTGCCATTTTCCTGGCGCGTGGGGTGAGGAAGGCCGTGAAGGTGCCCGAAATGATGTTAAAGGGGTCAAGGGGGTTAGGGCCAACCGTAGTCGGTGAGTGGGGGGGTGCAGTTCTGGCTGCAGGGGCGGTTTTAGGCGCTTGCACCGGTCTCGGGGGGAGGGCGGGGGCGGGCGCAGCGGCGCGGTTGAGGGGGTCCATCAGCGCTGGGATGGATGGAGGTGGGGGGCTGGTTTTGGCCAGGGCCGGGAAAGCCCTTTGATGGTTAAGGGCCGTCCAGGGGCTAGGCCTTTGAGGGCTTAGCCGTTCTGGCATTTGGGTCGAAGGGGCGGGGGCTTCCCTTTGCTGGCGGGCGACTGCGCGCTTGGCCAGTTTGGGGGATAATTTCGGGGCTTTAGGGCAGCCCCGGTAATTTGCCGGGTGACCTGACTCACCACATAGCACACAGCTAGGTGGCTCGGTGCAGAGGGTACGGTCTTTAGGGCGGGGGCAGTCAGAAGTGCCGTGCTCGCCCAGGCACTTGACGCACCTGGGTTTAGCGTGGCAGTTCTTCTGCGCGTGGCCGTATAGCTGGCATCGGTGACACTGACCGATGAAGCCATATTTATTGGGCTTCTGGATCTCAAAGCCCACGAGGTGGCATATGGTTTTTACACCAAAGATCGGGTGGTGCCCTTCAGTTGGGGGACAGACGACAAGGACCATGTCGAATGCTTGACCACCTCTGGCGCGGTGCATTCGGTGGACCTCCGAAACAGGGATATTTTGGGCCTCTAAGTCGGCCTTGATGGCGTCAGTAGGGATTTCTTTAGGAATCCTACGAATTACCACTCGGGTCTGGCGCTCCTCGGGAAGAGTGTAGGTGTGGAAGGACACACCTCTCGCCCGAAGGAGCCTGGTGAGCTCCCTATAGTCCTTGGACGTAGGGATGCTCACTTTGATACCCTGCTGGGTAGAGCGGGCGTTGGTGAAACCGATCTTTTGCTCGGTGCACCATTGGGACACATCTGTCCACTTTGCCTTGTCCTGAATGAACACAGGCGGGGGGGGTGCCAGCTTCTTGGGGGCAGAAGAAGCTGGAGTCAGGGCGGGGGGGGCATCCTGGGAGGAGGATGAGGGGGCGCTATTTGCCGCGGAGGCAGGGGTAGCAGATACAGGCTTACCGGCTTGGGACGGACTGGCTGGGATGGGTGCCGTGGGGACAGAGGCAGAGGAGGAGGTGGGGGCAGGGGCGGCGGGGATGGCTGCCGCCAGAGGCTTTTTGGCCTTACCGGCCTTTGAGGAGGCGCTCTTCTTCCTCTTCCCTCCCTTTCCGACGACTTGATAGTCGTCTGAGGAGGAGGAGGAGGAAGTGAGAGAGATGGCGTCTTCGGACTCTGAGTCCGAAGGAGGGGTGGAGGTGTCCATCACCTCGGGCTGGGGGGAGACTACGGACGGCAACGAAACCGCCGTAGGAGGGGTGCCCCTGTCTGCTACAGGGGGGGAAAGCGGGCTCTCGAGAGCCTCGCTTGGGTCGACGTGGCGACTACGCCAAGCCTTCCCGTATTTCAGCAAGAAATCGGGGTCCTTAAAAAGGATCATATTTATAGCCTCGGTGCGTTTAACATATCTTGAGTATTTTGTACTTCGTCGCTATTGGTGGATTACCATTCGACGATGGTGCAACCTGCGCGCTACTTCAACCCATTTAATTTTGTACATAGGTAGGCTTAGTGTTTCTTAAAATACAATAATTATTACATCTACATCCGGTGTTTCATTAATCTACTGCCTAAACCCCACTGCGGCTAAAATGTGTTTTATATATAATAAAGGTTAAAATAAAAGAAACGTGAACGATTAATATGCATTTATTATATTAAAATGTGGTTTAAAAATTCTGCAGGATGGCGTATTTGATCTTGGTAGCGAGCCCACCCTAAATACCATACTATGGTCATAATATGGGCACAAACCCCTAAAGTCCTCTTCCCCGTTATACAGCTACAATGATAATACCGTATGGAATCCAATCCTGCAGCTTCTTCTCCATACATTATGTATGTGTAATAGGTTCTTGACCTGACGTGGCGTGACTGTATCCGCCCTCGTAACAGTGTTAAGTTTGGTTCCGTAACATTATGTCGCTCCAATCCTGCGGGTGGTGCACCGTCACGATACATATCTACACTGCATATACCGCCACGGACGTGCTCACTATAGTAGCTACGCGCTAGCTTTAGTTGATAAGTTCCGAGGGCGAATATTATTAAATCTTCTTCTGACAACCGTGGGAATCCTCTCAATTCTGGAAGATCCCCCGAAATCGTTGTGAACGCTGCACGCCGTCGGTTCATATTACTGGCCGTTACATATTCTGCTAGATTATTAGGCATATTCATACGTTGGTTAATGATTTCAATAAACCGGTCAGCATATACGCTGTCATGCACTGGCATGTGGAAAGCATTCAACAACGCAGCAGCTATTCTAAAATTCGGGAATAGGTGTTTCAGGGCAACGTTGAAATATTCTTGCCTTAGTAGTTTAAAGTCACGCTTGATGCGTCCGAAAACGATCTCCACAACCCAGCGGACCATGGTTACTTTTCTGGACTTATTAGCCTGCATGGTGGTTAGTTGAGTTTCTCCGGGATGTAAAGACTCAGGCGTATGAGTTATGTAGCCGAAACTTCTAAAATCTGGCAAGGCGTCCCTAAATCCTTTATCCAAAATAAAAATGTCACCGGGTCGAAAATAATAATGGAATACGTCTTGTTCATCGTGAATAACATCTTGCATTATATTTGCATCTGATTTGGTTGCTTTATATGGTCCGTAAATATCTATTATGTATCCATCCGAACATGTCAGTACCAGTGGTTTTATTAAATTCCTGTACTTATGAGGGCTATATGTATCCCTCTGAAATAAAAAATTCGCGCTTTTTTGGATATTTTGGTAAGTACCATCAATAATGGTGATAGCAGGCATTTCGTTTTCAGGTTCATTTGGGTTGCCGAACAATGCAGCAGGTATTACTAGATTCCTGTTTACTGCTTGTTGTCTGATTAAATGATCAAAACCCAAATGTTGAGGCACAAAGTCTTCTAATAGACACTCTTGTGCCAAATGTACGAGCCTCTCAAAGTGTCTTCGGTTTATGCCATACAGAGTCGCTAGCCTGTCGTCCGATTCTCCACTTCTGAGTTTTGATAGGTACATTCCTAATATTTTCTTTGGCTGGGTACTCCTTCTACTCAAAGATGGTGTTTCAGCTAGAATTACGTTGAATTCTTCGAGTCATGACATATTTTCAACATGTTCAAAATACATGTGTGTTGTATTTGTTATGACATTTTTTAAAATGGATATGATGTCCATTATATGTGCACTCGAAAAATCATGCGATATGTTTGGGGCTTCAAATAACTCCTCCCAATTATTTGATTGCATATGTTCGTCACATACTCTAGCACTTGGTGGCACATAATAGTTTGCGTTAATCAAAAGATCGGCCTTTACTCTCTCAGGTATCCGGCGTCGCGATATCATACGGCAGCCATAAAAAATACATGCATTTGCTGTATTTGGAGCACGAGATAACTCCGACAGATTTAATGACTGAAGTAAATCAGGTTGCTGTAGTTGCTGTACTTCGTCCTGATCTATATTTCCAACTGCATCTTCCCGTGGTGTTGAAGGTTCTGGCAAAGGATCTTGCATAGCACCCTGACCCTGAGCCCTTTGACTCCTTAACCAGCATGGACGACAGACGTATTCTCTGCCGTTGAATATAACCTACAACAAAAAAACAAAAAAGTTGTAATGACTTTTCACGAGCAATACCTACTAGTAGGTACATTTTATAGATTTTTTCCGTTACCATGTGAACTCCCAACCTACCAAGTAAGTAGGCATAATTACTAAACTAAACCGTTAACATTGTAAAAAACAATTGTTAAGCTGTAAATAACATGCTCACGGATCTTTGTAAAGCTAAAGACAAACATAAATATGAGTACTTGGATGTGAGAAATAACTCTTTCACTGTAGTAATACTCTTTCTTATACTTATACCTAATAAATAGCTCTTCCATAATAACCAGCTCTTTAAATAACTCTTTCACGGTAACTATAGAAAATACTAACCAGTTTGGTATTATCTATTGCACCAACAATCAACAGCAATATGGCTTAAAAGGTACATACCTGTCGCGGTGCAATTGATGCGAGTATATGTGCTGAGATGGCTGGGTTTGACTCGAACAGATTTCGGGTAACATTTTGCCTTTCTCTTCGTAACACTGAACGATTACACATTAAACACACAATGCCAGCACTAGGCAACATCTTGAAAGTCCAATCCAAAAGCAATATCACAAGTCCGTTCCAACGTGCCAAAGTAATCGAGTATGTAAAACAAAATATGTCCAAAAAGAAAGCCGGTAAGAATAAAATAAAGAAACCAAACGATGTCCGCTGAACAATAGCGAATGTCACTGGTCAGTGGACAATACGCGCGGCGCAGGAGCATCACCCCCCGCCGCCCCGAGATAAAGAAACCAAACGATGTCCGCTGAACAATAGCGAATGTCACTGGTCAGTGGACAATACGCGCGGCGCAGGAGCATCACCCCCCGCCGCCCCGAGATAAAGAAACCAAACGATGTCCGCTGAACAATAGCGAATGTCACTGGTCAGTGGACAATACGCGCGGCGCAGGAGCATCACCCCCCGCCGCCCCGAGATAAAGAAACCAAACGATGTCCGCTGAACAATAGCGAATGTCACTGGTCAGTGGACAATACGCGCGGCGCAGGAGCATCACCCCCCGCCGCCCCGAGATAAAGAAACCAAACGATGTCCGCTGAACAATAGCGAATGTCACTGGTCAGTGGACAATACGCGCGGCGCAGGAGCATCACCCCCCGCCGCCCCGAGATAAAGAAACCAAACGATGTCCGCTGAACAATAGCGAATGTCACTGGTCAGTGGACAATACGCGCGGCGCAGGAGCATCACCCCCCGCCGCCCCGAGATAAAGAAACCAAACGATGTCCGCTGAACAATAGCGAATGTCACTGGTCAGTGGACAATACGCGCGGCGCAGGAGCATCACCCCCCGCCGCCCCGAGATAAAGAAACCAAACGATGTCCGCTGAACAATAGCGAATGTCACTGGTCAGTGGACAATACGCGCGGCGCAGGAGCATCACCCCCCGCCGCCCCGAGGGGTAGCGGGCGTATACGGGCGGTGGGCGGTAAGTGCGAGTACTCGGCAAATAAGTTTTAGCCGAGCAAAAGGTAGCTTTTTCAATTGTTCGTCTATAATCGGTACCAGTTTTCTGGACTGTATAACTTTTTTCTCCGTGGGCCGATTTCATGGTGTCCATAGTAAAAAAATATCCTACATTCACGATCTATTATATGGACTAGGTTTCATCAGCCGACGCCATTTGGACCACTTCCGCCCGTTCTCCAATTCGAACTTATGAAGCAATGGATTAGCAATTTGCTTCAAAATGATTCAGATTACACCTATTTTATACTGTTTAACGGCCGAACCCATAACCAAGTTTCAGTAAAAGACAGAACGCTATCGATGGCAGACAGTATAAGTCTAGACATAAGGACAGACTGTCCTTATGTCAGGCGGAGGTAGGAGCCGATGGTTGCAGGCAGCGTCCATTGTCTCTTTGTTAATGTTGGTTTAGTTATGGAGTATACAGAAAGCATAGATAGCTAGTGTAGGAGCCGATGGTTGCAGGCAGCGTCCATTGTCACTTTGTTAATGTTGGTTTAGTTATGGAGTATACAGAAAGCATAGATAGCTAGTGTAGGAGCCGATGGTTGCAGGCAGCGTCCATTGTCTCTTTGTTAATGTTGGTTTAGTTATGGAGTATACAGAAAGCATAGATAGCTAGTGTAGGAGCCGATGGTTGCAGGCAGCGTCCATTGTCTCTTTGTTAATGTTGGTTTAGTTATGGAGTATACAGAAAGCATAGATAGCTAGTGTAGGAGCCGATGGTTGCAGGCAGCGTCCATTGTCTCTTTGTTAATGTTGGTTTAGTTATGGAGTATACAGAAAGCATAGATAGCTAGTGTAGGAGCCGATGGTTGCAGGCAGCGTCCATTGTCTCTTTGTTAATGTTGGTTTAGTTATGGAGTATACAGAAAGCATAGATAGCTAGTGTAGGAGCCGATGGTTGCAGGCAGCGTCCATTGTCTCTTTGTTAATGTTGGTTTAGTTATGGAGTATACAGAAAGCATAGATAGCTAGTGTAGGAGCCGATGGTTGCAGGCAGCGTCCATTGTCTCTTTGTTAATGTTGGTTTAGTTATGGAGTATACAGAAAGCATAGATAGCTAGTGTAGGAGCCGATGGTTGCAGGCAGCGTCCATTGTCTCTTTGTTAATGTTGGTTTAGTTATGGAGTATACAGAAAGCATAGATAGCTAGTGTAGGAGCCGATGGTTGCAGGCAGCGTCCATTGTCACTTTGTTAATGTTGGTTTAGTTATGGAGTATACAGAAAGCATAGATAGCTAGTGTAGGAGCCGATGGTTGCAGGCAGCGTCCATTGTCACTTTGTTAATGTTGGTTTAGTTATGGAGTATACAGAAAGCATAGATAGCTAGTGTAGGAGCCGATGGTTGCAGGCAGCGTCCATTGTCACTTTGTTAATGTTGGTTTAGTTATGGAGTATACAGAAAGCATAGATAGCTAGTGTAGGAGCCGATGGTTGCAGGCAGCGTCCATTGTCTCTTTGTTAATGTTGGTTTAGTTATGGAGTATACAGAAAGCATAGATAGCTAGTGTAGGAGCCGATGGTTGCAGGCAGCGTCCATTGTCACTTTGTTAATGTTGGTTTAGTTATGGAGTATACAGAAAGCATAGATAGCTAGTGTAGGAGCCGATGGTTGCAGGCAGCGTCCATTGTCACTTTGTTAATGTTGGTTTAGTTATGGAGTATACAGAAAGCATAGATAGCTAGTGTAGGAGCCGATGGTTGCAGGCAGCGTCCATTGTCACTTTGTTAATGTTGGTTTAGTTATGGAGTATACAGAAAGCATAGATAGCTAGTGTAGGAGCCGATGGTTGCAGGCAGCGTCCATTGTCTCTTTGTTAATGTTGGTTTAGTTATGGAGTATACAGAAAGCATAGATAGCTAGTGTAGGAGCCGATGGTTGCAGGCAGCGTCCATTGTCACTTTGTTAATGTTGGTTTAGTTATGGAGTATACAGAAAGCATAGATAGCTAGTGTAGGAGCCGATGGTTGCAGGCAGCGTCCATTGTCTCTTTGTTAATGTTGGTTTAGTTATGGAGTATACAGAAAGCATAGATAGCTAGTGTAGGAGCCGATGGTTGCAGGCAGCGTCCATTGTCTCTTTGTTAATGTTGGTTTAGTTATGGAGTATACAGAAAGCATAGATAGCTAGTGTAGGAGCCGATGGTTGCAGGCAGCGTCCATTGTCTCTTTGTTAATGTTGGTTTAGTTATGGAGTATACAGAAAGCATAGATAGCTAGTGTAGGAGCCGATGGTTGCAGGCAGCGTCCATTGTCTCTTTGTTAATGTTGGTTTAGTTATGGAGTATACAGAAAGCATAGATAGCTAGTGTAGGAGCCGATGGTTGCAGGCAGCGTCCATTGTCTCTTTGTTAATGTTGGTTTAGTTATGGAGTATACAGAAAGCATAGATAGCTAGTGTAGGAGCCGATGGTTGCAGGCAGCGTCCATTGTCTCTTTGTTAATGTTGGTTTAGTTATGGAGTATACAGAAAGCATAGATAGCTAGTGTAGGAGCCGATGGTTGCAGGCAGCGTCCATTGTCACTTTGTTAATGTTGGTTTAGTTATGGAGTATACAGAAAGCATAGATAGCTAGTGTAGGAGCCGATGGTTGCAGACAGCGTCCATTGTCTCTTTGTTAATGTTGGTTTAGTTATGGAGTATACAGAAAGCATAGATAGCTAGTGTAGGAGCCGATGGTTGCAGGCAGCGTCCATTGTCTCTTTGTTAATGTTGGTTTAGTTATGGAGTATACAGAAAGCATAGATAGCTAGTGGAGGAGCCGATGGTTGCAGGCAGCGTCCATTGTCTCTTTGTTAATGTTGGTTTAGTTATGGAGTATACAGAAAGCATAGATAGCTAGTGTAGAAGCCGATGGTTGCAGGCAGCGTCCATTGTCACTTTGTTAATGTTGGTTTAGTTATGGAGTATACAGAAAGCATAGATAGCTAGTGTAGGAGCCGATGGTTGCAGGCAGCGTCCATTGTCACTTTGTTAATGTTGGTTTAGTTATGGAGTATACAGAAAGCATAGATAGCTAGTGTAGGAGCCGATGGTTGCAGGCAGCGTCCATTGTCTCTTTGTTAATGTTGGTTTAGTTATGGAGTATACAGAAAGCATAGATAGCTAGTGTAGGAGCCGATGGTTGCAGGCAGCGTCCATTGTCTCTTTGTTAATGTTGGTTTAGTTATGGAGTATACAGAAAGCATAGATAGCTAGTGTAGGAGCCGATGGTTGCAGGCAGCGTCCATTGTCTCTTTGTTAATGTTGGTTTAGTTATGGAGTATACAGAAAGCATAGATAGCTAGTGTAGGAGCCGATGGTTGCAGGCAGCGTCCATTGTCTCTTTGTTAATGTTGGTTTAGTTATGGAGTATACAGAAAGCATAGATAGCTAGTGTAGGAGCCGATGGTTGCAGGCAGCGTCCATTGTCTCTTTGTTAATGTTGATTTAGTTATGGAGTATACAGAAAGCATAGATAGCTAGTGTAGGAGCCGATGGTTGCAGGCAGCGTCCATTGTCTCTTTGTTAATGTTGGTTTAGTTATGGAGTATACAGAAAGCATAGATAGCTAGTGTAGGAGCCGATGGTTGCAGGCAGCGTCCATTGTCTCTTTGTTAATGTTGGTTTAGTTATGGAGTATACAGAAAGCATAGATAGCTAGTGTAGGAGCCGATGGTTGCAGGCAGCGTCCATTGTCTCTTTGTTAATGTTGGTTTAGTTATGGAGTATACAGAAAGCATAGATAGCTAGTGTAGGAGCCGATGGTTGCAGGCAGCGTCCATTGTCTCTTTGTTAATGTTGATTTAGTTATGGAGTATACAGAAAGCATAGATAGCTAGTGTAGGAGCCGATGGTTGCAGGCAGCGTCCATTGTCTCTTTGTTAATGTTGGTTTAGTTATGGAGTATACAGAAAGCATAGATAGCTAGTGTAGGAGCCGATGGTTGCAGGCAGCGTCCATTGTCTCTTTGTTAATGTTGGTTTAGTTATGGAGTATACAGAAAGCATAGATAGCTAGTGTAGGAGCCGATGGTTGCAAGCAGCGTCCATTGTCACTTTGTTAATGTTGGTTTAGTTATGGAGTATACAGAAAGCATAGATAGCTAGTGTAGGAGCCGATGGTTGCAGGCAGCGTCCATTGTCTCTTTGTTAATGTTGGTTTAGTTATGGAGTATACAGAAAGCATAGATAGCTAGTGTAGGAGCCGATGGTTGCAGGCAGCGTCCATTGTCACTTTGTAAATGTTGGTTTAGTTATGGAGTATACAGAAAGCATAGATAGCTAGTGTAGGAGCCGATGGTTGCAGGCAGCGTCCATTGTCACTTTGTTAATGTTGGTTTAGTTATGGAGTATACATAAAGCATAGATAGCTAGTGTAGGAGCCGATGGTTGCAGGCAGCGTCCATTGTCACTTTGTTAATGTTGGTTTAGTTATGGAGTATACAGAAAGCATAGATAGCTAGTGTAGGAGCCGATGGTTGCAGGCAGCGTCCATTGTCACTTTGTTAATGTTGGTTTAGTTATGGAGTATACAGAAAGCATAGATAGCTAGTGTAGGAGCCGATGGTTGCAGGCAGCGTCCGTTGTCACTTTGTTAATGTTGGTTTAGTTATGGAGTATACAGAAAGCATAGATAGCTAGTGTAGGAGCCGATGGTTGCAGGCAGCGTCCATTGTCACTTTGTTAATGTTGGTTTAGTTATGGAGTATACAGAAAGCATAGATAGCTAGTGTAGGAGCCGATGGTTGCAGGCAGCGTCCATTGTCACTTTGTTAATGTTGGTTTAGTTATGGAGTATACAGAAAGCATAGATAGCTAGTGTAGGAGCCGATGGTTGCAGGCAGCGTCCATTGTCACTTTGTTAATGTTGGTTTAGTTATGGAGTATACAGAAAGCATAGATAGCTAGTGTAGGAGCCGATGGTTGCAGGCAGCGTCCATTGTCTCTTTGTTAATGTTGGTTTAGTTATGGAGTATACAGAAAGCATAGATAGCTAGTGTAGGAGCCGATGGTTGCAGGCAGCGTCCATTGTCACTTTGTTAATGTTGGTTTAGTTATGGAGTATACAGAAAGCATAGATAGCTAGTGTAGGAGCCGATGGTTGCAGGCAGCGTCCATTGTCTCTTTGTTAATGTTGGTTTAGTTATGGAGTATACAGAAAGCATAGATAGCTAGTGTAGGAGCCGATGGTTGCAGGCAGCGTCCATTGTCACTTTGTTAATGTTGGTTTAGTTATGGAGTATACAGAAAGCATAGATAGCTAGTGTAGGAGCCGATGGTTGCAGGCAGCGTCCATTGTCACTTTGTTAATGTTGGTTTAGTTATGGAGTATACATAAAGCATAGATAGCTAGTGTAGGAGCCGATGGTTGCAGGCAGCGTCCATTGTCACTTTGTTAATGTTGGTTTAGTTATGGAGTATACAGAAAGCATAGATAGCTAGTGTAGGAGCCGATGGTTGCAGGCAGCGTCCATTGTCACTTTGTTAATGTTGGTTTAGTTATGGAGTATACAGAAAGCATAGATAGCTAGTGTAGGAGCCGATGGTTGCAGGCAGCGTCCGTTGTCACTTTGTTAATGTTGGTTTAGTTATGGAGTATACAGAAAGCATAGATAGCTAGTGTAGGAGCCGATGGTTGCAGGCAGCGTCCATTGTCACTTTGTTAATGTTGGTTTAGTTATGGAGTATACAGAAAGCATAGATAGCTAGTGTAGGAGCCGATGGTTGCAGGCAGCGTCCATTGTCACTTTGTTAATGTTGGTTTAGTTATGGAGTATACAGAAAGCATAGATAGCTAGTGTAGGAGCCGATGGTTGCAGGCAGCGTCCATTGTCACTTTGTTAATGTTGGTTTAGTTATGGAGTATACAGAAAGCATAGATAGCTAGTGTAGGAGCCGATGGTTGCAGGCAGCGTCCATTGTCACTTTGTTAATGTTGGTTTAGTTATGGAGTATACAGAAAGCATAGATAGCTAGTGTAGGAGCCGATGGTTGCAGGCAGCGTCCATTGTCTCTTTGTTAATGTTGGTTTAGTTATGGAGTATACAGAAAGCATAGATAGCTAGTGTAGGAGCCGATGGTTGCAGACAGCGTCCATTGTCTCTTTGTTAATGTTGGTTTAGTTATGGAGTATACAGAAAGCATAGATAGCTAGTGTAGGAGCCGATGGTTGCAGGCAGCGTCCATTGTCACTTTGTTAATGTTGGTTTAGTTATGGAGTATACAGAAAGCATAGATAGCTAGTGTAGGAGCCGATGGTTGCAGGCAGCGTCCATTGTCACTTTGTTAATGTTGGTTTAGTTATGGAGTATACAGAAAGCATAGATAGCTAGTGTAGGAGCCGATGGTTGCAGGCAGCGTCCATTGTCTCTTTGTTAATGTTGGTTTAGTTATGGAGTATACAGAAAGCATAGATAGCTAGTGTAGGAGCCGATGGTTGCAGACAGCGTCCATTGTCTCTTTGTTAATGTTGGTTTAGTTATGGAGTATACAGAAAGCATAGATAGCTAGTGTAGGAGCCGATGGTTGCAGGCAGCGTCCATTGTCACTTTGTTAATGTTGGTTTAGTTATGGAGTATACAGAAAGCATAGATAGCTAGTGTAGGAGCCGATGGTTGCAGGCAGCGTCCATTGTCACTTTGTTAATGTTGGTTTAGTTATGGAGTATACAGAAAGCATAGATAGCTAGTGTAGGAGCCGATGGTTGCAGGCAGCGTCCATTGTCTCTTTGTTAATGTTGGTTTAGTTATGGAGTATACAGAAAGCATAGATAGCTAGTGTAGGAGCCGATGGTTGCAGACAGCGTCCATTGTCTCTTTGTTAATGTTGGTTTAGTTATGGAGTATACAGAAAGCATAGATAGCTAGTGTAGGAGCCGATGGTTGCAGGCAGCGTCCATTGTCACTTTGTTAATGTTGGTTTAGTTATGGAGTATACAGAAAGCATAGATAGCTAGTGTAGGAGCCGATGGTTGCAGGCAGCGTCCATTGTCACTTTGTTAATGTTGGTTTAGTTATGGAGTATACAGAAAGCATAGATAGCTAGTGTAGGAGCCGATGGTTGCAGGCAGCGTCCATTGTCTCTTTGTTAATGTTGGTTTAGTTATGGAGTATACAGAAAGCATAGATAGCTAGTGTAGGAGCCGATGGTTGCAGACAGCGTCCATTGTCTCTTTGTTAATGTTGGTTTAGTTATGGAGTATACAGAAAGCATAGATAGCTAGTGTAGGAGCCGATGGTTGCAGGCAGCGTCCATTGTCACTTTGTTAATGTTGGTTTAGTTATGGAGTATACAGAAAGCATAGATAGCTAGTGTAGGAGCCGATGGTTGCAGGCAGCGTCCATTGTCTCTTTGTTAATGTTGGTTTAGTTATGGAGTATACAGAAAGCATAGATTGCTAGTGTAGGAGCCGATGGTTGCAGACAGCGTCCATTGTCTCTTTGTTAATGTTGGTTTAGTTATGGAGTATACAGAAAGCATAGATAGCTAGTGTAGGAGCCGATGGTTGCAGGCAGCGTCCATTGTCACTTTGTTAATGTTGGTTTAGTTATGGAGTATACAGAAAGCATAGATAGCTAGTGTAGGAGCCGATGGTTGCAGGCAGCGTCCATTGTCTCTTTGTTAATGTTGGTTTAGTTATGGAGTATACAGAAAGCATAGATAGCTAGTGTAGGAGCCGATGGTTGCAGACAGCGTCCATTGTCTCTTTGTTAATGTTGGTTTAGTTATGGAGTATACAGAAAGCATAGATAGCTAGTGTAGGAGCCGATGGTTGCAGGCAGCGTCCATTGTCACTTTGTTAATGTTGGTTTAGTTATGGAGTATACAGAAAGCACAGATAGCTAGTGTAGGAGCCGATGGTTGCAGGCAGCGTCCATTGTCACTTTGTTAATGTTGGTTTAGTTATGGAGTATACAGAAAGCATAGATAGCTAGTGTAGGAGCCGATGGTTGCAGGCAGCGTCCATTGTCACTTTGTTAATGTTGGTTTAGTTATGGAGTATACAGAAAGCATAGATAGCTAGTGTAGGAGCCGATGGTTGCAGGCAGCGTCCATTGTCACTTTGTTAATGTTGGTTTAGTTATGGAGTATACAGAAAGCATAGATAGCTAGTGTAGGAGCCGATGGTTGCAGGCAGCGTCCATTGTCACTTTGTTAATGTTGGTTTAGTTATGGAGTATACAGAAAGCATAGATAGCTAGTGTAGGAGCCGATGGTTGCAGGCAGCGTCCATTGTCACTTTGTTAATGTTGGTTTAGTTATGGAGTATACAGAAAGCATAGATAGCTAGTGTAGGAGCCGATGGTTGCAGGCAGCGTCCATTGTCTCTTTGTTAATGTTGGTTTAGTTATGGAGTATACAGAAAGCATAGATAGCTAGTGTAGGAGCCGATGGTTGCAGGCAGCGTCCATTGTCTCTTTGTTAATGTTGGTTTAGTTATGGAGTATACAGAAAGCATAGATAGCTAGTGTAGGAGCCGATGGTTGCAGGCAGCGTCCATTGTCACTTTGTTAATGTTGGTTTAGTTATGGAGTATACAAAAAGCATAGATAGCTAGTGTAGGAGCCGATGGTTGCAGGCAGCGTCCATTGTCACTTTGTTAATGTTGGTTTAGTTATGGAGTATACAGAAAGCATAGATAGCTAGTGTAGGAGCCGATGGTTGCAGGCAGCGTCCATTGTCTCTTTGTTAATGTTGGTTTAGTTATGGAGTATACAGAAAGCATAGATAGCTAGTGTAGGAGCCGATGGTTGCAGGCAGCGTCCATTGTCACTTTGTTAATGTTGGTTTAGTTATGGAGTATACAGAAAGCATAGATAGCTAGTGTAGGAGCCGATGGTTGCAGGCAGCGTCCATTGTCACTTTGTTAATGTTGGTTTAGTTATGGAGTATACAGAAAGCATAGATAGCTAGTGTAGGAGCCGATGGTTGCAGGCAGCGTCCATTGTCACTTTGTTAATGTTGGTTTAGTTATGGAGTATACAGAAAGCATAGATAGCTAGTGTAGGAGCCGATGGTTGCAGGCAGCGTCCATTGTCTCTTTGTTAATGTTGGTTTAGTTATGGAGTATACAGAAAGCATAGATAGCTAGTGTAGGAGCCGATGGTTGCAGACAGCGTCCATTGTCTCTTTGTTAATGTTGGTTTAGTTATGGAGTATACAGAAAGCATAGATAGCTAGTGTAGGAGCCGATGGTTGCAGGCAGCGTCCATTGTCACTTTGTTAATGTTGGTTTAGTTATGGAGTATACAAAAAGCATAGATAGCTAGTGTAGGAGCCGATGGTTGCAGGCAGCGTCCATTGTCTCTTTGTTAATGTTGGTTTAGTTATGGAGTATACAAAAAGCATAGATAGCTAGTGTAGGAGCCGATGGTTGCAGGCAGCGTCCATTGTCTCTTTGTTAATGTTGGTTTAGTTATGGAGTATACAAAAAGCATAGATAGCTAGTGTAGGAGCCGATGGTTGCAGGCAGCGTCCATTGTCACTTTGTTAATGTTGGTTTAGTTATGGAGTATACAGAAAGCATAGATAGCTAGTGTAGGAGCCGATGGTTGCAGGCAGCGTCCATTGTCTCTTTGTTAATGTTGGTTTAGTTATGGAGTATACAGAAAGCATAGATAGCTAGTGTAGGAGCCGATGGTTGCAGACAGCGTCCATTGTCTCTTTGTTAATGTTGGTTTAGTTATGGAGTATACAGAAAGCATAGATAGCTAGTGTAGGAGCCGATGGTTGCAGGCAGCGTCCATTGTCACTTTGTTAATGTTGGTTTAGTTATGGAGTATACAAAAAGCATAGATAGCTAGTGTAGGAGCCGATGGTTGCAGGCAGCGTCCATTGTCTCTTTGTTAATGTTGGTTTAGTTATGGAGTATACAAAAAGCATAGATAGCTAGTGTAGGAGCCGATGGTTGCAGGCAGCGTCCATTGTCTCTTTGTTAATGTTGGTTTAGTTATGGAGTATACAAAAAGCATAGATAGCTAGTGTAGGAGCCGATGGTTGCAGGCAGCGTCCATTGTCACTTTGTTAATGTTGGTTTAGTTATGGAGTATACAGAAAGCATAGATAGCTAGTGTAGGAGCCGATGGTTGCAGGCAGCGTCCATTGTCACTTTGTTAATGTTGGTTTAGTTATGGAGTATACAGAAAGCATAGATAGCTAGTGTAGGAGCCGATGGTTGCAGGCAGCGTCCATTGTCACTTTGTTAATGTTGGTTTAGTTATGGAGTATACAGAAAGCATAGATAGCTAGTGTAGGAGCCGATGGTTGCAGGCAGCGTCCATTGTCACTTTGTTAATGTTGGTTTAGTTATGGAGTATACAGAAAGCATAGATAGCTAGTGTAGGAGCCGATGGTTGCAGGCAGCGTCCATTGTTTCTTTGTTAATGTTGGTTTAGTTATGGAGTATACAGAAAGCATAGATAGCTAGTGTAGGAGCCGATGGTTGCAGGCAGCGTCCATTGTCTCTTTGTTAATGTTGGTTTAGTTATGGAGTATACAGAAAGCATAGATAGCTAGTGTAGGAGCCGATGGTTGCAGGCAGCGTCCATTGTCTCTTTGTTAATGTTGGTTTAGTTATGGAGTATACAGAAAGCATAGATAGCTAGTGTAGGAGCCGATGGTTGCAGGCAGCGTCCATTGTCACTTTGTTAATGTTGGTTTAGTTATGGAGTATACAAAAAGCATAGATAGCTAGTGTAGGAGCCGATGGTTGCAGGCAGCGTCCATTGTCACTTTGTTAATGTTGGTTTAGTTATGGAGTATACAGAAAGCATAGATAGCTAGTGTAGGAGCCGATGGTTGCAGGCAGCGTCCATTGTCTCTTTGTTAATGTTGGTTTAGTTATGGAGTATACAGAAAGCATAGATAGCTAGTGTAGGAGCCGATGGTTGCAGGCAGCGTCCATTGTCACTTTGTTAATGTTGGTTTAGTTATGGAGTATACAGAAAGCATAGATAGCTAGTGTAGGAGCCGATGGTTGCAGGCAGCGTCCATTGTCTCTTTGTTAATGTTGGTTTAGTTATGGAGTATACAGAAAGCATAGATAGCTAGTGTAGGAGCCGATGGTTGCAGGCAGCGTCCATTGTCTCTTTGTTAATGTTGGTTTAGTTATGGAGTATACAGAAAGCATAGATAGCTAGTGTAGGAGCCGATGGTTGCAGGCAGCGTCCATTGTCACTTTGTTAATGTTGGTTTAGTTATGGAGTATACAGAAAGCATAGATAGCTAGTGTAGGAGCCGATGGTTGCAGGCAGCGTCCATTGTCTCTTTGTTAATGTTGGTTTAGTTATGGAGTATACAGAAAGCATAGATAGCTAGTGTAGGAGCCGATGGTTGCAGGCAGCGTCCATTGTCTCTTTGTTAATGTTGGTTTAGTTATGGAGTATACAAAAAGCATAGATAGCTAGTGTAGGAGCCGATGGTTGCAGGCAGCGTCCATTGTCACTTTGTTAATGTTGGTTTAGTTATGGAGTATACAGAAAGCATAGATAGCTAGTGTAGGAGCCGATGGTTGCAGGCAGCGTCCATTGTCTCTTTGTTAATGTTGGTTTAGTTATGGAGTATACAGAAAGAACCACTTTAAGGCACTTATACCCAATATTGCATCACTTTGATTCAATAACAAACAAACAAATAGAGATTGTTTCAAGCCAAAAAATCATATATTGTAGTTTACTATATGTGCTTTGACTTTTTGTGGTTTGAAATAGAAGAATAATTCTTATCTAGTGTCTCACTTCCAATATCTATGTTCTTCACACGCTAAGAATCTTCGTTCTTCTAACAATCTTCTCCTACTCTGTCCTTCTCATACTTCTGACTTTGTTCATTCTTCCTTTCATATTCAGTCCATTCTTCTTTGGAATGCGCTACCTCTTGACATCAGGATGGCCACCAGTCGGTATGCATTTAAGCGGAGATTGCGGAGTTATTTTCAAAATAAATAGCGTAGAGTCATCTCAAAACCTCTCTCTCTTGAATTTGTATATAATATATATATATATATATATAATATAGGTATATATTATAGTAAATATGTATGTATGTGTATTATAAGTTTATGACTTATTTATGTACAAATTGTTCCATTTCTAACAGAGCACCTGCCATCTAATCTCTTCACCACCCTTGGTTGACTGGTAGAGAATGCCTAAGGCATTAAGTCCGCCTTTGTACTTTTTTAAGTGTGAAAAGTTTAAATAAATAAATAAATAAATAAATAATGTGTGGTTACATTTTGCAAAATAGTTTAATTCATTTAATAAAAAAATATTATATAATACAGCGGCTTGCGCACTGCGCTTCAGTCGCCCGCCGGGCCTTGACGAGGTAGGACCTATGTCATACATCATTTTTATACCCTATTTTATACATCAATGCTTTAAACTCAGTTATATTAAAATGTAGAAGGTTTACACGTTCATGTGGTAGCGGTTCTTTCTCTTGACAAGTGGTTAGTTCCTCAGTTATTGTGCGACTCGATGTGCATTGCTTGAAACGTTATACTTATAGCAAAACAACTTTTTACTAAATGCATAAGAAAGTATATACGGTACTTATAAAAAAAAGGAAATTTTTAAAATTTTTGTCTTTCTATCTGTCTGTTTGTTCCGGCTAATCTCCGAAACGGCTGAACTGATTTTGACGGGACTTTCACTGACATATAGCTGATGTTACGAGGAGTAACTTTGGCTTCATTTATTTTAGACAAATAGGTAGGGTTCCGCGCAAAAAAAAAATAAAACCCATGAAATTGTGAACAAATAGTTCTGTTTGAAAAATTATTTTTGCATTTGGTAGCCCAATTCTCGAGGATAGTTATAGGCTATTTAACATCACGCTACGACCTTTAGGAGCCGAGCAAAAAGAAAACAGTCAGATAGAACACTAAGCGAAAACGAAGTAACAGTGCAGTCGCAGGCGGGCGATGCAACGTGACGAGGCGGGGGACGAGGGAGTTTTATTAAACTGTGGCTGATACTTTAGTATATTGTGTATCTTACGACTTCCACGCGAACGAAGTCGTGGGGCACAGCTATTATTATAATAATGACATAATCAAGGTGTTGACTACAGCAGCAGGAGATGGTGTTCATCATGCGTGGCGGAGTCCGGTACATTCACTTAGATCCGGTTCGAATGACCAGCTTGTTGACTACAGCAGCAGGAGATGGTGTTCATCATGCGTGGCGGAGTCCGGTACATTCACTTAGATCCGGTTCGAATGACCAGCTTGTTGACTACAGCAGCAGGAGATGGTGTTCATCATGCGTGGCGGAGTCCGGTACATTCACTTAGATCCGGTTCGAATGACCAGCTTGTTGACTACAGCAGCAGGAGATGGTGTTCATCATGCGTGGCGGAGTCCGGTACATTCACTTAGATCCGGTTCGAATGACCAGCTTGTTGACTACAGCAGCAGGAGATGGTGTTCATCATGCGTGGCGGAGTCCGGTACATTCACTTAGATCCGGTTCGAAGGACCAGCTTGTTGACTACAGCAGCAGGAGATGGCGTTTTAGAGAAAAAACTCCGAATTTCAATAGACAGTATATTACTTTAAGAAACGGGGGTACATTAATGAAATAAGGAGCGCAAGAGACGTGCGGCGGTCGCTAGCTAGCTCGGCAAAGTGCGTATATATGTAGGTACTGCGTGGTCCGCGCGGTGAAGCCGCGGCCCCGCGCACCCCGCACCTCTCTCACCTCTTAACAAAATTACGTCGCGAACACAAGGTATACAAAACATTGTAAAACATTTTAGTATATTGTGTATCTTACGACTTCCACGCGAACGAAGTCGCGGGGCACAGCTATTATTATAATAATGACATAATCAAGGTATACAAAACATTGTAAAACATTTTAAAAGAGTAACGGTGGAGTTTCTTGTCCATTCTTCTCCATACGAAACTACCTTTTGGCAGGAGCGACTAGAATCTATTCTATTTCTAACTTCAAACCAAGGAGGAGCGTCTGTTGGTCGGAAACGTTCTTATGTTTGTGCCCCGGTTACTCGAAGACGGCTGGACTGATTTGGAAATATCTTTTTTTTGTTTGAAAGGGTATACTTTCAGGTGGTCCCATTGTCATAAGCAGGATCTGATTATGTGATCCTGGAGAAATTGAGGGAACTCTTCAAATATTATAGACACACCTAAAGCGATTTGTGTATTTTTTATAGCAAATCGTGCGTTTGCTCTCGGAAAGCACCATTTAGTGAAGTGGAACCGATGATGAAGACCACAGATGGCCACCGGAACTACTCAATAATAAGTATTTCATATGGTATGGTGGAACAGATGGTGAAGTACCAGAAGAACTCCTCTACAATTAACGTCCCTGCATCGGGAAAAGCAATATATTGTAAAAGGTGATGAGCAGTTGCCATTACGCTATTGTAACTTGGTTAAATTAAAAATCGACTCACTAAAAAGTGAAAAATAAATAACTTTTTTACAATAAAAAAAAAACAACTGCCATCCAAAAAAAAAGCACTACAAACTGAAAAATAACTTTAAGGAGATGGAAAATGGTGTGGTGAGCCCAAATAAGTTGAGATATGATCTAAAAAATTTGTCGTATTTTTTTATCTTAGAATATCAAAAATCAGCTCAATTCTCAATCTGGAAGCGGAGAATTAAGAGAAATATAATAGTAGTAATCGATTACAAAATTACAAAAAGAAAACCTTCGCACTAGGTAATTAACTCGAGTAATTAAATGCACTAAATATACTTATAAACAATAAAATGCATTTAACTATATGCCATATTAATAAATTAAATATCAATTTATTACTGAAAAACCAATATAATGAATATCGATTTCATATCGATTAAAATCAGTCTTATATTTTTAGTCTATGTCACTGGCATGACAGCTGTGAGTCAGCTCAACATTGACAGTAGACAGTTGCCGACTGTTCTTGCTTGTTCACTCGTTTCGTGTTTTCCGATGCGTTTTAAATGCTTTCCAGATTATTTATCTTTAAAGAAAAACAATGCAGTGGGCGTTGTTTTTCACGGATTCTGACCCTGCCTACCTTGTACGACCCTTGCTTTCACACGTTAACGGAATTGTTATTTTGGATTTTACCTCCGCCTTGTGGATTGGATATTGTTGAAACTATGGATCGCTGTGTGAATTGAGGGATAGTAACTAGTCATTGCAATACACTAGGCCGACGACCCTTAGACGAAATATAGTAAACATTAGTGTTTAAAGAACATATTTTGGACTTCAGGAATCAGTTGTTAGTTAAAGATTGTCAACCTTACTTTCACTAACCCTCTAATAACTCGGCTCTCAGATTGTCAAACCTTACAGAATTTTATATTTTCTAATAACTCGGCTCTCAGATTGTCAAACCTTACAGAATTTTATATTTTCTAATAACTCGGCTCTCAGATTGTCAAACCTTACAGAATTTTATATTTTCTAATAACTCGGCTCTCAGATTGTCAAACCTTACAGAATTTTCAGCGAGGGGCTGATAAGTTTAAATCTATTAATTCACACCAATTTCATCTCGTTACATTTAGGCCCAAGATGAGAATGCTCAATGAGAAGTTTTCATAGGTGGCGATAAGATATCTCGATTAAGATAGTTATGCAACTATGACGAAGCCAATTTAAATAAATGGATCCGATGAAAATGGTACCATCGAACTGATCTGATGATGAAGCCGGAAGGTAGGCACCGGACCCCGTAATAAAACAAAGTATCCTAGCCGTGTCTGGGCTTATTGGAGTTGTCATGTGATGCACTCTGGCTATAAATGATTTTTAACCGACTTCGAAAAAAGAGGAGTTCTCACTCAGTTCGTCGGAATCTTTTTTTTTAAGTGTGTTCCCCGGTTACTCGAAGACGGCTGGTCCAATTTGAAAAATTGTTTTTTGTTTGAAAGGGTCTACTCTCCAGGTGGCCCCATAGTCATCAGGTCAGGATCTGATGATGGGATCCTGGAGAAATCGAGGGAACTCTGCAAATATACACCTATAGCGATTTGGGTATTTTTTATAGTACCTTGTGCATTTGCCCTCGGAAAGCACTATTTGGTGAAGTGGAACTGATGACGAAGACCACAGATGGTAAGATGGCCACCGGAACAACTCAATAATAAGTATTTCACAGGTTGCGATTCGATTACGTTAAAATTATTGAAAGCATTATAAGCTCGTCACAATTTATATGGTAAAGTGGAGCCGATGGTGAAGTACCAGGAGAACTCCTCAACAATTAACGTCCATGCATCGGGAAAAGCAAAGTTTTGTAAAAGGTGATGAGCAGTTGTCATTAGGCTATTGTAACTTAGATAAATTAAAAACCGACCCACTAAAAAGTGAAAAATAAAACAATTTTACAAAAAAAAAAAACTACCGACCTCCATAAAAACGCTACATAGTCAAAATAACTTTAATTTCGGAAGTCGGTGGCAAAATCTTAAAATACAGATCCAAAGACACCGACTTCCGAAATTAGAGTTATTTTTCACTTTGTAGCGTTTTTTTTTAAGGTTGGATGTTTTTTTTTGCAAAAAAATTTTTCTTCTTAATTTTTGTAGTTCACAAGTGTCTTATAAGGACCTATTTGAAATAAACGATTTGACTTTGTAGCATGAACAGAGAAGTGCACGTGGCAATGCGCTCAACACTGCGCTCCATAGTGGCTGGCAAGCAGTGCAGCTAGGGAACACCACACTGCGCTCCATAGTGGCTGGCAAGCAGTGCAGCTAGGGAACACCACACTGCGCTCTATAGTGGCTGGCAAGCAGTGCAGCTAGGGAACACCACACTGCGCTCCATAGTGGCTGGCAAGCAGTGCAGCTAGGGAACACCACACTGCGCTCCATAGTGGCTGGCAAGCAGTGCAGCTAGGGAACACCACACTGCGCTCAGTAGTGGCTGGCAAGCAGTGCAGCTAGGGAACACCACACTGCGCTCTATAGTGGCTGGCAAGCAGTGCAGCTAGGGAACACCACACTGCGCTCCATAGTGGCTGGCAAGCAGTGCAGCTAGGGAACACCACACTGCGCTCCATAGTGGCTGGCAAGCAGTGCAGCTAGGGAACACCACACTGCGCTCCATAGTGGCTGGCAAGCAGTGCAGCTAGGGAACACAACACTGCGCTCAATAGTGGCTGGCAAGCAGTGCAGCTAGGGAACACCACACTGCGCTCAATAGTGGCTGGCAAGCAGTGCAGCTAGAGAACACCACACTGCGCTCAGTAGTGGCTGGCAAGCAGTGCAGCTAGGGAACACCACACTGCGCTCCATAGTGGCTGGCAAGCAGTGCAGCTAGGGAACACCACACTGCGCTCAGTAGTGGCTGGCAAGCAGTGCAGCTAGGGAACACCACACTGCGCTCTATAGTGGCTGGCAAGCAGTGCAGCTAGGGAACACCACACTGCGCTCCATAGTGGCTGGCAAGCAGTGCAGCTAGGGAACACCACACTGCGCTCCATAGTGGCTGGCAAGCAGTGCAGCTAGGGAACACCACACTGCGCTCCATAGTGGCTGGCAAGCAGTGCAGCTAGGGAACACAACACTGCGCTCAATAGTGGCTGGCAAGCAGTGCAGCTAGGGAACACCACACTGCGCTCAATAGTGGCTGGCAAGCAGTGCAGCTAGAGAACACCACACTGCGCTCAGTAGTGGCTGGCAAGCAGTGCAGCTAGGGAACACAACACTGCGCTCAATAGTGGCTGGCAAGCAGTGCAGCTAGGGAACACCACACTGCGCTCAATAGTGGCTGGCAAGCAGTGCAGCTAGAGAACACCACACTGCGCTCAGTAGTGGCTGGCAAGCAGTGCAGCTAGGGAACACAACACTGCGCTCAATAGTGGCTGGCAAGCAGTGCAGCTAGAGAACACCACACTGCGCTCAGTAGTGGCTGGCAAGCAGTGCAGCTAGGGAACACCACACTGCGCTCAGTAGTGGCTGGCAAGCAGTGCAGCTAGGGAACACAACACTGCGCACAATAGTGGCTGGCAAGCAGTGCAGCTAGAGAACACCACACTGCGCTCAGTAGTGGCTGGCAAGCAGTGCAGCTAGAGAACACCACACTGCGCTCAGTAGTGGCTGGCAAGCAGTGCAGCTAGGGAACACCACACTGCGCTCAGTAGTGGCTGGCAAGCAGTGCAGCTAGAGAACACCACACTGCGCTCAGTAGTGGCTGGCAAGCAGTGCAGCTAGGTTTCAAATGTCATCAGTATCACATCACGAAGGAAAATCTAAGCTTTACTATTATTTTATGTTTAACTAGCTTCCGCTCGCGACTTCGTCCGCGTGACATTTCTGGTTCCCCCGATCCACCCCGTCGCATCGCATCACCGTTCTAACGCGCTAATCTCTGTCACTACCAGTCGGATTTAAAAAAATATTTTTCATTTTATAGCCCAATTCTTGAGGAAGGCTATAGAGTATGTAACATTACACTAGGACCGGCCGGTCCTACTTGTTTCCATTTGAAAGGTCCGGACCTTTAGAAGCCGAGCAAATGGAAAAAAGTAAGAACGAACGCTAAGCGAAGTAACAGCGCGGGCAGGCGATGCGATGCGATGTGACGGGGTGTGTCGGGGGAACAGAAATTTCACGCGGACGAAGTCGCGGGTGGAAGCTAGTAAAAAATAAAATGTGTCGGTATCCAATACACAACAATACACGAAGCGCATTTTTCATAACTAAGCATTTCTATAGCCGTCGTAATTTCTAAACGAAAAGTCCAATTCGAATAATTTAAAAAGTAATTTAAATCCACTTAATCAATCTTGATTATGAAACTATTTATTTGGATAAGGATTAATACCATGTTATGAAAACACCTTCGCAAGTAATGCATTGTTTTATAACAAATTTGATTACCATTAAAAAAGTTATAGTGAGCCAACCTTAAAAGATAGACATATGCTATCGCGGATTTTTTTTAGAACTTTTTAAGAGGAACAATCCCGTCATACATGATTTTTGCGTAACTTAACCTTTTACGCAGCGCACGCAACGGAAGCTGCCAAAAGGAATAAATTCCCGTTTTTGCAACATTTTCCATTGCTGCTCCGCTCCTATTGGTCGTAGCTGCTGCAGAGCTTAGCTTTTTTGACAATTTATCTATATGTGGGCCCCACTGAAGCTTAGCATCCAAAGTTAAGCCCAAGAATACTGTGCTGTCTTCAGGATTCAATTCTTCGCCCTTTATCAACACCTTAATTTTTACCTGCCTAACCTGAGGCAGCGTAAACTTAAGGCATTTGTTTTTTTTTTTTTCATTAAGAAGTAAATTATTTACATTGAACCAGTGAACTACTTTTGAGATCGCGCTATTTACATCGTCAGCTGCTGACGTTTAATTAAGTTTAAACAAAAGTGAAGTGTCATCCACAAACAACACTATATCATTATCGTCTTTTACGAGGTAAGGCAGGTCGTTAATATAAATAAGAAACAAGAAAGCAAGAATTGAGCCCTGCGGGACTCCCATTTTTACTGTAGATTTGGAAGATCTTTTCAACGCACTGAATCCTATTACTCAAGTATGAAGTAAGAAAATCCAGAGCGGTGTTTCGGATCCCGTAGTGGCGGAGTTTCCTGATTAACGTTTCATGAAGAACGCAATTGAATGCCTTGGACAAATCACAAAAGATGCCCAAGGCATCGCATTTATCTTCCCATGCATTATAAATATGTCCTAATAGTTCAACACCAGCATCAGTAGTTGAACGACCCCTTGTAAAACCGAACTGTTTGTTATGTAATAATTTATGTTTATTAAAAAATCTTTGCAATTGTTCTAAAATTAATTTCTGAAAAATTTTACTAAAGGTAGGTAGTACTGCAATACGTCTATAGTTTATGGGGTCGGATGTACTACCTGACCTACCTGTGTTACTACCTGATTTGAACAAAGGTATTTTTTTACTATTTTTCATAAGGCCAGGAAACTCCCCACAGTCGATACGATTATTAAAGATAAGAGCTAAAATAGGAGCTACAATGACAATAATAGACTTGGCGACTTCTACAGAATTACCCCACAGATCTGCTGTCTTTTTTACATTTAAAGTGTGAAAGGTTTTAATTATATCTCTACAGGTAATATGTTCAAAATGAAATTCCGTACCGCAAACATCAACATTTTCCTTAAGCAAAGACTCAGCAACAGAAGGTGATGAGTTAAGGGATTTAGTAGTTGAAACGGGAATATCTGCAAATAAATTTTCAAAGACCATGGCGACTTGTGAGTCTGATTTTATTATGTTGCCATTAATAGACAGGCTATAGTCAGTATTTCGGTTACTAGACCTTCCCGTTTCACTATCAATAATATTCCAAGTCGTTTTATTACATTACTACTGTTTTAGTCTTTGAACTCAAATAACGCGACTTGCCCATACAACAAACTTTTTTAAATAATTTTGAATAATTTCTAACATATAAATTGAAGCAAGTCCTTTCATTGTACAGCTCATAAAGCCGTGTTCTACTTTTATGAATACCAACGGTAGCCCAATCAGTGAAAGATGCGTTACTATTAACCGAGATAACCTTGGGAATAAAAGTGCTATTGAATTGTTCACAGTATATAATAAAAAATCATCATATTGATGATTAGGATCAGCATGATTATGCGAAACTGGTAATTTATTAATGAGTTTAACTTTCAAAGCCTCTAAGCGACTTGCAGTTTTGGGGTTAACAGTGATATCCTTTTTAGCCACTTTATTGTTTTGGTTGTGGATAGTAATCCTTTGCCCGCAATGAGCAGAATCTAGTAAATTTATAGTTTCTTTCTGGCTTGGTATAACATCTGTATAAATATTATCTAGGCATGTGGCACTAGTAGGGGTTATTCTTGTGGGCTCCAGAAATAAGTTTACTAGATTGTAGGACTGAAACAGACTTATTATTTTACTACAAGAACCTGAGTTTTCTAATAAATTAACATTGAAATCACCACAAATGATAATGGACTTGTTCGAGTTACAAAATACACACTTAATACAATAAACTGCTCCAACTCTATACAGGCTACTTCAACTATCCGCTCAACAGACAGGCTCACAATATCCTTCCGGTCTGGTCACATGCTGATGAGTGATTTTTGAGTTAGCTTCAATAAATAATATGCATTTTTTTCCATTTAGTGTATGTTGATTATGTGATAATAACTTCCTGTCACTGTTATTTATTTAGCAAGTAGTGGTATACGAATTTTGGTGGGGAGGTACCACAACTAAAAAGTGGAAAATAAAACTTATTTATAAAAAACAAAAAACAACCGACTTCCAAGAAAAACACTACAAAGTGAAAAATGAGCTCAATTTCAGAATTCGGTGCAAAAACGTAAATACTTAACCAAACCGACTTCCGAAATTAAGGTTATTTTTCACTTTGTAGTGTTTTTTTTTTCTAAGTCGGTTGTTTTTTTTTATAAATAAGTTTTTTATTAAAATCGGTCCTTTCGGTCAAAAGTTATTTCTTATTTTATTAGAGCGTGACCGGCATAATTTGAACTAAATCAAGTCCTCCCGCCGCGTCTGTCCGTCTGAACGCGATAAACTCAAAAACTCCCGAACGGATTTTCATCGGGTTTTCACCAAAGGACGGAATGATTCATGAGGAAGGTTTTGGTGTATAATTCATTAAAGTTTTTTTTTTTATAAATTGGCTGAAATATAATGATATGATGATTGTTGAAGATGTCGGAAAAAATCATGCCAACTGGGAGCTTTCTGGCGTGCGCCGCGTTAACCAATAGAGTATTACGGAACATATGAATGAATGAATGAATGAATGAATGAATGAAATGCACTGACCCCAGCGTGGTTTAACCAGACTCGATTACTCGAATGAACCCAAAGATTCACACTAGCCCCTGTAGCCTCATGTTTCATGGGGTTACATAGGCCATTGCATATCAAGGAGTAGACCGGGGGGCGCGGTAATGGTAGGGAAGACGTGCCCTTAGGATATGGAAGGATTATTAGAGTCTACCGAGTATGCACCCTAGAGCAAACATTGGAATATTGGAGAGACGGGTAATATTTATCTATGGATGGGCATCTTTTAACGACGTCGCCGCCAAGTCGTTTCAAGTCCGGCTTCACCGGTGAGTCTTTTGGCGGAGTTACTGCTATGCTGTGTTACGTGTTGCTGTTTCCAAAGTCTTCGTCTGAGGTCTCGCTGCTATTCGTTTCAGGTTTCTTGTAGATCTCGCTAGCAGCCTTCTTAATCTTGTCTCGTTCATCAGCCGTGTTCATCCAAAAATTGATGTCCTTATTGAAGTACGTCATGTCCTGTTTTAGGTTGACATTCCATGTGTAAATAGGTCGGCCGACTTTTTTGGATTTGGCCTTGTACTGCATTGCTGCATGTTACAAATGCGGTTCGCGGCGCCTGGGAACATGTGCGAGATAGCACATCCTGTGGTTCTTGATACTTTTAGTTACGGTTTTTCTGTCTAAAATGTCATGCATTTTTTTTTCCATTGGTTTATTTCTAGCGTGGTTAATCAAGTCTCTCATGATAACTCTCTCATATTTTCTCAGTCTTGACCTGTTAGCTTTAGTGAGTGCCGATAATTTCAAACCGTGTATCATACAAGGTACGATCACCATTCGGTACATAAGTCTGGCTAATTTCCAGTCCATCTTTGAGTTTATTATGAATGGTAGTAGTGGCTTCGCGTTTCTAGTGGCTTGTTGACAACGTTTTTTAATTGTGCTTTTCCTGCTTAATGCAGATGTTATGTATGTGCCTAGATATTTAATTTCCTCAACTGTGGGTAGATTTATTCCATTAATGGTCACGTAGGTCGTTTTGGTCGGTTTGGTGGTAGCTATGGGGTCCCTAATTAGTATTTTTGTTTTTGTTTCGTTTATTCGGAGGCCGACACTAGCTAGTAGGGGTTTAATATGGAATACGATACCTTCTAGCCCTTTTAGGTCATCTGTAATGAAGATAAGGTCGTCTGCAAATGATAGTACTAGGGGAGAGAGATTGCATTATCTTGGTCTAGTTTGATTAATTGCGTTTCGTCCTCAAGAGTCCTAAGGACATCATCCATGACCAGTGTAAAAAGACGAGGGGATAAAGGGCAACCTTGTTTCACACCCTTCCCTTTGATAATCCAGTTACTCTGCTGACCACACCATTTGATGTATGTTCGTTCGTTCATGCACACCTTGATTATCCTGTTAGCTAATGATTTGTTTGTTCGTTGTATTAAGATATCGCGCAGTGCGTTTAGGTCTACATTATCAAAAGCTTTTTCTATGTCGAGAGCGAGAACAATTTTTTTTTCTACCTGCACGCCATTCTTCGTCCAAGACCCTTTTGAGTGTAAAGATGTGATCATCTGTTGACCGATTGTTTAAAAAGGCAGCTTGATAATTGCCGAGTTGGTTTAATATTTCGTCTAATTTTTTTAGTAAGTAAGAGGCGTAAATTCTATACCCTGTATTGCAAATCGATATGCGGCGATAGTCGTTCGTATCTTTAGGGTTATTATTTTTGGGAATTGGTACCTGCACTGTCTCTAACCATGTGTCGGGTGCTTCATTCTGTGTCCAGGCTTTGTTCATATGTTTGGTGACAGCTTCCTGTAATATTTGGGGCATCGCTTTGTAAAGCTCGATTACCACTTGGTCTGTTCCTGGAGCTGTCCCATTTCTCAATAGAGTATTACGGAACATAGAGTACTTTTTTAATCCCAGTAGTAAGTTCCCGTGGGATATTTTCCGACATTCACGCGGGCGAAGCCGCGGGAAAAAGCTAGTTAAGAATATATTTTTGTAAATATTCATTATTTTTGATAAAAATCATAAATGTCATTTTAATTAAAACACAAGCGCTAACTGCGACGTTTTATTTACCGTTCGTGTATACCTTGCTATTATTTACCGTTCGTGTATACCTTGCTATTATTTACCGTTCGTGTATACCTTGCTATTATTTACCGTTCGTGTATACCTTGCTATTATTTACCGTTCGTGTATACCTTGCTATTATTTACCGTTCGTGTATACCTTGCTATTATTTACCGTTCGTGTATACCTTGCTATTATTTACCGTTCGTGTATACCTTGCTATTATTTACCGTTCGTGTATACCTTGCTATTATTTACCGTTCGTGTATACCTTGCTATTATTTACCGTTCGTGTATACCTTGCTATTATTTACCGTTCGTGTATACCTTGCTATTATTTACCGTTCGTGTATACCTTGCTATTATTTACCGTTCGTGTATACCTTGCTATTATTTACCGTTCGTGTATACCTTGCTATTATTTACCGTTCGTGTATACCTTGCTATTATTTTGCTTCTGTGTTATTATTTGTTTAGATTACGAAACTTTTATTTTCATACAAAGTAAAAAAAAACAATAAAATAAATGCTTTTTCTTGTTACCTGTCAGTTTTATTTTCTGTTTCCTGTTTCCTGGTACTGGCTAAGGTGCAATAGGTACTTACACAAGTTGAATGATTTATGCAATACAAATCAGTAACGTGTAATGTTAGTACAATTTTGTATTCTACCTTCAAATACATCTATTTAGAAATAGAAAGCCAACACCAACTATTTTTTCGTATTTTTTAAAATTCTTTCAAAACGAATGTTTCGACCATCAGCCTTACAAGCGGATGTTTCGACCATCAGCCTTACAAGCGAATGTTTCGACCATCAGCCTTACAAGCGAATGTTTCGACCATCAGCCTTACAAGCGAATGTTTCGACCATCAGCCTTACAAGCGAATGTTTCGACCATCAGCCTTACAAGCGAATGTTTCGACCATCAGCCTTACAAGCGAATGTTTCGACCATCAGCCTTACAAGCGAATGTTTCGACCATCAGCCTTACAAGCGAATGTTTCGACCATCAGCCTTACAAGCGAATGTTTCGACCATCAGCCTTACAAGCGAATGTTTCGACCATCAGCCTTACAAGCGAATGTTTCGACCATCAGCCTTACAAGCGAATGTTTCGACCATCAGCCTTACAAGCGAATGTTTCGACCATCAACCTTACAAGCGAATGTTTCGACCATCAGCCTTACAAGCGAATGTTTCGACCATCAGCCTTACAAGCGAATGTTTCGACCATCAGCCTTACAAGCGAATGTTTCGACCATCAGCCTTACAAGCGAATGTTTCGACCATCAGCCTTACAAGCGAATGTTTCGACCATCAGCCTTACAAGCGAATGTTTCGACCATCAGCCTTACAAGCGAATGTTTCGACCATCAGCCTTACAAGCGAATGTTTCGACCATCAGCCTTACAAGCGAATGTTTCGACCATCAGCCTTACAAGCGAATGTTTCGACCATCAGCCTTACAAGCGAATGTTTCGACCATCAGCCTTACAAGCGAATGTTTCGACCATCAGCCTTACAAGCGAATGTTTCGACCATCAGCCTTACAAGCGAATGTTTCGACCATCAGCCTTACAAGCGAATGTTTCGACCATCAGCCTTACAAGCAAACAAAACAATACTTTAACTCACGTAAATGCGAAGTCTGTTAGAAATAGGACAATTACTTTTTCAGATATGCTTATATTTGTACTTTAGAGACAAAACCAACTAAAGGGGGGGGGGGGTTATATATATATATTTTTTTGTACAAATGGGGTTAATTTTTGTGTTTAATAAGTAACTGTTTGCAACTTAGATAATTATAGAACACGCTTTTATATTTGCGACTGACATAATTTTATTACCAAGGACTTCATTTTAATAGCAAACTTTCGAAATTCGCTTATTGAAAATTTTATACTAACTTTTTTGGACGAAATAATTGGTCTTGCCTTTAACCCGGCGATATGTTTTGCACAGGTTCTTGACATTAGAGTGTTTACCTTTTATTATTACGGACTCAGATCTACATCATGTTGAAAAGTAAGAAAATGAAAAATAATTTCCTGTGGCTAAAGTATTCATTGGATTTAATTGTTTTTTTTTTGTATACGGGTAACGAACATGATTCTCTTTACGTGGTTTAAAGGAATGTCAATCCTCCTGTTCCACCTTGTAGATAGACATGGAATAGGCAATAGGTGCAATTGCTCAGAAATGTTTTATAGGTGACCTTTAACTACGTCAACAATCATTACAACAACAAAAATCTACGTATTTCGTACTGTCCGTTATAAGGTTAGGTGCGAGTGTGTCACTCGGTGTGCCAGTTTATGGCCACCCTCGCACCACCACCATGCGCCAGCAGCGTGTGCTGACTGAGCGCTGCCGGTGCGAATATGTGTCGCGTAAACACACGGTACATGTGCGCCCGCGCCGGCCGCGGCATGGCAGTGTGACGCAGCGCTACCGTGCGCGAGTGTGCGCGCGATCAGTTGCTAAGGTAATGTCGTGGCATCATGTCCGCCACATGCAACTCTGCAGTCAGCAGCTCACAGACACAGTGCGCACTGAACATTGAACAGCTTGACTCGCAAGCGCTTGTTACGGTAGTTGGGAGTCATCGACACTGAAGCGACGATCTAGTCAGGAGTAACATCTAGTCTAACTGAACAAGTAGTGCACTGCATCTCTCGGCTCGGTTAGTGTCGGTGCTTGCGCAGGCGCGGTGCGGAGCCCCCGCACGAGTCTCAATAACGCGCGGGTGTAGTGACCTTAGCGAGGAGTGCGGCGTGCGCGTGATATCAACGACGCGACGTTATCAGTGCGCGATTAGATACCGTCGCGAGCGCACCTGCTCGCTCCGCTCCGCTCGACGGTGACCAAGCAGCAGCGCCGGCGCCATGAGGAGCAAGGACCGCCTCGCCGAGCTGCGCCACGTAAGTCACGTGATACGAGAGGAGACCCAGGCCCGCTGGTACTCTCCGACAGTGCGTTATCTGAGCGAGTGTGTGCACCCAGTGTGACGTCACCATGGTAAACAAACCACAGTGGCACTAGGTGTGGTTGTGAGGTACGAGGGAGACTCCTCTGTCGAGCTCGCAGCTGGCTGCCGGTGAGCAGTGAGCAGCAGTGAGCGAGCAAGGCTGACCAGAGACGCCCAGCAATCGGCTGACCAAGATGCGACTGTACTAGTGTAGAGTTATGTGTGTGCATATGTTGAGGTGCTGTGTTGTGGTTGCAGCTGGCACGAGGCGCGGCGGGCGGCGTGCACTGCGATACGGTGGAGCCGAGCGCGCCCGAGCCCGCTGCCGAGCACGCCCAGCACATACAGGACATCTTCCTGGAGGTAGGTACAGTGTGAGCTAGTGTAGTGTGTGGCGCGCGCCGCTTCATTACGAGCGATGTGCGACGTTAACGAGCCGCTCGTTGTGTTCATTAGCGGCCCTGCTAATTAGAGCCGCAGCCGCGCCGCGCCTCGCCGCGCCGGTGTCGTGCCGCCGGCGCGGGCCGGGACCACCAATCAACAACCTAACCACCGCACTCGCGGGACAGTTCCGCACGGAACGACGCAGGCGCACTGCTTGCGTCATACATTTATTATTACTCGTCAGCACTGAGGAACACACGCTGCCGCTGCTGTAACCCTACACCGAGCAACAGGAGTGTCCTACGTACGTACGAGTACGCAAACGATTTATTGCTGAGAGACGCGTTCGCTTTACAGTTACATGCAGAGGTGTCGGCATTGTTTATTTACACAGAGTCCGCGACATTATCGCAAATGACATCCTTGACCCGCGCCGGCGCCGACTGCTGCAACGTGAAGCTATCGCAACTGACAACTGGCAATCTGTTCTTGAGCAATGCACGTATTGCTACACTGGCATATTGTTCAAATGTAATGACTTGTACAACATTAGGAGCCTGCCGCGTGTTACGTACACAGCACCCGCCGTGTTCCCCGCACTGTACTGTACCGCGTGAGTGATGACGTCACGCGTGCTGCGTGTGTTGCAGGTGGAGCGCATGCGCGGCTGGATGCACGAGCTCGACAGCCACACGCAGCTGATGCGGCGCCTGCACGCCGACCCCACCTTCCACACCAACAAGAGTGAGTGCGAGCGCCAGGCGAGCCTGCCACTACATCACTTAATGCTCATTTACTACTCGTACTTGCAATCCAAGTGACAACTGCGACAAGTGAACATTGCCTTTCGTTCTTGTTTCATCCAAAGTACGCAAAAGATGAACGTTAAAACATATTGAAAGAAAAGAAAAAAATAATTGACCCAGGTTAAGGCACACAATATTCATACAAAAACAAAAAACAGAAAATAAAAAATAAACTTAAAATAGTATAAATTGTGCGCCCCACGGCTGAGCCAAATAGGCCCAGTTCAGCATCAACGCCAGACACCTAGTGCCTGGCGCTGGTTGTCAACTAGTGCCTGGCGCTGGTTGTCGACTAGTGCCGGGCGCTGGTTGTCAACTAGTGCCTGGCGCTGGTTGTCAACTAGTGCCTGGCGCTGGTTGTCAACTAGTGCCTGGCGCTGGTTGTCGACTAGTGCCTGGCGCTGGTTGTCAACTAGTGCCTGGCGCTGGTTGTCGACTAGTGCCTGGCGCTGGTTGTCGACTAGTGCCTGGCGCTGGTTGTCAACTAGTGCCTGGCGCTGGTTGTCGACTAGTGCCTGGCGCTGGTTGTCAACTAGTGCCTGGCGCTGGTTGTCGACTAGTGCCTGGCGCTGGTTGTCAACTAGTGCCTGGCGCTGGTTGTCAACTAGTGCCTGGCGCTGGTTGTCAACTAGTGCCTGGCGCTGGTTGTCAACTAGTGCCTGGCGCTGGTTGTCAACTGTTCATTATGTTACGAGGACGTCTGACGGATGTAAATCAGTTTTATAGTTGGTGTAAATATTTAAATAAAAAGTAGATATATATGTGTAGCAAATAATAATAAACTCGGTTAGATATTTGTTAAAAAATAATAATTAGAGATAGGTGGAAGAGATAGGTGGAAGAGATAGGTGGAAGAGATAGGGATGTAGCGGTGCTTAGGAAAAAAAATAAAAAATAAAAATGGTATGGTGGTATACAAGATGTAACATAAATAACGCACAACCTCTTAAGGGATCATTGTACTCATCATTATGAACAACTTTTACTATGGGACCAAACCTGAAATCGCGAAAAAAATATCTGCTGTTCCACTAAGCGATGTGTGAGTGTGATGAGGAGTCAATTACACTAAGCGATGTGTGAGTGTGATGAGGAGTCAATTACACTAAGCGATGTTGTGAGTGTGATGAGGAGTCAATTACACTAAGCGATGTTGTGAGTGTGATGAGGAGTCAATTACACTAAGCGATGTTGTGAGTGTGATGAGGAGTCAATTACACTAAGCGATGTTGTGAGTGTGATGAGGAGTCAATTACACCAAGCGATGTTGTGAGTGTGATGAGGAGTCAATTACACTAAGCGATGTTGTGAGTGTGATGAGGAGTCAATTACACTAAGCGATGTGTGAGTGTGATGAGGAGTCAATTACACTAAGCGATGTGTGAGTGTGATGAGGAGTCAATTACACTAAGCGATGTTGTGAGTGTGATGAGGAGTCAATTACACTAAGCGATGTGTGAGTGTGATGAGGAGTCAATTACACTAAGCGATGTGTGAGTGTGATGAGGAGTCAATTACACTAAGCGATGTTGTGAGTGTGATGAGGAGTCAATTACACTAAGCGATGTTGTGAGTGTGATGAGGAGTCAATTACACTAAGCGATGTGTGAGTGTGATGAGGAGTCAATTACACTAAGCGATGTTGTGAGTGTGATGAGGAGTCAATTACACTAAGCGATGTGTGAGTGTGATGAGGAGTCAATTACACCAAGCGATGTTGTGAGTGTGATGAGGAGTCAATTACACTAAGCGATGTGTGAGTGTGATGAGGAGTCAATTACACTAAGCGATGTGTGAGTGTGATGAGGAGTCAATTACACTAAGCGATGTGTGAGTGTGATGAGGAGTCAATTACACTAAGCGATGTGTGAGTGTGATGAGGAGTCAATTACACTAAGCGATGTGTGAGTGTGATGAGGAGTCAATTACACTAAGCGATGTGTGAGTGTGATGAGGAGTCAATTACACCAAGCGATGTTGTGAGTGTGATGAGGAGTCAATTACACCAAGCGATGTTGTGAGTGTGATGAGGAGTCAATTACACTAAGCGATGTTGTGAGTGTGATGAGGAGTCAATTACACTAAGCGATGTTGTGAGTGTGATGAGGAGTCAATTACACTAAGCGATGTTGTGAGTGTGATGAGGAGTCAATTACACCAAGCGATGTTGTGAGTGTGATGAGGAGTCAATTACACTAAGCGATGTTGTGAGTGTGATGAGGGGTCAATTACACCAAGCGATGTTGTGAGTGTTATAAGGAGTCAATTACACCAAGCGATGTTGTGAATGTGATGAGGAGTCAATTACACCAAGCGATGTTGTGAGTGTGATGAGGAGTCAATTACACTAAGCGATGTTGTGAGTGTGATGAGGAGTCAATTACACTAAGCGATGTTGTGAGTGTGATGAGGAGTCAATTACACTAAGCGATGTTGTGAGTATGATGAGGAGTCCATTACACCAAGCGATGTTGTGAGTGTGATGAGGAGTCAATTACACTAAGCGATGTTGTGAGTGTGATGAGGAGTCAATTACACCAAGCGATGTTGTGAGTGTGATGAGGAGTCAATTACACCAAGCGATGTTGTGAGTGTGATGAGGAGTCAATTACACTAAGCGATGTTGTGAGTGTGATGAGGAGTCAATTACACCAAGCGATGTTGTGAGTGTGATGAGGAGTCAATTACACTAAGCGATGTTGTGAGTGTGATGAGGAGTCAATTACACCAAGCGATGTTGTGAGTGTGATGAGGAGTCAATTACACTAAGCGATGTTGTGAGTGTGATGAGGAGTCAATTACACTAAGCGATGTTGTGAGTGTGATGAGGAGTCAATTACACTAAGCGATGTGTGAGTGTGATGAGGAGTCAATTACACCAAGCGATGTTGTGAGTGTGATGAGGAGTCAATTACACCAAGCGATGTTGTGAGTGTGATGAGGAGTCAATTACACCAAGCGATGTTGTGAGTGTGATGAGGAGTCAATTACACCAAGCGATGTTGTGAGTGTGATGAGGAGTCAATTACACCAAGCGATGTTGTGAGTGTGATGAGGAGTCAATTACACCAAGCGATGTTGTGAGTGTGATGAGGAGTCAATTACACCAAGCGATGTTGTGAGTGTGATGAGGAGTCAATTACACTAAGCGATGTTGTGAGTGTGATGAGGAGTCAATTACACTAAGCGATGTTGTGAGTGTGATGAGGAGTCAATTACACTAAGCGATGTTGTGAGTATGATGAGGAGTCAATTACACCAAGCGATGTTGTGAGTGTGATGAGGAGTCAATTACACTAAGCGATGTTGTGAGTGTGATGAGGAGTCAATTACACCAAGCGATGTTGTGAGTGTGATGAGGAGTCAATTACACCAAGCGATGTTGTGAGTGTGATGAGGAGTCAATTACACTAAGCGATGTTGTGAGTGTGATGAGGAGTCAATTACACTAAGCGATGTTGTGAGTGTGATGAGGAGTCAATTACACTAAGCGATGTGTGAGTGTGATGAGGAGTCAATTACACCAAGCGATGTTGTGAGTGTGATGAGGAGTCAAGTACACCAAGCGATGTTGTGAGTGTGATGAGGAGTCAATTACACCAAGCGATGTTGTGAGTGTGATGAGGAGTCAATTACACTAAGCGATGTTGTGAGTGTGATGAGGAGTCAATTACACTAAGCGATGTTGTGAGTGTGATGAGGAGTCAATTACACCAAGCGATGTTGTGAGTGTGATGAGGAGTCAATTACACTAAGCGATGTTGTGAGTGTGATGAGGAGTCAATTACACTAAGCGATGTTGTGAGTGTGATGAGGAGTCAATTACACCAAGCGATGTGTGAGTGTGATGAGGAGTCAATTACACACATCAAAAGTGACTAAGTAGGTATCTATAATATATTTTTCTTTTAAATCATGATATGGGCAGGTATTTGGATCGGCGGAAGAACCAAACTGATTTGGATCAGAGGCAATCTCAATGGACAGACTTACGCTGAAATGATTGTATCAGATGTTGTCATTCCTTTGCGGACCCAATTTGAAGCTTAATTTCTGCTTATGCATGATAATGCAGGTCCACACTCTGCCAGTCGTTGCAAACAGACTTGCCGCAGCGAACACCAACGTCCTACCCAGGCCTTCTCAAGCGCTAGAGTACAATCCCATTTAGCACGCATGGGATATACTTCAAAGAAGAGCTCTTTCAATTATGGGTGCGTGTGTATTTTACCTCACTGCAAGTAATAACGCATACTAATAAAAAAGGATATTTGCAGTACCTCTAGTGGAAATATGAATATTTTAGCCTGTATCTCAAATGGATCGTTCGACTGTACATCGCACGAGATACAATGTGAACCCCGCTAGAGTTCCGTGTGCGCGCAGACTTGCAGGAGCAGCTGGACGCGGCGGTGACGGCGGCCAACGCCACCGGCCTGAAGGTGGGCGGCGCGCTGCGGCAGTTCGAGACGCGGCTGAGCGCGCGCAACGACGCCGGTGCGCGCATCGCTCGCCTGCAATACGCTGCCGCGCGCCGCCTGTACGCCGACGCGGCTCACGCGCCACCACGCTGCGCTCGACGCCGTGCGCGCCACGCAGCTCAGTCTGCTGCAGCAGCAAATACACCTCAGTGAGTACCTCACGCTCTAAACTATGAAGGTCATTTATGTATATCAGAAACAAAGTGGGCCCTAAAATACTTCCTTGGGGAACACCAAATGACGTATTTTTTTGGTCTGCGCTGAGAACACTGCCAATCTTCACGCACTGAGTACGGCCTTCTAAGTAACTTTTGAAGAGTTTCAGCTGAATGCCTCTTATGCCCACTGTCTCAAGCTTGCGCAACAGAATAGGAATGGAAACTGTCAAAACCCTTGGCGAGGTCCAGGAAAATTCCTATTGTATGGTTACCCTTGTCAAGTTCTTGCGCCAGATAGTCAGTCAGATGATGAACGGCATCGGCAGTTGAAAGTTTAGGTCTAAATCCAAATTGTCGTTCCGACAAAATTGATTTGTCCTCCAGATATTTTGAACAACCTTTTGTTTATTATTTTGTCCAATATTTTAGACATAGAGGGCAGTATAGATAATAGGTCTGTAATTTGTTACTTGCTCTCTACTGCCTGGTATATAGGGACAACAACTACTTTTTTGAGGCACTCCGGGAAAATACCCAAAGATAAACACATGCGAAAAATATAAGCCAGGGTTGGTACTAAAATTTTCCTGAACTGAATTTTATTTGATATACTATCCCAACCAACTGCACAGTCGTCTTTCAAAGTCATGACTATACTTTCTATCTCAGTCTCGTCAGTATCTAGCAGAGCAAACGATGTTAAAGTAGAATTCCCTGTAATAGGAGTGCCCGTTAGATAAAGTGATTGACTCCGATTTTTTTCTGCCAGACACTTTCCAACGTTAACAAAGAAATTATTTGCTATGTTAGGCAGATGTCAGCTGTGTCGAGTGCGCTTGTAATAAACCTGAAGATGACTCATTTTGTTTCGCCTAATATTTTATATTCTTAATACATTTCCAGATCTTTTTACTACTTGTTCCAGCTTTTTCTAATGCAGATTTATCGTAGTTGCTTTTAACTTTTTTGAGTAGATCATTACAAAAATTACGATATCTTTTGTATGACAGTTGAAGCATAGCATTATCTGGATGAGATTTAGTTTTCATGTGCAGTTTATCTCTATGCTACATACAGCGGATAAGACCTGTCGTGATCCAGGGTTTTATGTTGCAATTTTTGTTTCTTAACTGCGATATAACCGTATTTTTCTGAATTGCATGTCGCACATTTTCTATTACATACAACATACAAAACTGCGGGTCAGCGGAATTATAGACTGGATCAAAATTGATGACACGCAAATCTTCCTCAAGTTTATTTATATTCAATTTAGAAATTGAGCGAGTGTTTTGCTTAGGTATGTTACAATCTAGAGTTAGTAGGGCAGCATCGTGATCAGTTATTGTCGAGTTAACAACAAGTGCAAGTGAGGGGTCATTTGATTTTAGCATGACATGATCCAAACAGGAGCCACTATGATGTGTAGGAAAGCTGTGTGCGGGGAGTAGGCCATGATATGCGCATAGGTTGAGGTAGTCCTGAGCAGATGCATCAGTACTACCTGGAAGAATATTGATATTAATATCTCCAATTACAATCGAGTTTTTGATGGGTGACAGGTTCTGCAAGACATCATTCAGCGATTCAGTAAAATTGCTAATATTTTTAAAGGAGGGAGGTCGATATAATGCTAATAATGCAAAGTAGATCATAGTTTAGAAGCATAGTAGTTACCTATTACGCTAATTGTGTAAATGAACGAACAAATCAATTAATCATGTTTTCAGTTTCCTTCATTTCGTATTTCATTCGTATTCGTGGCCATGCGAAGTGGTTACGTCACTGATTATTAAATAGTTAGGTACTACGGGTTGCGTAAGATGGGCCTTACTTGTCTTACAACTGCAGTTTCGGGGTGTGGTCACAGAATACTAAATAGTTACCTAGCATAAAAATATTCCTCGGTCTTTCATAAGTATTTTTAACAATTAAACATGCTAAAACATTAAAAAGCATTTCATTTTATATTATTATTATTTTTTTATATTATTTCATAAAGTTTACTACAAATACCTACTGACATCTTTATCGAAAACGGCAGCCCTGTCTATTCACAATAACCACGCGGAGGCGCGCAGCTACAAAGCACAATTCACTCTACGCTTGTAAGGTTAGGTACATTTCGTTCGCAGCGTCTAGCGACTCGAAGGTGTAGGCTATTATACAGGGTGGACCAAAAGTCCGTTTATATTTGAAATGATGATAAAAAAAAAAACGAATTACAGTAGATCAAAATTGTTTATTGTTTTCGATAGTAAACAAAAGGGGAATTCAATTCTTAAAAATCACATCATCCATATGCAATCCTTCATTATTCTGGCGTTGCTGCAATCTAGAGCGGAAATTTTCGATTACAGCTTTACATGTTTCTGTTGAGATGTTTTGGATTTCTGTGAGAATACGATCCTTTAATTCGTCAAGATTTACTGGGTTGGTGTCGTAAACTTTAGCCTTAAGATATCCCCAAAGAAAAAAATCCATTGCGGATAGATCCGGGCTACGAGGCGGCCAGTTAATGTCCCCTCTTTTTGATATCACTTTTGGGCCAAAAATGTCTCGAGCTGCCCTTAACGAGTCATTACATGTATGACAAGTGGCTCCATCTTGCTGAAACCATGAGCGTTAATTAAAACCAACAAAATCCTGCAGCGCGGGAGCGAAAAAGTTTTGTAACATGGTGATATACCGCTCGGAATTCACTGTAACCGCACGTCCTCTTGAGTCTTCAAAAAAGTATGGACCAATAATGCCTCTTGCTGATAAAGCAGCCCATACTGGACTTTGGGTGAATGCAGGGGTTTTTGATGCTTTAATTTTGGATTAGTGCCACTCCAATAACGACAATTTTGTCTATTAACATGCCCATTTAGGTGGAAGTGTGCCTCGTCTGAGAAAAAAATGTTTGTAAAGCTGGTGAACCGCTCTACCATTTCGTTTGCAAACTGCAACCTAGTGGCATGGTCCTGAGGCCTTAATTCCTGCACCATTTGGATTTTATAGGGATGTAGACGTAAATCTTTCTTGAGAATGCGGTTTAATGATGTTCTTGGCACGTTAAGGACAGCAGACCGCTTTCGAGTTGAAAGTCCAGGTTGGTCACGAACAGACGATTTTACTCGCTCCACGTTTTCAGGGTCCCTCGACGTTCTAGGCCGGCCAGATCGAGGTAAATCCATTGTTGAACCCGTCTTCTCAAACTTCAGCACCCATTTTTTAATTAACACACCTGATGGAGCTTGATTTTTGTGTCGTATCTTGTAATGATCGCAAAACTTTCGTTGAGCTAAGGTCGCAGCAGCGTTGTTTCGACAGTACTCGCGTACACAAAATGCACGTTGACTACCGCTGAACGACGCCACGGTACTAAATTCCCATTGGCCGCTCTTGCAATGCGTAACCCCTCCACCCCCCTCCGCCGCCGCTGCTAGACGCGGCAACCGATCCAAATGTTAACGGACTTTTGGTCCACCCTGTAGTAGTAGGTATTGAAAATTTTGTATGGATTGATTTATCTGGTAATCTGAACCGTCGCGTTGACTCGCCCGCCCGCGCTATTACTTCGTATTCGCTTAGTGTTCTTTCTGACTTTTTTCTTTCTGCTCGACCCCTAAGGGTCGTAGCGTGATGTTAAATAGCCTATAACTATCTTCGAGAATTGGGCTACCAAATGCAAAAAGAATTTTTCAAATCCGACTTTGAAAAATTCTTTTTGCATTCAATCCGACTTTGCGTTCATAATTTCATAGGTTTTAGTTTTTTTTCGCGGAACCCTAATTATTTTTGTGAAATAAAAGTAGCCTAAGTTACCCGCAGTTACATCAGCTATCTGCCAGTGAAAGTTCCGTCAAAATCGGTCCAGCCGTTTCGGAGATTAGCCGGAACAAACAGACAGACAGACAGACAGACAAAAATGTTAAAAATTGCATTTTTGTTATAAGAACCGCTTATACTTTCCCATGCATTTAGTAAAAAGTTGTTATTTTTATATTATAAAGAGACACTTCAATTTTATTTATTTGTATAGATTTATTTTGTTTGAAAATTTAACTGTTTTAATTTACGGTTTTTCATTTAATATTTAATTTTGCTATACTTCTGTGGAATAGTATTACTTATGGTTTCATTTATTGCATATATGTATGTGGGTTCCATACTGTATTATACAACGTCATCACTGCAGGCGCGTGTGCGATGTTGCCATTCCGCTAGACCCGCGCGCGCACTCGGTTTATGAGTAGATGCGGCGCGGCGTGCGTGGGTCACGCACGTGCACACGTCACGCATCTGGTCTGGCATCTCTCTTACAGTTTCATACATTACAACTGGTGCGTGCACGCGTCACGTCACGTCACGCCACGCATCTGGTGTACTCCGCCCTTAAATATCGTGGCAGATCTTAGAGTTGATCATTTCATGAAGTGTTCGGTCATTTCATGAAATGGTTGTTTCATGAAATCGCCAGCTAAAATTGACCATACCGTTTAAACGTCAACGTTTAATAACATGTCAGTTGACGTTTGGCCATATCATTAATGTAGGATATCTGCCGAGGTCTGATCGTAGAAATGGCCATATCGTGACGAAAGCAACCTATTTATCGCCAGCTGTATTTACATTCCCAGCTGACCACTGGGCATATCGCAAAGTAGTTGCATTTCACATCGCTAGTGGCACCCCGACCAAATCGGTTAGGTTAGAACTGTGACCAACCGCGCGCGAGCCGAGCGAGTGAGGCGAGCGGTGTCGCGGTGGCGGCCGGCGAGCGGTGTCGCGGTGGCGGCCGGCGAGCGGTGTCGCGGTGGCGGCCGGCGAGCGGTGTCGCGGTGGCGGCCGGCGAGCGGTTGCGCGGTGGCGGCCGGCGAGCGGTGTCGCGGTGGCGGCCGGCGAGCGGTGTCGCGGTGGCGGCCGGCGAGCGGTGTCGCGGTGGCGGCCGGCGAGCGGTGTCGCGGTGGCGGCCGGCGAGCGGTGTCGCGGTGGCGGCCGGCGAGCGGTGTCGCGGTGGCGGCCGGCGAGCGGTTGCGCGGTGGCGGCCGGCGAGCGGTGTCGCGGTGGCGGCCGGCGAGCGGTGTCGCGGTGGGCGGCCGGCGAGCGGTGTCGCGGTGGCGGCCGGCGAGCGCTACATCCAAGTTGGCGCAGTTACTTGGCTATTTAATATTTTTAGGATCCTAAAATAGGAATTATTCGAGTAGGAATAGATGCATAACAAAAACAAAGCGACATCAAATTTAAATTCAAATTCAAAATATTTAATTTCACATAAGCCTACATGGGCACTTATGAAACGTCAGAAGCTAGGTGCACGGTTCCAATTGGTCGTTTCCTATGGAGAAGCGCCGGCAAGAAACTCCACAGTTACTCTTTTAAAAATGCTTTTACAATGTTTTCAAATTACAGTGTTATTTAGTATGGGAGGACAGTGTAGGCCTGTCATCAAATACCAGGTACTTAACAAAATAGAAAATGGTCTACAAATCTAGTCTATTAAGCCTACATCGTTCTCACATTCACAAAATGTAAAAAAATCTTTTTAAAAGACAAGACCATATAATGTAAAATAATGAAAACATTATATCATGGAAGCATGTAAAAAAATCAATAACATAAATTAAAATAAAGTAATTTGGAAGCAGTTAATAGACATTTACATAAATAGTTATGCTGTTAATGAAGTACCAGGGAAGCCACATGTGCAGAAGGAATTAGCGCCGAACTTCTCTGTCTTCAACGTAGTCTTTAATCTTATAATATGCTTTTTTATAAGGACACGTTTGATGTGGCTTTTGAACTTTCCATCGCTAAGTTCTGTAACTGACTTTGAAAACTTGTTACGAAAGCGGATACTGTTTATAAGAAATGACTCGCTTGTTTTAGGTAATCTAAGGTTATCACAGTTTCATGTTTACTACGTGTAATATTATGGAAATCGCTTCTTATTTTGAAAAGTCCTAAGTTTTTGCGAACATACAAAATACTTTCTAAGATATAAAGAGAAGGCAGAATTAGTATATCAATTTCTTTAAATTTGTTTCTAAGGGACTCACGAGGACCCATTTTATAGATCGCGCGGATTGCCCTCTTTTGTAAAAATGAAAATTGAATCTAGGTCAGCTGCCGATCCCTACAGCAGAACGCCATAAGACATAATCCTGTGGAACTAAGCAAAGTATACTAGCCTAGCTGTGGCTATATCAGTCAACTGGCTTATTTTTCGTACTGCATATGCAGCTGAACTTAATCTACCTGAAATAGCTCTAATGTGGGCGCCCCATTGCAATTAGGAATCTAGAGTAAATCCCAGAAATACCGTTTCGGTGATAGCATGTAGTTTTTTGCCATCAAGATATAAATTTAGATCCACTTGGGGTACATTTGGCAATGAGAACTTAAAACATTTAGTTTAGTTCGCATTAAGTAAAAGATTATTAGCTGCAAACCATTTCGAAAGAAGAGCCAGACTATCGGTGACATGTGAGACATCCGTATCTTTTCTATCTATTTAAAAAATAAGCGAAGTGTCATCAGCGAATAGAATTATATCCGATAAGTTAGCCATCATGTAAGGAAGGTCATTCATATACTCGTAAACTAGAAATAGGAAAGGGCCAAGAATTGAACCTTGACGCACACCTATCTTAACTACAGATCCCGAGGAAGTCGCCCCGTTAACGTTTACTTTTTGCTGCCTGTTTGATAGATAGGAAAGAACAAGATCAGCAGCTTGTCCAAGAATTCCGTAAATTTACAGATCAATGTATTGTGGTCAACGCAGTCAAACGCTTTAGAGAGGTCACAGTAAATGCCTATTGCATCCTGGAACATCTCCCAGGATTCTAAAATGTGACTGATGAATTTTACTCCTGCGTCAGTCGTCAACCTACCTTTCGTGAAACCAAACTGGCGACTACCTATGTAAAATCCCATTTGAATTAAAATGTGATAACATCTAGACTAGCATGATTTTTTCATATATTTTACTCAATGCTGGCAGCACAGAATTATGTCTACAGTTAGAGGGATCACTCTTACTACTTGATTTGAAAATTGGTACTACTTTACTATGTTTCATTAAATCAGGAAACGTACCGCTGCGCTGTCTAAACATTGATTAAATATGCCTGTTAGGACAGGGGCAATTGTGTCAATGGTATCTCCAATAACCTTAACAGGAATCCCCCATAATTCTTTAGTGTTTTTTATGTTAAGACTTTTCAGTGCTTTTTTAATTGTGGCAATGGAAATGGGCTTGAATTCAAAACTTGGAATGTCCTTACTGAAGTTTTCTTTGAGAAGGGATTCAGCCAATAAAGACGATAAAGGGAGAGATTTCGTTACCTCGATTGGGATGTTGGTAAAGACATTTCCTAGTGTCTCAGCAACTTTTAACTTATCTGAAATGGTTTCATTCTGAATTTTTAAAAACAATTAATTCTGATCTTGCTGTTTTGTGTTTCCAGTTTCTTTGTTAATTACCTGCCACACTGCTTTTATTTTATTATTAGAAATACTGATTATGTTACTTATTAATTTCGATTTAGCTTGAGCGCAAACTCTTTTGAATATCTTAGAATAGTTTCTGACATAATTATGAAGGGCTTGATCTGAAGTCAATGATTTCTTGTGGAACAAATTATGTAAAATATCTCTGCTTTTTCTAATGCCAGCTGTGGCCCATTCATTAAGGTTTGGTATTGATTGTAACTCTTTTTACAGGACACGCTTTATTGAATTCTTGGCATACTGTAGAAAATAATGTACCGTAATTTATATTGGGGTCTTGTGAATCAAAAGTAACTGTTGAAAAATTGCTAAGAACATTAATTATTATTAAACATTTTCAATTTATTTTTAGTGAGAGGTCTCAATTCAATTGTTTTATCTAAGTGTAACTTTTTATGTAAGTCAAATGATACAAGTTGACCAGTATGGTCAGACCTGACTCCACTAATAAAATTAAGGACGAGTCTTTTATTTTACAATTACTAAATACATTGTCTATGCATGAAGCTGAGGTTGCCGTTATTCTAGTCGCTTCATTAAATATACATTTTAAATTGAATGATTTAAACAATGATATAAGCTTACATTTATTCGTTGAATTAACTGTTCTGTTGAAAAATTGTTCCATTTCTAACAGAGCACCTGCCATCTAATCTCTTCACCACCCTTGGTTGACTGGTAGAGAATGCCTAAGGCATTAAGTCCGCCTTTGTACTTTTTTAAGTGTGAAAAGTTTAAATAAATAAATAAGTAATAGATCAATATTTAGGTCACCGCAGACAAACACTAATTATTTTTTATTTATTACAGACTTACATACAGCTACCATTACAGTAACCCAATGCGATAGTGTAGGAAAAATAATAACGATACTTATAAATACATTTCAATTCACAGATTATACAATAAATTCAATTCGAATTAACATTAATAAAACAAAACAATACAATACATTTTTATACAATCAACTCATTGTCATAACATATAACGTGTAACGTAACTTTTGCGAATTCGCTCAGTGAACAAGAGAGTACGTCTATCTTATGAGCAACCAGGTTTAGTGTGCGCAATGTCCGCGAGAGCGGGGCCTTGGCCATTAGCTTGGTGCGAGCGCGCGGCAGTGCGAACAAATCGGGCCGTCTACGACGGCACGCACAAACCTATCTCCTGTAACACCCCCGGGTTGTTAGTGTTACCTCGGAACACTCCAAGGACATACGCTGCCAACGCTAGATCCCTTCTCGTCTCCAACTTGTTGTATCCCACCATGCCTAAAACAAACAAGGTAGGATACATCAAGGGATACAGGGGGTATACCCCATACAGTCTGAGGTACATGTAACGCGTATATTTATTTTGTATGCGCTCCAACATGAGATTATATTTCGCCTCATGTGGGGCCCACACAGCTGCGTTACCCTCCAACTGACTCCTAATTAGCGCGTCGTACAATGCCGAGATGGCCTTAATATTCGTGAACGCTGCTGCTCTGCGAAGTACAAATCCCAACCGTTTGTATGCCTTTTTACAAACGTTCACGATATGCTCACGGAATCTCAGCTGCGCATCCATACGGACGCCCAGATCTCGCACTGCTTCCTCTCTTTTCATAGGCGCATCGTCCAATTTGTAATTGTAAAGAAGTGGTATTTTAGCACGACTGAATGTCATAATTAAACATTTCGATACATTAAACTGCAGCTTGTTTTTCCGACTCCATTCAACTACACGATCAATGTCTCGCTGAAGGCGGTGACAATCTTCCTCGTTTTCAATGGCCAGGACCAGCTTGAGGTCGTCCGCAAATAGCAGACACCTGGCATCACGCACTACGTCTGGCAGGTCATTGATCATGATAATAAATTGTAACGGCCCAACATTGCTGCCTTGACTCACGCCTGACCTAGTAAATAAGGTTCAGACCGACAACCACTGAACTCAACGTATTGACGTCTGTTCCGCATATAGCTCGCAAAGAAGTGGAGCAATTTTGGTGTGCAGCCAACCCTCGCCAACTTCGATAGCAAGATATCATTATCCACCAGATCAAACGCCTTCCTAAAATCAAAGTAGGCGGTGTCCACCTGCACTCCTGCATCTATATGAGGAACCAAGTACGTCATGGCGTTTAAAAGATTGCTGGTTGTACTACGCGCTGGTCGGAAACCATGTTGTGCGTCTGACAATTGCGATTATTTATCTTTAAAAAGTTTACTTAGTATTTCTTCCATAATGATTAAAAATGATGACAAGTTTGAGACTGGTGGTCTATAAACACACATGTATCAACCTCCGCATATGCTACCTCACATAGCGATTAACTGAGCAAGCAGTGATATCCTTCCTTTCCTTATGTCTGAAACAACTATTACATAATATTAAGGTACCAACGCCTATTGATGGCCTGTTGTACGCACTGGCAACTGAAAAACTATTTACATTAAGCAACATTGTATCCGGTCTTAACCAGGTTTCACAAAAACATAAGATATCCATAAGATATTTATCTATTAACAATTCCACGTCTAGCATTTTGCCAGAGAAGCGATTTATATTTTGGTGATATAGTAAAATGTTCTGATTATGCTCCTCTTTTGTCGAGTCTAAAAGTTTAAAGAATATATTACAGTATTATTAGATGTGCTAGATAATACTGTTTCGTCACTTAACCTAATCTCAGTTAAATTATCAATAACTGCGTGTATATTGTAAGCTCACAAAGTAGCCAACACATGTTGACTTTTCTTGGGAAGAAACATATGCTTTCGAGTTATCACAAAATCTCTAACAAAATTGTTAGTAAAAATACAATAAACGGTCACTATGACGGCACGTTAATATGCTTTAAATTGTTTAAACTCCAAATGTAATTGTTTTCTTCATAATATAGATTAATTAACAATGATCCAAAACCTGCTCCTAATCTATCTGAATATACCAAAACATTACTTTGAGTGGGATTGATGGTTTCTAGAGTATAAGTTAAAATGGGTACGTATCAAAATCCCGAAAGTTCATAATACCTATGTTTGAAATACCGACGTCCAAAACACCGAAATTCAAAATACCGAAAGTTTTAAATGCCGATAGTCGTTATATCGCAACACAAAATACCGATGTTCAAATGCCCGAAAGGACAAAATCCCGAATGAACTAAATCCCGAATGGACGAAATACCGATGGATGAAACCCCAAAGAGCGCCAACGTAGTTCCTGCGATTACTCACAGATGGCACTACAACACTGTTATGACTGGCATTCTGCTTAACACGTTTTAATATTTTTTATAGCGGGAGTAGATCTCGAAACATTATTTTATTCCGTAATGTTTTATTTTAATTATGTTATATACCAATTATGTGGGTAATTTTATTTACAATAATTTTATTACGAATTTTACGGCCATTTCTATAAACTACCATTTCTAACTTTAACATAAAATTAAAATATTGTATTTAAAGTCAATATGTTGAGCTACAAACGTCAGTGACAGAAACGGATCGCTGCAAAACCGACTCCACGTGGTCTTGTCTGCCCTACCCCTAGAGTGTAATTTAAATTCGCGTAGGCGCGGAAGGGCGAGGTGGCCCGCGAGCTGAAGAGCAGGTGGTTTTAAACGCCCGCCACCGCGGCTGAGGCTGGCCGGCGCAGCCAGCCAGCAAGCCGAAGCTGCGGTGGTGAGCTTTAAAAGCATCTGCGATGATAAGCTCGCGTGGGACCGCCGGAGCCCCACAGCGCCGGAGCCGTGACAGAAACCATGCCTGCTGCATGTTGCATGTTTGCTTGCATGCTGTGTGCTCGCTTTCATGTTGCATGCACGCTTGCATGCTTGTTTGCATGCTTGCTTGCATGCTTACTTGCTTGCATGGTTTCTTGCAGCTGACTACGCTTTTTAGGTTTACAAAAAATCGTTTATCTCGGAAATGGTAACAATTTCGGGATTTTAAACTACGGCATTTTAAACTCCGGGTTTTTAAATTTCGAGTTTTTAAACTTCGGGTTTTTAAACTTCGGGATTTTAAACTTTCGGGCAAATGAACTTTCGAGATTTAAAACTTTCGACCAAACAACCATTCGGCGTTTCAATTTTCGGGATTCCGTCCATCGGTATTTTAAAATTCGGTCTTTTAAATTTCGGTAATGTAATACGTACCCGTTAAAATGGGTGAGGCGGCAGGAACAGCATGCTGTGACGTGAGAGGTGACAGATTGGGAGCACAACCACAGGTGAGATTGTTTGTCAGCGCCTCACACCTCTCTGCATTGTGCTTCACCAGGTGCACCAACTCACACCTCTCTGCATTGTGCTTCACCAGGTCCACCAACTCACACCTCTCTGCATTGTGCTTCACCAGGTTCACCAACTCACACCTCTCTGCATTGTACTTCACCAGGTGCACCAACTCACACCTCTCTGCATTGTGCTTCACCAGGTGCACCAACTCACACCTCTCTGTATTGTGCTTCACCAGGTGCACCAACTCACACCTCTCTGCATTGTGCTTCACCAGGTCCACCAACTCACACGTCTCTGCATTGTGCTTCACCAGGTTCACCAACTCACACCTCTCTGCATTGTACTTCACCAGGTGCACCAACTCACACCTCTCTGCATTGTGCTTCACCAGGTGCACCAACTCACACCTATCTGCATTGTGCTTCACCAGGTGCACCAACTCACACCTCTCTGCATTGTACTTCACCAGGTCCACCAACTCACAGGCCTCCTGCAAGGGCTCGCTTAACATTTGTTGACTAGACTAGACATCAACGTCTCTACCGGTGAATACTCTAACTATTTTACGATATGATCACTAATATTTGGCACATCCTGAAGAAGTCGTGCGTTTAACTGTTCACATCGTCAAGCGTTGAGTATTCAATGATCTGGCCAGGCCACATCATGATGTGCCAGCGGTCGATATTCTATTTCATGAAAACAAACGAACACGAAACAAACGCACGCAAACAAACACTGGTGTGGTCAAACACTTCATGAAATGATCAATTCTAAGATCTCATTCAATTTAGTAGGGATTGATCTACGAAAGGAATGCTTTAGTTCCCCATGGCCACCTGTACGTTGGCCTATCACGAGTTGGGTCTCCCGAACATCAATAAATTTTGTTGCCACAAGATAAAATTACATCAAATGTTGTTTATAGGGAAGCTCTAATTCAGTAACTTTTTTTACAAAAATTTTATCCTTTAAAACAATATTTAACACATGAAGTTATCTTATCCTGCTAATAAAATAAATGCGAAAGTCTGTTTGATTGTCTGCCTGTTTGTCGGCTAAAATGCTGAATTTACTTTTGGGTAGTTGAACACGGGATCAAACTTAGGCTTTTTGTAGCGGTAATCGACATCCACGCAGGCGGAGCCGCGGGAGACCAAAGTCAAAGTCAAAGTATTTATTAGTGTGTTTTTTGGTGATACAATAGGTCTTATAATTAGGATATGGTAACTCAAAAAACTACCCATTAGGGCATACACTATTTAGCAATTTAAGAATATAAAATCAATATTACATACAAATTAACAAATTTCAATAGGTACTTCGAATACAGTCTATTTTTATAATAACCATTTTGAATACAATTAATAAATCAGGTTTTTGAATTGTCAAGCATAAATACATAATTATCATTTAGTTTACTTATTACATTTTGTCAAAAAGGAATTCCTCAATGGTATAATAGCATTTTTCAGTCAGTAAGTTATTTAATCTCCGTTTAAATTGTGTCAAGTTAAGATCTTTAATATCATTTGGTATTTTGTTGAATATCTTCGGGGCCATACAGAGGATGCTTTTGTGCATAAGGGCGGTCTTTGAGGGTCTTAGACGTAATTCATGACGATATTCTTGTCTTGTCGATCTATATCGTTGCTCTGAAGCTTTCTTAAACAGTTCGCTATTTTTCTTGACAAACAATGCTGTCTCGTAAATGTAAATACACGGTAATGTTAGTATTTTAAGTTGTTTGAAATGCGGTTTGCAACTTTCCGTTGATTTGAGACTGCATATTGATCTAATGCACCTCTTCTGTGCTTTAAAAATGTTCTCTTTTTCGCAGGAATTTGCCCAAAAAATTACTCCGTAACGTAATATGGAATCTACATAGCCATAATCCCGCTATAGGTTATATAAATCAGAATAACACATAGGCTACTTTTTGTCGCGAAAACCGACATCCACGCGGGCGGAGCCGCGGGCGACCGCTAGTCTGTCTATAAACTCACGACCCATGCCAATTCTAAGATCTGGCGACGACTCACGACTCACGACACGTAAGTATTAGTATCGCTTGGGAAGCCTATCTGTCTATAAACTCACGACGCATGCCAATTTTCACATTCCCTGAATCCTCCATAATTGCTCAAAAGGAACTGACCTAGTTTTGGTCTGAGACTGGGAGATCAAAAAATCCGACATTGCCCATTGATTTAAATGAAACCGGTGCGAATACACAGAAAATTCAAATTCAAAATGTTTATTGCTCAACACGGTACATAATCATACATTTCTAGATGTCAAGTGAATGCGCAGCCCACTGTGTTGCACCAATTCAGGCAAGCAAAATTATTATTAAAATTATACCAATTTCACTAACTCAAAAATAATACTATATACAATGTCATAAATTCAAATCAATAAGTTTGCAATGTCAGTGTATATAATGTCATAATAATTAAGTAATGTCCAATACAGTCAACACATAAACACACAGAGAACATTCCAGTTCACTCGCTCGACTCTCGGCTCGCTCGCTCGACTCTCGGCTCGCTCGCTCGACTCTCGGCTCGCTCGCTCGACTCTCGGCTCGCTCGCTCGACTCTCATCTAGCTGCTGCCACCCTGCGAAGGTCCGGTGCGGACTCGTGGTCACACCGGCACCGGATCGCACCTAGCCTGAGGGCGTCCTACTCGACGTCCACCGACTCAGAACACGTCTACCTTGACGGTCGTGGGTCCTACAGCTACTATGGCCACTATGGTCATATCACCAGCCATTCTGCACATTTTTGGCAATATTTAATATTCAACCATTTTTAGAGTTCCGTACCCGAAGGGTGCCAAACGGAACCCTATTACTGTCTGTCCGTCCGTTGGTCTGTCAGCGGGCTGTATCTCATGAACCGTAATAGGTAGACTGTTGAAATTTTCACAGATTGTGTATTTCTATTGCCGCTTTCACAACAAATAATAAAAATTAAATAAAATTAAAAATTAAAGGGGGTCCCCATACAAGAAACGTGTTTTTTTAAAACTAAAGTATATATTTTTTTAAATAAGTAGTGTTAAATATTGTACGGGGTAATTCTACGAACAGAGAAGCCGCTTTCAAAGCACAACAGCGACCCATCAGAGCCATGTTTGGACTACAAGTAATGGACAGCTGTAAACCATCAGAGCCATGTTTGGACTACAAGTAATGGACAGCTGTAAACCATCAGAGCCATGTTTGGACTACAAGTAATGGACAGCTGTAAACCATCAGAGCCATGTTTGGACTACAAGTAATGGACAGCTGTAAACCATCAGAGCTATGTTTGGACTACAAGTAATGGACAGCTGTAAACCATCAGAGCCATGTTTGGACTACAAGTAATGGACAGCTGTAAACCATCAGAGCTATGTTTGGACTACAAGTAATGGACAGCTGTAAACCATCAGAGCCATGTTTGGACTACAAGTAATGGACAGCTGTAAACCATCAGAGCCATGTTTGGACTACAAGTAATGGACAGCTGTAAACCATCAGAGCCATGTTTGGACTACAAGTAATGGACAGCTGTAAACCATCAGAGCTATGTTTGGACTACAAGTAATGGACAGCTGTAAACCATCAGAGCCATGTTTGGACTACAAGTAATGGACAGCTGTAAACCATCAGAGCCATGTTTGGACTACAAGTAATGGACAGCTGTAAACCATCAGAGCTATGTTTGGACTACAAGTAATGGACAGCTGTAAACCATCAGAGCCATGTTTGGACTACAAGTAATGGACAGCTGTAAACCATCAGAGCCATGTTTGGACTACAAGTAATGGACAGCTGTAAACCATCAGAGCTATGTTTGGACTACAAGTAATGGACAGCTGTAAACCATCAGAGCCATGTTTGGACTACAAGTAATGGACAGCTGTAAACCATCAGAGCCATGTTTGGACTACAAGTAATGGACAGCTGTAAACCATCAGAGCTATGTTTGGACTACAAGTAATGGACAGCTGTAAACCATCAGAGCCATGTTTGGACTACAAGTAATGGACAGCTGTAAACCATCAGAGCCATGTTTGGACTACAAGTAATGGACAGCTGTAAACCATCAGAGCCATGTTTGGACTACAAGTAATGGACAGCTGTAAACCATCAGAGCCATGTTTGGACTACAAGTAATGGACAGCTGTAAACCATCAGAGCCATGTTTGGACTACAAGTAATGGACAGCTGTAAACCATCAGAGCTATGTTTGGACTACAAGTAATGGACAGCTGTAAACCATCAGAGCCATGTTTGGACTACAAGTAATGGACAGCTGTAAACCATCAGAGCCATGTTTGGACTACAAGTAATGGACAGCTGTAAACCATCAGAGCTATGTTTGGACTACAAGTAATGGACAGCTGTAAACCATCAGAGCCATGTTTGGACTACAAGTAATGGACAGCTGTAAACCATCAGAGCCATGTTTGGACTACAAGTAATGGACAGCTGTAAACCATCAGAGCTATGTTTGGACTACAAGTAATGGACAGCTGTAAACCATCAGAGCCATGTTTGGACTACAAGTAATGGACAGCTGTAAACCATCAGAGCCATGTTTGGACTACAAGTAATGGACAGCTGTAAACCATCAGAGCTATGTTTGGACTACAAGTAATGGACAGCTGTAAACCATCAGAGCCATGTTTGGACTACAAGTAATGGACAGCTGTAAACCATCAGAGCCATGTTTGGACTACAAGTAATGGACAGCTGTAAACCATCAGAGCTATGTTTGGACTACAAGTAATGGACAGCTGTAAACCATCAGAGCCATGTTTGGACTACAAGTAATGGACAGCTGTAAACCATCAGAGCCATGTTTGGACTACAAGTAATGGACAGCTGTAAACCATCAGAGCTATGTTTGGACTACAAGTAATGGACAGCTGTAAACCATCAGAGCCATGTTTGGACTACAAGTAATGGACAGCTGTAAACCATCAGAGCCATGTTTGGACTACAAGTAATGGACAGCTGTAAACCATCAGAGCTATGTTTGGACTACAAGTAATGGACAGCTGTAAACCATCAGAGCTATGTTTGGACTACAAGTAATGGACAGCTGTAAACCGTACTTTAAAAAATACAAAATTCTGACACTAGCGGCTCTGTATATTTATGAAACTGCCTTATTTGTTAAGCTAAATGCACATTTGTTTCCCCACCTATCAGATACTGTTAAACGTAACAGGCGGAATGACATGTTACGCGGACGGAGAGCCAGCCCCGCAAGTTTATAACAAAATTCCTAAATCGACCCAAGTGTATTTAAATGGGTTTAAAAAGAAACTTAAAGACTTGCTATGTAATAAATGTTATTATAATTTAAATGACTATTTGAATGATACCTTGACATCCTAACTAGATTGTAATATTTTATACTTTGACATCATACTCTACACATTTAATGATACTTTGACATCCTAAATAAATTGTGTGTGTGATATTATTTTTAATTGGCATACCTCAAATTTTAATTTTAATTTGTAATTATGCAATCAATAATGTTAATTCTAACCTAATATTCTCTGTCCTGTAATAAATTAATGTATGTACCTAATATTTGCGCCACACTTGGCAGAATGTGATGACACCATATTGACTAATTATAAGACCATAAATAATGTACCATATTCTGACAAATAAATGATTCTCACAAATCTAAATTTCCGTAAACATATCGATTTACTGTGTACGAGAGTTCGCAAATTAATTTATGTTTTTAAAAATTTACGTAACGTAGCCGACTTTAAATTGATAAAACAGGTCTATTTAGCTTTGTGTCAATCCATTCTTACATATTGCATAACTTCTTGGGGTGGGGCAGCAAAAACAATTTTACTCCCATTAGAACGTGCTCAAAGAGCAATTCTGAAGGTTGCTACCTTTCGCCCTTTTAGATTTCCTACGCATCAGCTTTACGCAGCATGTAAGGTGCTTACAGTACGGCAATTATTTATTTTGAACACAGTACTACTCCAGCACACTGCACTTCCTTTTGACCCTGTTCCTTCTGACAAGAGAAGGAAGGACTTGGTTTGCATAAAGCCTCAAACTAAGCATGCGTTTGCCAATCGTTTTTATCTGTTCTTGGGACCTTTTCTATATAATAAGCTCAATAAGGTACTAAGTTTCTATAGTGTGAGGTATAACAAATGTAACATAATGTTATCTGAATATTTAAAGACACTACATTACACAGACACAGAACAACTTCTAGAAATTTTGGCATGATGATATTTGATCCCCTCGTAAGTGTTTACTTTTGTATCATTACTTAGGCTTAGTTTTAGATAATAAGGTACCATTAAGCTTTTTCTCGTAGTTTTTAAAAGATTCTTTATTTTTATATACTAAACTTTAAATAGTACTAGACCTAAGTAGATGTATTGGAAAGTGTTGGCCTGAAACACAGGTTTAAATTAACCTAGATCGGGCTGGTCGCTAGCTAACTTTGCAATTCCGAGCAACCATTACCTGCACCTATAATAATATGTTAGTCTTAGTTTATTGTTAGGCACCACAACTGTATGGATATCTTGTAACTGTTGACTCCAGGTACACCTTTTGTTAACGTTTTATTTGAATAAAATTATTATTATTATTATTCCCTTATTATTATTATGATTACGGCAAGGAACCCTTTGTGTACGAGTCCGACTCGAACTTGGCCAGTTTTTGTTATAATTTATTGTTTTGCAAAATATTTATATATTCTTACATCTCCCGCCATTCATGAGACTTGTTTCGTTAATCTTTTTAATGTAGCTGGTCAATCGATCATGGTTCCCTTGGGTTCCCGAGGATCTTGTTGTGCTCGATTCAATATTTCCTTATAATAACATGAGTGCGGCGGACAGCGAAGTGTCGTGTTGCCATGCGCACATGCGCATTTACTAATCGAGCCCGACCGGATGCCGCACGGAGTGAGCAGCCCAGCCGCTTGGGGAATTACTTCGCCGAGATTCAATTTCACAATCTGCCAAGAAATAACGATTGTAAGGCAACAGGTGTTACACCGAACAGTTTCAATATTAACTATATTAGTAGCAAGCCACTAATATATTGAGAGCGACCGTTTTAATGCAGGCCGGCATCGGCAGTGCCGCAAGAGCAACTACCAGTGCAACTACCAATGAATCGATAAAGTCAGATAAATACATGAGTAACAGGTACAGGTTCTAACTGTACTTGTTCTGAAACAGTCATTAGTGTAAAGTGAGCAGCGGGCGGGGTCGTCGGCCGCCGCCGTGACCTCCGCGCGCTGACTCACGCGCAGGTGCTCTCTGACGCGCGCTCTTGTTGCAGCCAACCTGTCGGTGTCGGACGAGGAGTGCCAGGCGCTTCTGGACAGCAAGAACATCTCGCTGTTCGTGGACAACGTGCGCGCCGACACGGCGGAGGCGCGGCGTGCGCTGCGCGACGTGGAGGCGCGCCACGAGGAGCTCACGCGCGTCGAGGCCGCGCTGCGTGACGTGCGTGACCTGTTCGCGCAACTGGCGCACCTCGTTGCGGCACAGGTGCGCACGCTCACCACCACACCACCACACCAGCACACCAGCAGCAGACACACTGGAAGACATTGGGGAGGCCGTTGCCCAGCGTGGCATGCTGACAGTAACTCGTAGTAGGGAATACAACAGCCTGTATTGACTATTACGGTTAAATGTGAAAAAAATAAGGGCTATTGCCCTAGAAGCCTGAAAAAGAAAACATGAAAAAGACTTTAATTATAAAAAAATATGTTTAAAACATATTTTTTATAATTAAAGTCTTTTTCATTAAAGTTTTTTTTTTTAATACTCTTAAAGAGTATTTTACCATCCATAGTCACGACGAGCACTACAGGCAGTACCCAGCAGGCAGGCAGTACCCAGCAGGCAGGCAGTATTTGTTAATCGCGGATTCGTGGTACATACTTCGGTGGTTAACTGATTATAAAACAAAGACTAATTAAATAAAAACAGACAACAAATATTTAATTAATCTAGCTCATAAACTATGAACGGTCTTAGTAGGCAAACTCTTTCTATGTAACCAAGTTCTAAAACATCAAACAGTTAAACATTAAAGTTAATTAACTATTTTCAAAAATCATCTACCTAAATCATTGATATACAATATATTGCATATCAATGACCTCCGTACATGAATTTGGATTGGGACACCATTTATCTCAAAACTTTGCTATGAAATTAAGAGTACTTTCAGCTCGAAGTTGACTGACACAATTATTGCGATGTTAAGTTACAAGTCACCCTGTATACATAGCATTATGTACTTATCTTATAATTAAATAGCTGTATTCATTTTATAGCTTTCAATATTTTATTTCATGTGATAGTCACCAACAGGATGACAAGACAAAGAAATAAATGTAATTCGAATCAAAGAGGCCGCATATCCATATAACACTTCCGTCCCAACTCGTCTAGTTGTTAAGTTCCGAAGAGTTTCGGTTTTATGTTCCTCTCCTGGTGTTTACGTACCCAACATCTGATCAACATGTCTTTATGTTCCTCTCCTGGTGTTTACGTACCCAACATCTGATCAACATGTCTTTATGTTCCTCTCCTGGTGTTTACGTACCCAACATCTGATCAACATGTCTTTATGTTCCTCTCCTGGTGTTTAGGTACCCAACATCTGATCAACATGTCTTTATGTTCCTCTCCTGGTGTTCAGGTACCCAACATCTGATCAACATGTCTTTATGTTCCTCTCCTGGTGTTCAGGTACCCAACATCTGATCAACATGTCTTTATGTTCCTCTCCTGGTGTTCAGGTACCCAACATCTGATCAACATGTCTTTATGTTCCTCTCCTGGTGTTCAGGTACCCAACATCTGATCAACATGTCTTTATGTTCCTCTCCTGGTGTTCAGGTACCCAACATCTGATCAACATGTCTTTATGTTCCTCTCCTGGTGTTCAGGTACCCAACATCTGATCAACATGTCTTTATGTTCCTCTCCTGGTGTTCAGGTACCCAACATCTGATCAACATGTCTTTATGTTCCTCTCCTGGTGTTCAGGTACCCAACATCTGATCAACATGTCTTTTGTTTTATGTTCCTCTCCTGGTGTTTAGGTACCCAACATCTGATCAACATGTCTTTTGCTAATCTGACCAGAACCAGTTTCTGTTTGATAGTGCAATTGGTCTAATATCTTTAAAACGGTTCCGAATTCCCATTTAATTTGGTCGATTGTGTAGCTACACAATGGGAAAATAAATGGGAATTCGGAACCGTTGGAAATACGCAGCTGCGTATTTGCACTCTCTGCCCAACAGTAAATGAGTGTACCGTTGCCTCATCAGCCGGCGGGCTTGTTTCATCCCTCATCCTCGCCTTGAAATGAACACTTCGGTTGTTTCTTATCTCCCAGCCAAACATGAGCTGATATGGACTTTTATTTGTGCTGCTACTTGGTGTCCTCCGTAGGCGTTCCTTAATATCCAACAGTTTGTCCTGCAGAGGGCCTGGCTCTGCGCTGATGCTGTGTATTTGTGCTGCTACTTGGTGTCCCCCGTAGGCGTTCCTTAATATCCAACAGTTTGTCCTGAAGAGGGCCTGGCTCTGCGCTGATGCTGTGTATTTGTGCTGCTACTTGGTGTCCCCCGTAGGCGTTCCTTAATACCCAACAGTTTGTCCTGCAGAGGGCCTGGCTCTGCGCTGATGCTGTGTATTTGTGCTGCTACTTGGTGTCCCCCGTAGGCGTTCCTTAATATCCAACAGTTTGTCCTGCAGAGGGCCTGGCTCTGCGCTGATGCTGTGTATTTGTGCTGCTACTTGGTGTCCCCCGTAGGCGTTCCTTAATATCCAACAGTTTGTCCTGCAGAGGGCCTGGCTCTGCGCTGATGCTGTGTATTTGTGCTGCTACTTGGTGTCCTCCGTAGGCGTTCCTTAATATCCAACAGTTTGTCCTGCAGAGGACCTGGCTCTGCGCTGATGCTGTGTATTTGTGCTGCTACTTGGTGTCCTCCGTAGGCGTTCCTTAATACCCAACAGTTTGTCCTGCAGAGGGCCTGGCTCTGCGCTGATGCTGTGTATTTGTGCTGCTACTTGGTGTCCTCCGTAGGCGTTCCTTAATACCCAACAGTTTGTCCTGCAGAGGGCCTGGCTCTGCGCTGATGCTGTGTATTTGTGCTGCTACTTGGTGTCCCCCGTAGGCGTTCCTTAATACCCAACAGTTTGTCCTGCAGAGGGCCTGGCTCTGCGCTGATGCTGTGTATTTGTGCTGCTACTTGGTGTCCTCCGTAGGCGTTCCTTAATACCCAACAGTTTGTCCTGCAGAGGGCCTGGCTCTGCGCTGATGCTGTGTATTTGTGCTGCTACTTGGTGTCCTCCGTAGGCGTTCCTTAATACCCAACAGTTTGTCCTGCAGAGGGCCTGGCTCTGCGCTGATGCTGTGTATTTGTGCTGCTACTTGGTGTCCTCCGTAGGCGTTCCTTAATATTTATTTATTTATTTATTACCTCATCATCACTATCATTACAGGAATTTCCTAATTCAATAGTGTGGCTGTAATTACAGTTTTATTATGTAGTTTTATAACATATTCTGTACATCGTGGTTTTTGTGAACTCACTCAGAGAACAAGTAAAAAGATCTATGCTGTCTGCTACGTCATTAAGTACACGCAAGGTACGCGTTATAGGGGCTTTACTCAGCAGATTGGTCCTACTACTGGGCACCGCCAATAGACGTGGCTGTTGCCTTCGCAATACATAATTGTCGGGCACACACAAGTTTATTTCTTTTAATATACCTGGGTTTGAAGTCTTGCCACGCAATAATTTAAAAATATTGAAATGTTGGGGGTTCGAAGGTCTTTTTGAATCAGACAAACAGCTTGATTGAACGTACTTTAATTAATGAATATAGGGAAAATATATTACAATGCGCATTGGAGTAAACTACTTACTTAGCTTAAAATGATACTTATATTCTAAAGGAGTGTACTTACTACGTTATGCACTATTAGGGAGCATACATACACTTCACCTCCTGGGGTGAGAGAAAAAAAAAATCGAAAAAATGAGATTTTTTTTTTTTTTTTAAAGTACTAACCAACTCTAATAATAACAGTACATTATAATTGTCCACTCAAAAAAAAAAACTATACTAAAACTATTACATATTACTTACAACATTGCAATGTATGTAATTATTATTATTATACTATTATATGTTTTCACTTTATCCTTATATCTTAACTTCTAAATACCTAAGTTAACAATAGTCTTAACTTTTTGATCTTTATACCTTAACAATTCTACATATTTTTTATTGGAAATACGGTCTTGTCCTATTCTTATGAACTGTATCTATCTTATTATTTTTAATTATTCTAACATTACAACCTAAATCTTCTTTTACTCTAAAGGGTCCTTCGAAAATAGCATTTAGTTTACGACCCGTTTCATTTTTTAACAATATTAAATCATTTTCCTTATATATTATAGGATTTACTGATTTATCGTACAATTCCTTGCGTTTGTATTTATTTGACAATAAATTCTTTTTTGCCTCGGCATGGGCTAACTGTAAGCGATATTTCAACTGCAATGGATAATTTTCACTATTGTACAATGGTTCTACAGACTCAGAAATTCTACTAGGTATTTTACTTAGTTTACCAAAAACAAGTTCGTAGGGCGTATAATTTGTTTCTGAATGAACTGTATTGTTGAAGCTGAAACACCAATATGGTAACCAATGGCTCCAAGTATCTGTGTGGTTTTCACATTGGATCCTTAAAAATGCACCCAAAGCTTTGTGTGTATTTTCAAGAGCTCCTATTGTTTGGTGATGGTAAGCAGTTGAGAATAATTTTTCAATTTCAAGAAGTTTACATACCTGTTCCATCGTTGCGGAGATAAACTCTGTTCCTCGATCTGTAGCTATAGTTTCGGGAATTCCAAATATTAAAATAAAATGTCTTACAAATGCATTAGCAATGGTCTCGGTTTCCTTATTTTTTATGGGTATGGCTTGTACATATTTAGATAATTCGCACTGAATGGTCAATATATAACAGTTCCCATCTATGTCTCTATCTAAAGGTCCCACTACATCTAAATAAATTTTTTGAAAAGCCGATGATGCTGTAGTAGTAATTACCATCGGTTCTTTTATGAAGCGGATATACTTTGATTTCTGACATTTCGTACACTTTTTTACAAATGTTTGTACATCTTTTTCTATACTCGGCCAATAAAATCTCTTCTTAATAGTGTTTACCATTCTGCGCACCCCAGCGTGACCACTGGATGGCAGTATATGGAAGTCATTCATAATTATAATTTTTTCTTTGTCATCACTTATTCTTGTCACTCCTCGTAAAATACATATTCGCGGTCCGGACCAATTTTCTAACTTTGATATCTCATCACATACGTTTTTAATAAAATCTATATTTTCTTTATTTTTTATTATACACACTTCTTCAATATTTAACTTTTTACAAAACAAATTTAATTTCTGCACAAATTCGGCTCGCGTAAAATGTGCCTTGAAATCAAGATTGATGTAAATAATTTTTCTATTAGCAATAAAAACGAAACAATCACAAACATCAGTTATCATGTCGTCGTCTCTCAATCTATTTAATTCGCAACCTTCAATTAAACTCATTTCGACCGAGTCGCACGGTTTTCTTAATATATCCACAACCCTTGGTTGGCCAGACCAATAGTCAGGAGATTTATTAAGATCCGCCTGCTCAACGTCATCCTTATTCTTACTTAATTCATCATCAATCTTTCGCTTTTGAGCCCTAGTTATCACAGAAACCACTTGCGCTTGGATATTCTTAAGTTCATCCGATGTTACACATATTCTAGACAATGCATCTGCTACAACATTTTCTTTTCCTCGTACATAAATAATTTTAAATTTATATTCTTCTAATGTCAAACGGAATTTAAGAAGTCTACTTGAGGGATCTCTCATGCCAAAAAGATAAACTAAAGGTTTGTGATCGGTCATTATTGTGAATTCTCTACCATATAAATACGGTCTAAAATATTTTACAGACCACACTATTGCTAGAAGCTCTTTCTGTATTGTAGGGTAATTCTTTTCTGCTTTATTCAAAGGTCTACTTGCATACGCTATAGGTCTGAGATCTTTATTGCACAGCACGGCACCAACAGCAGTGTCTGAAGCATCTGTTTGTAATATGAATTCATTATTTTTTGTAAAATCAGGATATTGTAGTATTGGTGAAGATATTAATGCATTTTTAAGATATTCAAAGGCATGTTTACAATCATCAGTCCAAATAAAAGGTTCATGTTTCCTACATAATTTATTTAATGGCAAAGCTATGTCTGAAAAACCTTTTATAAATTTACGGTAATAGTTACAAAAGGCTACGAAACGCTTAACTTCATCAGCTGTTTTAGGTATAGGGTAATTTTTCAGTACGTTTGTTTTTTCGGGATCTGGTAAAACACCTTTGTCTGAAACAATGTGACCTAAATAAAGAATTTCTTTCCTTAGAAATTCGCATTTCTGTGGATTTAATTTCAGATTGACTTTTCTTAACCTTTCCATTATATTTATTAAATTTTGATTATGACTTTGTAAATTTCTTCCGAATACAATGAGATCATCCTGATATACTAAGCATTTATCGTAAGTCAAACCAGACATTGCTACTGACATCATACGACTAAATGCGCTCGGACTTATTTTGAGACCCATAGGTAAACGTTTCATTTGATACTGACCTGTATTAGTAGTAAAAGCAGTTAATTTACGACTATTTGGCTCTAGGGTCACTTGATAATAACCTTGCTGAAGGTCAAGGTGAGTGAAATATACAGCTCCAGAAAGAGAATCTAAAATTTCATTTATGTTTGGTAAGGGAAACTTATCATCACAAACCGTCTCATTTAATTTTCTGTAGTCTACAACTAATCGCCATTTCTTTTCAATTCCTTCTTTACTCTTTTTCGGTACTAATAATATTGGACTTGACCATTCACTATTGGTTTCTTCTATTATATCATCTTCTATCATTTTATTAATCTGCTTTGCTATCTCTGGTTTTAACGCTTGCGGTAATCTATAAGGCTTAACATATACAGGAGTTGAATTTTGTTTTACGATAATGGATTGCTCATAAATATTTGTAGTAGTTAATTTATCTCCTTCTATGTAAAAAACATCAGAATATTTTGCGCAAATCGCTTCAACAGACCTTCTTTCTTCTTCATTTAAATAATCTAATTTGAGCTGAGATAACAGGTTTTGAACTCTAGTTACGTCGATATTATTATTACTAAATTGACAAACGTTATAATCGCTCAAATATTGCATACTAGGAATAAAACTTGGCAAGTTTATTTCATTCTCACTAATGTTAAGAATCTTTATAGGGATCTTGTTATTTTTTACCGTGGCTATCGTATTTGCCAGATACACATCCTTTGCTAACTCACGTCCACAGACAATAACATTTTCGTTCACATTTTTATCTACGTATATGAAATGAATCGACTCAGAACGAGCTGGTACAACCAGATTATTACTTCTTCTAATACGCTCATCTACGAAATTTAAATAATATTCTTTCCCATGATAATACAATGTTAAAGTATTAGTACTTAAATTAATATTTGCTTGATACTTATTCAGAAAATCTAACCCTATAATTCCGTCTGCTTTTAATGGTAACGACTCAAAAATTAGAAATGAATGCTGAAATATTTCACTGTTATATTCTAAACCCACTTCTAAATCCACTAAACCTCGAGAACGCTTTTGTCCTCCGATTCCATTTATCAATGTTTCATCTTTTCTAACGATGACGTTTCTTGGTAACGCTTCACTTTTAATGATTGACAAAGAAGCGCCCGTATCAACGAGCCATAAGTATTTAATGTTATTAACGTAAAAAACTACATATTTTGCATTGCCTAAATTTGATAAAACGCAATGTTTAAGATCGAAAAAACTGGTTTTCCGATTCCTTTTTATCTTTATTGTCACTCATGCATGGCTTATTATCTTCGTTCTGATCCGCTAAACATACATTTCGGTTACTATTTCTAAAATATCTTGAACCCCTAGAAGTTCTTTGACCCCTGTTATTATTTGATGTTACACGATAGTTATTCCTATTTCCGTTGTTATACCTATTTCCGTTACTTCCTCTGTAATTTCCACGCCATGTATATCTTTGATTGTTGTAATTACCATATTGACCACGACTGTAACTATTATTATATTGACCACGATTTGTATTGATTTGATGATGACCTTGTCGCCTTGAATTATTAAAACCTCGTCCATATCTAAATGCATGTAAGACATTACCTTGCGATGACTGGCCTGCTGTATCTTCATCTTTGGCTCCCTGGATTGCATCCTTCAGGCTGCTGTAGTTCCTAGCGGAGATGATCGTGCCCAATTTTGAACTGCGTAGTCCGTCTGAAAACCGTTTTATGGCAAGTTTTTCATTCAAAGGTTTTAAAACTTCAAATGCGTTAGAGTTACCATTTGACTGAGATATAGTTAGTTCAGTAAACAGCTTTTCAACCTCTGTGCCATACTTCTCGATACTAACTGAACCTTGTTGTATATTTTGCAAACGTGCCTGTATGGCCGTAAAGGATTTTTGGGTTAATAAATGGCATCTCATATCTTTAATTAGATCTTGAATGGTCTTATATTTCCCTGTAATGCGTAACTTGGCATTTTCGGACAATTTACTTTTAAGGACAAATGTAATAAGCAGTGTCTTACCTTTCTCGTCCAGCATATCTCCATACATCTCGATTGAATCTATCAAGCGTTTAGTTGTCCCCTCACTACCGTCCATTGCTGGAAGTAAACTACACGCCACTTTAAGGTCAAATTCCATTTTGATAGAAATTATTTCTGGGAAAGTACACAATCTATTTATTTCCTCAAAAGTTATCTTAATCTTTTGAAAAATATCCAATGCCGATGCAATTATTTTCGCATCCTTACCTGTTTCTAAAACTAATATTATTTTTTCACATTCACCTTTAATATTTTTTGTCTCACCTAACTTCGTCTCAATAACTTGACCTTTATACCTGCTCTGTCCCTTCTTAATTAAGTATTTTCTAATATCTACCAGGTTATCATATTTTTCTAACAGAATATCAATCATTCTAAAATATTACTTAATATAAGGCCATATTTCTAATGGAAAATAACAAAAGAATCATGTTAACATAATTATTGCGAAACGGCACTCAAGAATTTCACACGTTGCGGTTTTAGCCGCGAGGTATCATATTCACCGAGTCTTCGTGCACTATTTTACGTCGTTTAAGGTTTTGCGTTATAAAACAAGTAGGTATGAGTCGGAATGTAAATCACTGATTTATTTATAGAATTCACTTGATGACTTTGATGCTTAATTCATCAGTTAGCAGGCGTACCTTCCACTCTTCCACGTAGGGATGACCTTATGTGCTGGATTGCGTTAAGTCCGATTTCTTCTCGTATCCATTGACGATGGCAGCCTCGGTAGTACTTCAGGAAAAAGTATACTACCAGGAGAAATATGACGGCAAGAATGACGATAGTGATCGTGCTCAGCCGCTCCATGTGTCCTCCGATGTCCTTTAGTAGGGCGTCATTGTTTCCACCAGCCGCATTTTGACTAACGAATACCTCGTCCTTTTCTACCTTGGAGTTACACATTTTGAAACTCGTCACGCAACTAAAACTTTGCTTAACCTGCCCCTTGGCAGACCTTATGGCAGGGTCGCCATGAAATGTTGGGGGTTCGAAGGTCTTTTTGAATCAGACAAACAGCTTGATTGAACGTACTTTAATTAATGAATATAGGGAAAATATATTACAATGCGCATTGGAGTAAACTACTTACTTAGCTTAAAATGATATTTATATTCTAAAGGAGTGTACTTACTACCTTATGCACTATTAGGGAGCATACATACACTTCAATATAGGTAGCAAGAGCTATGTCCCTCCTTGTTTCCAATTTATTGTATCCCACCATGTCTATAACAAACAAAGTTGGATACATCAATGGATAAAATGGATATACACCATACCACCTTAGGTACAAAAATCTAATAAATTTATTTTGTATACGCTCCAGCATGAGACTGTATTTAGCCTCATGCGGAGCCCATATGATTGCGTTACATTCGAGCTGACTTCTTACCAATGCATTGTACAAAGAAGTCAGCGCGGCGATGCTTGTAAAACCCTCTGCTCTTCTTAGGACGAAACCTAGGCTCCTATAGGCTTTTTTACAAACATTTACGATGTGATTACGAAATGCCAGATCCGAGTCAAGGCGTACTCCTAAATCACGCACTGTTTCCGTTCTTTTCAATAACGTGTTGTCCACTCTATAGTCATATCTCTTGGGCATTTTCATTCTACTAAAAGTTATTACCGAACACTTTGACGTATTAAACACCAACTTATTCTTCTTTCCCCATTCAACAACCCTGTCTATGTCTTCCTGTAAGCGCTCAAAGTCCTTTTGCTCTTTCACAGCTAGTAGTAATTTTAGATCATCAGCAAACAACAGGCACTTGGCATTCCTGACGACATCAGGCAAGTCATTTATAATTACTATGAATTGAAGTGGTCCTAAATTACTGCCCTGACTTACGCCTGACCTCATAAAATAGGGCTCAGACTTGTACCCAGCATATTCTACATATTGTTTTCTGTTAGTCATGTGATCAGCAAAGAATTTCAGCAATTTAGGAGTGCATCCGACTGCCGCAAGCTTTGTCAATAAAAAGTCATTATCGACCAAATCAAATGCTTTTTAAAAATCAAAGTATGCAGCATCGACCTGCACCCCCAAATCAACGCTAGGAACCACATACGCCATAAAATTCAGCAGATTTGTAGTCGTGCTTCGAGCCGGCCTAAACCCATGCTGTGAGTCGGACAACGTGACTGAAACCTGGTTTAAGACACAATGATGGATTACTGACTCGAATACTTTCGCTGGAACCGACAGCACCGCCACCGGCCTATACCCACTAACTTCACTCCCTGCTTCGCCCTTAGGTACTGGAATTACTCTTGTAATTTTCCAGCGTTCCGGAAAGTATGACTGTTCCAAACACAAATTATATACGTATGCTAGCGGTTGTGTTAAATAATCCCTGCAGTCTCTAATGATAAGTGGTGGGATACCATCTGGTCCCGCCGAACGCTTAGGTTTAAGTTTAGTCAGCGCCTCCCTTACCTGGCTCCTGTCAGTACTCCCTGCAGCTATGTGCACTCGTGAACTACTTGTGCTACTCTCGGCCACGGCGGCTTGCACGTCTAGTTTTGCTTGGTGGGATACCATCTGGTCCCGCCGAACGCTTAGGTTTGAGTGTAGTCAGCGCCTCCCTTACCTGGCTCCTGTCAGTACTCCCTGCAGCTATGTGCACTCGTGAACTACTTGTGCTACTCTCGGCCACGGCGGCTTGCACGTCTAGTTTTGCTTGGTGGGATACCATCTGGCCCCGCCGAACGCTTAGGTTTGAGTGTAGTCAGCGCCTCGCTTACCTGGCTCCTGTCAGTACTCCCTGCAGCTATGTGCACTCGTGAACTACTTGTGCTACTCTCGGCCACGGCGGCTTGCACGTCTAGTTTTGCTTGGTGGGATACCATCTGGCCCCGCCGAACGCTTAGGTTTGAGTGTAGTCAGCGCCTCCCTTACCTGGCTCCTGTCAGTACTCCCTGCAGCTATGTGCACTCGTGAACTACTTGTGCTACTCTCGGCCACGGCGGCTTGCACGTCTAGTTTTGCTTGGTGGGATACCATCTGGTCCCGCCGAACGCTTAGGTTTGAGTGTAGTCAGCGCCTCCCTTACCTGGCTCCTGTCAGTACTCCCTGCAGCTATGTGCACTCGTGAACTACTTGTGCTACTCTCGGCCACGGCGGCTTGCACGTCTAGTTTTGCTTGGTGGGATACCATCTGGCCCCGCCGAACGCTTAGGTTTGAGTGTAGTCAGCGCCTCCCGTACCTGGCTCCTGTCAGTACTCCCTGCAGCTATGTGCACTCGTGAACTACTTGTGCTACTCTCGGCCACGGCGGCTTGCACGTCTAGTTTTGCTTGGTGGGATACCATCTGGCCCCGCCGAACGCTTAGGTTTGAGTGTAGTCAGCGCCTCCCGTACCTGGCTCCTGTCAGTACTCCCTGCAGCTATGTGCACTCGTGAACTACTTGTGCTACTCTCGGCCACGGCGGCTTGCACGTCTAGTTTTGCTTGGTGGGATACCATCTGGCCCCGCCGAACGCTTAGGTTTGAGTGTAGTCAGCGCCTCCCTTACCTGGCTCCTGTCAGTACTCCCTGCAGCTATGTGCACTCGTGAACTACTTGTGCTACTCTCGGCCACGGCGGCTTGCACGTCTAGTTTTGCTTGGTGGGATACCATCTGGCCCCGCCGAACGCTTAGGTTTGAGTGTAGTCAGCGCCTCCCTTACCTGGCTCCTGTCAGTACTCCCTGCAGCTATGTGCACTCGTGAACTACTTGTGCTACTCTCGGCCACGGCGGCTTGCACGTCTAGTTTTGCTTGGTGGGATACCATCTGGCCCCGCCGAACGCTTAGGTTTGAGTGTAGTCAGCGCCTCCCTTACCTGGCTCCTGTCAGTACTCCCTGCAGCTATGTGCACTCGTGAACTACTTGTGCTACTCTCGGCCACGGCGGCTTGCACGTCTAGTTTTGCTTGGTGGGATACCATCTGGCCCCGCCGAACGCTTAGGTTTGAGTGTAGTCAGCGCCTCCCTTACCTGGCTCCTGTCAGTACTCCCTGCAGCTATGTGCACTCGTGAACTACTTGTGCTACTCTCGGCCACGGCGGCTTGCACGTCTAGTTTTGCTTGGTGGGATACCATCTGGCCCCGCCGAACGCTTAGGTTTGAGTGTAGTCAGCGCCTCCCTTACCTGGCTCCTGTCAGTACTCCCTGCAGCTATGTGCACTCGTGAACTACTTGTGCTACTCTCGGCCACGGCGGCTTGCACGTCTAGTTTTGCTTGGTGGGATACCATCTGGCCCCGCCGAACGCTTAGGTTTGAGTGTAGTCAGCGCCTCCCTTACCTGGCTCCTGTCAGTACTCCCTGCAGCTATGTGCACTCGTGAACTACTTGTGCTACTCTCGGCCACGGCGGCTTGCACGTCTAGTTTTGCTTTCAGGGGACTGTATACGGACTTGAAAAAATTAGCAAATTCGTGAACACATTCGGCGTCTGATAAAATTTGACCATTTTTAGTGATTTTTTACGGTTCACGTTACCCTTTTTGCTTCTCACATAATTCCAGAAGGATTTAGGATCCTTTGCAAGATTGTATTGCACATTCTCAAGGTGTTTGTCGTGTGCCAATCCTATCATTATTTTAACCCTAGCTCTACACTGAGAAAACATTTCGTAATCACTCGTCAATCCACTAATCTTGCACTTCTTATGAAGCAGTGCTTTTAATTTTATGTCGCGAATAATATCTGCCGTGTACCACTCAGGGTAATGGTACCTAGAATTTACACGGCGGCGTCGCATTTTCCTGGGAACACAATCATCGATAATACTATTAATTATATCATAGAAATAATTCAAACACTCCTCTGGTTCGCTTCTGTTATACATAGGCGACCAGTCCTGATTCATTATCATATAATACAACTTACTGTAATCCGCTTTATAAAAATTCCACTGTGGCCAGGAATCGCTCTCTTGCATATTTACAGATATATCATTAGAAGTGCAACCACTTACCGCTGAGCGTTTGCTTATCAGCGGTACAGTAATGTCTAGAGGCGGGTGGTACGTATCTATTGGCACTATCGCTTCGTCTGCCTCCCTGACACACACACTCTCACCTATACTCAACGAACATAGCACTAAATCCAACTGCCTATTATTACAATTTGGTACCTTATTTTTCTGTGTAAGTTCACAAAAAGATATAAAATATTCGTAATAATTATTAATGTTTACATCACAAGAGTATAAATTGAAATCACCTAATATAACAACCTCCTTATATTTAACACACAATTGTTCTAATAGGCCAAATAATAACATATATTCATTCTCATTACTATTTGGAGGTATGTAAAGAACGCAACACAAAAACAAATACTTGATATCTAATAATAATATCCAACAGTTTGTCCTGCAGAGGGCCTGGCTCTGCGCTGATGCTATGTATTTGTGCTGCTACTTGGTGTCCTCCGTAGGCGTTCCTTAATATCCAACAGTTTGTCCTGCAGAGGGCCTGGCTCTACGCTGATGCTATGTATTTGTGCTGCTACTTGGTGTCCTCCGTAGGCGTTCCTTAATATCCAACTGTTTGTCCTGCAGAGGGCCTGGCTCTGCGCTGATGCTGTGTATTTGTGCTGCTACTTGGTGTCCTCCGTAGGCGTTCCTTAATACCCAACAGTTTGTCCTGCAGAGGGCCTGGCTCTGCGCTGATGCTATGTATTTGTGCTGCTACTTGGTGTCCCCCGTAGGCGTTCCTTAATACCCAACAGTTTGTCCTGCAGAGGGCCTGGCTCTGCGCTGATGCTATGTATTTGTGCTGCTACTTGGTGTCCCCCGTAGGCGTTCCTTAATATCCAACAGTTTGTCCTGCAGAGGGCCTGGCTCTGCGCTGATGCTATGTATTTGTGCTGCTACTTGGTGTCCTCCGTAGGCGTTCCTTAATATCCAACAGTTTGTCCTGCAGAGGGCCTGGCTCTACGCTGATGCTATGTATTTGTGCTGCTACTTGGTGTCCTCCGTAGGCGTTCCTTAATACCCAACAGTTTGTCCTGCAGAGGGCCTGGCTCTGCGCTGATGCTATGTATTTGTGCTGCTACTTGGTGTCCTCCGTAGGCGTTCCTTAATATCCAACAGTTTGTCCTGCAGAGGGCCTGGCTCTACGCTGATGCTATGTATTTGTGCTGCTACTTGGTGTCCTCCGTAGGCGTTCCTTAATATCCAACAGTTTGTCCTGCAGAGGGCCTGGCTCTGCGCTGATGCTGTGTATTTGTACTGCTACTTGGTGTCCTCCGTAGGCGTTCCTTAATACCCAACAGTTTGTCCTGCAGAGGGCCTGGCTCTGCGCTGATGCTATGTATTTGTGCTGCTACTTGGTGTCCCCCGTAGGCGTTCCTTAATATCCAACAGTTTGTCCTGCAGAGGGCCTGGCTCTGCGCTGATGCTATGTATTTGTGCTGCTACTTGGTGTCCTCCGTAGGCGTTCCTTAATATCCAACAGTTTGTCCTGCAGAGGGCCTGGCTCTGCGCTGATGCTGTGTATTTGTGCTGCTACTTGGTGTCCTCCGTAGGCGTTCCTTAATATCCAACAGTTTGTCCTGCAGAGGGCCTGGCTCTGCGCTGATGCTGTGTATTTGTGCTGCTACTTGGTGTCCTCCGTAGGCGTTCCTTAATATCAAACAGTTTGTCCTGCAGAGGGCCTGGCTCTGCGCTGATGCTGTGTATTTGTGCTGCTACGTGGTGTCCTCCGTAGGCGTTCCTTAATATCAAACAGTTTGTCCTGCAGAGGGCCTGGCTCTGCGCTGATGCTGTGTATTTGTGCTGCTACTTGGTGTCCCCCGTAGGCGTTCCTTAATATCCAACAGTTTATCCTGCAGAGGGCCTGGCTCTGCGCTGATGCTGTATATTGCCTTTTTAATTGCTTGTACGTATCGCTCCGCCTGTCCGTTCGTGGCCGGATGGTATGGGGCTGTGGTTTTGTGAACAAGCCCGCTTTCTCTGAGGAATGATTCAAATTCATTTGAAACAATTTGTCGACCGTTGTCTGATACTAAAGTAAGCGGAATCCAAATGTTACGAAAAGTTTTTTAAGTTGGCGTATACACCATGAGCTTGTGGTTGTTTTCGTTTCTATAATTTCCGCCCATTTTGTAAAAGCATCCACTATTATAAATAAGGAATAACCCTTAATCGGGCCAGCAAAATTGGCTTGGATACTTTGCAATGGGTCTGGTGAGTCCCAATGATGCAGTACTGCGCATGCAGGTTGATTTTACTTTAATCAACATTCTCGACAGCTTTTAACTATGTCTTCTATGTTTTGATCCAAATATCTCCAGAATACGTATTCAAGCGTCAGTAATTTCATTTTGACTATCCCAAGATGTCCCGTGTGTAGTTCCTCTAAAACTTGTCACAGGGTTGCCGGAATCATCACTCGTTTTCTTTTTATAATGATACCGTCTTGTAACGTCAGTTCGTTGTCATTATCTTCTCACTGAGTTACCATTTTTTAAAGCTTCCAACAATTGGTTGTATTCATCATCGAGTTGGGTCTGTTCGGAGATTTTTTTGATGATCGACGGCAATTGTTTTTATCTGATTTAATTGAAATGCGCGATGTACGTCAATTAGGTTAATTGCTACTGTATCTACCGAAAATCTTGATAGATAATCTGCGTTGCCATGATCATCTTATGTTCTGTATTCAATAGTGTAGTCAAAACCAGATAGAAAATGTGCATAGTGAAAGAGCCTCATTGTGCTCATCGCCGGCAAAGTTTTGTGTGGATTGAAGATCGTAGTTAATGGTTTATGGTCTGTAATAAGTATGAATTTTCTTCCGTAGCAGTACCTAGTGAAAAAATTTCTTTAATCCCCAGAATAAGGACGTCGCTTTTTTGTCTATCTGACTGTATTTTGTTCACTACTCTTCAATGATCGTGATTCAAAAGCAATAGGCCGATCAGAACCATCCGATAATCGATGCGATAGAACTGCTCCAAGTCCAAAAGGTGAAGCATCTGTAGCGAGAACCAAGGGTTTCTCAGGATCAAAATGCATTAAAAACTCTCTCACTAAATATTTCCTGTTTAATTTTCTCGAAACCCTCATTACATTTGTGCGTCCATTCGTATTTAATGTCCTTCTTGAGAAGGTTATTAAGAGGACTGGATATTGAAGCTAAATTCGGTATGAACTTATTGTAATAATTAGCCATTCCTAGAAATGTCCGCAGTTCGTTGATGTTGCTGAGACGTTTTGTATCCAGAATAGCGTTCACCTTGTTTCTATTTCTGTGCAGTCCATCTTTATCATTTTTATCTCTTGAAAGAAATGACATTTATCCTATCCTTACTGAGTCTCAATTTTTTTCTTGTAATTTTTGTAATACCAAGCGTAGTCTTAAAAGAAGTTGTTCTTCTGAATGTCCTTGAATGATTATGTCATCGAAAAAGCATTTCACTCCAGCTACGCCTTGAGGCAAACGATCCATAAATTGTTGCCACAAATTTGGGGCAACATAAGTCTACTTACTTTAAACGTACCCTTGTGTGTGCTTCATGTTAGCGCTCCCCTCGTCCATCAACATTCTAAATATTTTATGGCCTGACTGGCCTGTTGGTCTAGTGGTTAGTGACCCTGACTACTAGGCTGGAGGTCGTGGGTTCGATTCCCACCCAGGACAAATGTTTGTGTGATGAGCACGATCATTTGTTTCTGTGTCTGGGTGTTATTATCTATAATATGTATGTATTTAGAAATATATAAGTATGTTTATCAGTTGTCTAGTACTCATATCACAAGCTCTGCTTAGTTTGAGACTAGATGGCGTTGTGTGAAAGTTGTGGAATATTATTATTATTATTTCCTTTCCTTTCCTTTCCTTTCCTTTCCTTTCCTTTCCTTTCCTTTCCTTTATTTCACATAAGCCTACATGGGCACTTATGAAACGTCAGAAGCTAGGTGCACGGTTCCAATTGGTCGTTTCCTATGGAGAAAAACTGGCAAGAAACTCCACGGTTACTCTTTTAAAAATAATTGACTTTTACAATTTTTTCAAATTAGAGTGTTATTTAATATGGGAGGATAGTGTGACCTGTCAACAAGTACCAGGTACTTAACAAAATAGAAAATGGTCTATAAATCTATCTCTTCTCCTAATCTATCTACATCATCATGTTTAGGTAAGCTAGGCTGATGTCAAGTGTGCACAATATTTGACCTCCGTTTATCTCTACCAGAATGTCCTCGATCGGAATAGGGTATTGTGCATCCCTTATCACTTTACTTTAGGTGACTTTATAATCCATGCACAAGCGTATACTGCCATTTGGTTTGACAATAGGAACCACTGGTGTTCCCCACTCAGAGCTATCAACTTTTGTAATTACCAATTTCCATATGGCTATAATCGAGTCATCTTTGTCAGATCACAAGAATATCTACATGAAACTGAAACGAGTAATACTTCCTCAGAAACAAAATGTACAGTACTAGGTTACAGATTATGAGAAATTGTACGCAGTGATTGCATTGTCAAACTCTGATGATAAGTTCAATGAATATCACAGCTTAGATGAGTGTATAAAAAAGCTATTATCGAAACCAAAACAAAGAAGTACAAAGTATTAAATTAGCCACAAAAGGAATGGATTAACAGACAAATAATTATTGGAATTAATGAAAGGAATACATTATGGAGAGAACTAAAACTCGACCCTAAAAACAGCAACCGAGAAACACAGTTTAAAACCAAAAGAGACAATGTAGCAAGTTTAATCAAGAGTACAAAATAGACATATTTTTATGGAGAATTCAAAAAGTGCGCAAAGAAACCCAAAAAATGTGGACATTAATAAATACTATAGCGACCAGCCACGATACATAGGCAGGTCACTATGTATTTTGTGTGCGGGGTCTCGACTTCGAGGTGTGTTTTGGGGAATCTTCGTAATGATATAAATAGGAAGACCGTTGCACTATCAATCAGATTTATTGGCTTATTTCCAAGCCATAATACATTATATCACTGGGGCTAATATTACACTGACTCCATATAAAACAATATGACTTTTACGTCATTACCTATTCTTATTCTAAGTTTTCGAATAGAAAACCAGAGTTTGTCTTATCAGCCAATGTTATAATCCAAAGAGGATTCATGCGGAAGGCAGGCTCAACTAAAGCCTCTACAATACCCTATCAAATAATAACATTGTTCCTAGTTGTGCTCCCCCAAAACTAAAAGCCGAAAATGGTAGCATAGCTACGGACCCCATTGAGATATGTGAAATGTTTAATAGTTTCTTTGCAAATATAGGGACACAACTAGCAAGCCAAATACCATGTACACACAAACACAACAAAAATGTATACACCTTACCGAACCTTAACCAGCACACTGGACATTGTGAACTATCTCAATTTAAACCATGCACAGCTTCTGAGGTATCTAAAATTATAGACGACTTGGATCCCAATACAAGCACAGGAATTGATGGTATTGGTACCAAGGCACTGAAATGCATAAAAGAACTAATACTCCAAAATCTAACAGATTGCCTAAATAAACTTTTAATGGATGGAATATTTCCAGAAAATTTAAAAATAGCTAAAGTCACCCCAATTTACAAAGCTGGTACCAAATCGAATCCCGAGAATTATCGTCCAGTTTCAGTCCTACCAATATTATCCAAATAATTAGAAAAAATCATATTTATAAGGTTAGACGAATACCTAACTGAAATTAACTTCATATACGATCAACAATATGGCGTTCGACCCAAATCTAACACCCTTGGCGCAACTATTGACTTGATATCTACAATAAAGACAAAGATTGACCAAAAACAAGTAGCACTGGGAATCTTTGTTGATCTAAAGAAGGCGTTTGATACAGTCAGTCACACACTTCTATTACAAAAACTGGAAAGTATTGTTATAACTGGAACTGCTTGTAAAATGCTAAACTCTTATTTAAGTGATCGATATCAGGTTGTGAAAATCGGAGCTTGCCAAAGCACGTCTAAACCCTTAACATGCGGTGTACCGCAAGGTTCTATTTTGGGTCCCTTATTATTCCTAGTGTATGTAAACAACTTACACCAAGCAGGCTTACAATGTCACCTTGCCCTTTATGCAGATGATACATGTCTATTTTATTTTCGAGACAACATAAATGATATTACAGAAAATGCCCAAGATGATTTAAATATACTGCAAAATTGGTACCAGTGTAATCTTTTAACTATTAACGCTTCCAAAACCTCATATATAATATTTAGTGCAAAAAATAAAAACTCCCTAACTACACTAATCTAAGCATAAACGGCGAAGAACTGAAAAGAACTGATCAAGAAAAATACCTCGGACTAACTCTTGATAGCAATTTGACATGGAAAGCACACCTTTAATATATTAAAAACAAACTTTCATCATTGGTGGGCTCACTGCATCAAATTGTTAGATGTATTCTAAAAAAAGTTCGGCTAGTAATATACAACTCCCTTGTTAAGCCTCACTTATTATAAATATCTTATCGAAGTATGGGGTAATTCATCTAAAACTAGTCTAAAACGAATCCAAATTCTACAAAATAAAATCAAAATATTACACAATTATGATTTCTTAACCCCGTCAAAAACTATTTACAAAGAGACGAAGTTATTAAACATCAAACAACTGTATATATCTAACACATGCATACTTATCTATAAACTCATTCACAAACTCATTCACTCAAGCATTACATTCACAACAGAAGGTGAAATAAGCAAATACTCATCTCGTCGAGCTTCTCACCTGGTATTGTCTAGAGTAAGAACTAACTACGGTAAAAATAACCTGTGGTTTTTTTTTTTTTTTTTTTTTTTAATCTTCTTTATTTAAGGGATTTTTGTACACAATTGCGACGATGTCAATCCCATCGTACTTTTACAAATATGAGCTTACTTCCTAAATTAATTTGTCTTATAGTAAACTTAATCTAATCTCCTATCTAGTAGAAAGGTATATAATATTTTTGCTGCTTCAGAGGTAGGCTTAGCTAAAATACTATGGAACACTCCAACATCCATTACCGACAATTTCATCGCGTCGATAACTGCGTTTCTCTTATGAGTATATCGGACACATTCCACCAACACATGCTGTGCATCCTCTATCTTGCCACACACCTCACAGTTTGGAGAGTCAGATTTTCGCATGAGATAAGCAAAGTTGTTTAGTGGAATATGTCCTGATCGCAAACGATGCGCAGCAACAATTTGGCTTCGATTCAGTTTTGACCCGGTGAACCAAGGTATATGAGGAGGCTCACATTGTATACTTTTATACCAGATTCCTTTCGATTTCGATCTTTCATTAAAGTGTTCTTTCCAAGATAGATTGTTTATTCTTCTATATTTACTTAACAATTCCGAATAGCTTGGTAATATATTCTGTGTTTTTGTGCCTAACAGAATGGCATATTTGGCTAATCTGTCAGCCTCCTCATTACCTGGAAGTCCAACATGGGACGGCACCCACTGAATTACTACTTTTTTACCTGTTTGGTTAAAAAACTGAATTTGTTCTAAAATCCTGTATGCTATAGCTAAGCCCTTTGACCCATTATGAACACATTTAGAAATATGCTGTAAAGCGCTTTTGCTATCGGTGCATATCACCACTTTTATCGCATTTAGTTCAAGCACATATTTCAAGGCCTCAGAAATGGCAAATAGTTCGGCAGTCATGATAGAAATATGGTTATTCATATTATAAGTTTTATGATATTTATTTGCTAAATCGCAAAAAGCTGCTCCCACTCCGTCCGATGTTTTGGATCCATCTGTGTACAAGACATGCCAACCAACGTATCTTTCCCGTAATTCATTAAGGGCATTATACTTTAACAAATTGATATCGTAATGTGATTTTGGGGCAGTGACACTAACTAGATTACATTTAATAACATCCTTAATATCTATGTTAGACACCCATGTCTCTAAAGTAAACATTAAAACTGGATACGAAGACGAAATTTCCTCAGCTGCTATCATACTATGTGAAGTAATGAGTAGCGGTTTCCTCTTCCTATTCCAGTACCTATTTTCAATCATACTACTAAGATCTGTAATCAAACTCGTTGAAGTATCATTTGTTCTAGATTGCAGTTTTAAACAAAATTTTAGAGAAAGGAATTGTCTTCTAATTTGTAAAGGAGGTATACTCAACTCACTCTCCATTACGTGTATCGGAGTCGACTTAATAAAACCGCCGATAATTCTTAAAGCTACATTTTGTAATTTTTCCAGTTTATAAGTGTGACTAATTGCAGAGTTATCATACAGATAACATCCGTAATCAATTCTACTCCTAATAAGGGCCATATAAAGTCTATGCATAAATATAGGATGAACACCCCATGACGATCCCGCCAGAACTTTAAGTAACTGAATTTTTTTTTGTGAACTCTCATACACTTCGTTAATATGTTTCCCCCATCTCAAGCACTTGTCTAGCCACATTCCTAAATATTTAATATGGTCAACAGCTTCTAAAGTATTATTGTTTACTTTAATGTCAACTGAGAGTCTTCTGCGTCCTCTGGTAAATACACATAATTTTGATTTATTGTTTGATAGTTCTAATCCTAAAACGTCTATTGAAGCTACAAAAAAATCTAAAGCTTGCTGCAAATTATCAACACTGTCTTGTATTTTAGTTGTATTACAGTATAAAACAAAATCATCAGCATATTGACTGACACAAACGTTATTGATATTTTGACAAATATTGGCCGTAATTATGTTAAAGAGAAGGGGGGATAAAGGATCACCTTGTGCAATTCCCTTGCCAGTCCATCTTACATATTGTATATTGCTTTCGTCAGCTTTTATAGTAAGATGTCTGTCTTTTAAAAATTCCCAAATAAAGGAACAAATATTTTTCCCAACTTTCAAATCATTTAGAATATGTACTACCCGGTCAATAAGAACGTTATTATAAGCTCCTTCCACATCCAAAAAAACAGCTACAGTTGGGGTATTTTCAGTAAAACCAATTTGTATTTTAGTAACTAAGCGCGCCAGACTATCATGACATGAGTGATCTCTTCTAAAGCCAGTTGTACTAGGAGATAATATTCTACTGTATTCTATAAACCATTCTAGACGCTTTAGAATCATGGAGTGAAATATTTTGCACAGACAAGATATCAATGCGATTGGACGAAGCTTACCATCGGAACTGCTAGGCTTAGGAATCGGTATTATGTAAATATCTCGCCACTGTGAGGGAACCGTTGATGTTTTAAAAATTAAATTATACAATTCAAGTAAATATTTTTTTGCAATAATAGGTAAATTAAAAATCATAGAATATGTAATATTATCTATACCGGGCGATGTATCCTTAGCTTTAAAGCATGATTCCAACTCCTGTTTCAAAAATTCACAATTAAGAGGTGACTCGTTATTATCAAACACAGGTGTTGGAGTCATCACAAAGTCTGGGGCCAATGAACTCAGTAGTTCTTTTTTTTTTCGTCCGATGAATAAAATCTCGTCTGTCTGAATCCCTTCATCCAACGCATTTTTCTCCACATGGTAGCTGAAGTTGTAGTCTCATCAATACTGTCACAGAAATTATGGAAAGACTTAGACCTAGCTTGCCTTATAATCTTCTGACTTTCATAAATTTTAATAGTAAGTATATCTAGATTTTGCGGTATAGGGTTTTTTCTAAAGTTTGTTAAAGCTAAACGACGCTCGGCTACCACTTTAGAAAGTATTTGGTTCCAATATGGTTTAGGTGTAAATTTACGAGTTGGATTATGACATAGTTTTATGAATGGGATCGTTTTATCAGCAGCTTTATTCATTTGGGCAGTAAAATAGTCATACATATGTTGTACGTTTTCTGATGGTGGCGGAACCTCTACAAAATAGCTAGAAATAATTTGACGATAACTAGCCCAATCTGCTTTTTTTAAATTTCTCTTTAATGTAATATTAGCTGCGTCAGGATATTTAAAACACATTTTTATAATTAAATGGTCACTACCCAGGCATTCACTACTAACACTCCATGAACCATTAATAGCTATGTCTGTGGTACAGAACGAAACATCAGGGGAAGTTTTTTGTAAAAAACCATTCACGAGCTTCATCCTAGTGGGATCACCATTATTTAAAGAGATATAATTGTGTTCAATTGCAGCTTCGAACAGTTGTTTTCCCCTAGAATCATTTTTACTGGACCAGCAAGAATAATGGCCATTAAAATCGCCCGCAATAATAGTATTTTTTGGAAATCTTGAAAAAATATGCTCCCAATCTAATTGAGAGGTGCTCACAGAGGACGGGCAGTATACCGAAATTATATTATGGATTAATTTACAATTAATAATTTTTATATGTAATATTTCTATACCTGAATTAGTCACACTTATAGGAACAATGAAGGTTTTTAACGATCTATGTGAAATAATCGATACTCCTCCGTATGAGTCATACCTGTCCTTTCTATAAACATTATACCCACTTATTTTTATGCGGTTATCTGCATCTAACCATGTTTCACTTAAAATGGCTACATGAATATTTTCTCTATTTAATAATAACTCTAAATCAATTAATTTTGGCTTCAGACTCTGAGCGTTCCACTGATATATGTTGATATTAGTAGTAATTTCAACATTATCCATCTATGAATAGCCCAAGAAGTTTACTTACAATATCCCAATCTTTAAAATACGAAACAACATACATCATAATTTCTTCTAGTACTAATCCTATGCTCTTCTTCACCTTTTGTTCTGATGGACAATCTGCCAGCCATATTTCTTTAACCTTGTTGTAACACTTCTTCATTTTTGATATATTTTTGTTTTTATAGGGACTTTCTTCTACTGTTTCTGTATGGCTTTTCTCTTTCTGACCTTCCTCTACATTTCGCGTTGTATTGCCCCTTGATTGTTCTTTTTTCTTCTCATTCTGTTTTTTCTTTTTTTTTTTAATTGATTTGAATGTAGTTCTATTTTCGTTACCATCTTCTTCGCTTTCACTGACTTCTAGTGACAGACTTGAATCCATGCCAGTATTTACTATATTAATTGACGGTTCTAGGGGTGTGAGAGCATCCCTGTAGCTTGTCTTTGAAGAAGAGGTAGAAGGAGGTAGTATTTGCCCTACTTCAACGTTGCCAGGAGTAACTTCCTTACTTTTTTTAAATTGTTTAAAATAGAGGTCTTGTGCTATCTTGTATGAACACTTGTCTTTACTCATTATTTCCCTAATCTTTTTCTCTTTGAGATATACTGGACAATTTTTATTTAATGCCATGTGCGGCCCTTTGCAATTGATACATGAGAACTCTTCTGTTTCACAATTGTCATGTTGTTTGCCACATTTGGGGCACATTATTTTCTGAGTAGGGCAAAAACGTTTCATGTGGCCATATTTCCAACACCCTGAACACTAGGTAACAGGGAACATATATGATTCAACCTTAAAACGATACCCATATCCATATATATGTGAGGGTAATGTTGCTCCCTTAAAGGCGATGCGAATAGCTTCACTATTGACCCACTGTCCATCTTCGGTTAATTTTTTCAGTCTTTTAACCGTGCAAATATCTGCTTCACTTTGAAATAATTCCGCAAGTTCGTTCTCCTCTATTTCCAAGTCAATATTTCTGACAATGCCATAAATAATACTTAATTGGTCTGTTCTTTGACATCTAAATTCTAATTCTTTAAACTTCTGGCAATTAAGAATTTTATTTGTATCTTCAATATATTTTAACATGATGAACATTTTGTAAGGACTTTTATACTTGATTTTAAGAATGTCGTTTATATTTTGAGACTTCAGTAATTTAGCCATACCAACCATTTTTGGAAATACCGTCTTAGATGTAAGGCATACCTCATAATATTTTTCTTGCTGTGTATTATTTTCCAAACTACCCACATTATCTTCACAATTGTTATTTTGTGAATTACTTCGTAATAGTCTTTTCGCCGTTCTGGTTACGGTGATAAAACCATCATCCCCTTCAATAATTTCTGCACTATCCTCTCTCACCCTTTTCTCAACATTTCTCTGATTTTCATTTTCAACATTCGTCGTACTTCTCTCAATAGTGGTTTCTTCCCTCGTATACTCCATCATCTCTTCATTTATAAAACTTTGCACAGGTAAATTCGACTCAACACTCACAGATCTACCAAATCTATCCATTATCTAAATGATTGAGTAGCATGAAGGTAATTTTATAAATAAGTAACGCGACAAAATGAGTAAGACGTCCGCACGTCTCAGTCGTCAACGCGGCACTGATAACCTGTGGTGCTATTCTGTAAAGATCCCACCGTGAAAATTTAGGTGAAGTGAGCGTGATGTGAACTGTCATCCCACCTTACTCTGCTAGGAATTGAGCTCACTTCAAACTCACTTCACCTAAGTGCTCACGGTGTGATGTTTACAGAATATATCGGCTGACCTAGGGGGGAGTACAGCTCTATAATAAACTCCCAAAGGATATAAAAGAAGCGACTTCACTCAGCATATTTAAAAAGAAATTATTCACTTTTATTTACAACGACGAAACACTATATTACGAGTAATTGTGTTTTTGTTTAAAACAGCAACATCTTTTAACTTGTGCCACCAGTCACCACTTTATCTTAGCAATGCAGTGAACTCGCTCCCAATTTTGTTGACAATGCTTTATTTTTTACTTTTTGTTTTTCTTCTACCCGCACTGATATAATATAATTAGTAATAAGATTTAATGTTCTCATGTAAGTGACAATTGGTCTTAATGAGAATCAATATTACTATACTCTTTGATGAGAATAAAGTTCTTTAAACCGAATTACCCCTTGTTCGCAGAGTCGTACTATTTCATCAGCAACTTTACTTTTAAGAGCATTTGGTATACGTCTAGGCTTCACAAAAATTGGTGACACTCCTTCCTTTAGGGTCAAATGGGCTTTGTAATCAGGTATGCAACCAAGGGAGCTATCAAATACCTTCGAGTATTCAGAAAGTAGCTTATCCAGTTTTGGATGTTGTTTAGCATTAACTATGTTTATATTAGCCAGATCCAAGTTGATTGCTCGTATCCATGCTCGACCGAAGATAGGATCAACATCTTGTTTGATAATGTATAATTTTCCCCCAAGTGTTTGGTCATTGTATTTACACGTAACGTAGGCTACTCCGAGTGGTGGGCACGCCACAAGTGCGGCGATAAGTCCCTTTTTTAAGGAGTGGCTGGAGAGGCGCCACGGCATCCTCACCTTCCGCCTGACGCAGGTCCTTACCGGACACGGGTGCTTCGGGAGGTACCTGTTCCGGATAAGGCTCGGAAACGCCCGTGTGTCACCATTGTATGGATCGCCCGGAGGACACGGTGGAGCATAAGGTGGAGGTCTGCCCGGCTTGGGCGGAGCACCGCCGTGTCCTCGCGGAAGCGATCGGTGGCGGCGATCTCTCACCTCCGGCCCTGGTCCAGGCCATGGTACGGAGCGAGAGTACATGGGAAGCCATCACCTCCTTCTGCGAGGAAGTAATGCTCGCGAAGGAGGAGGCGGAACGCGTGAGGGAGAGGCAAGCTTTGCGCCCTCACGCCCCTAGTCGCTGCAGGAGACGTCTTGGGCGTTGGGAATTGGCAGCCGATTTCCGGCCACCGTAGGCGCGGGCTTGTGGACGGCGAGCAATGTGTAGCTCACCGTCTGGTAAGGATCAGGCCCGGGTCGACGGCGCGTTGTGTTCCACGCGCGGTTCAAAGACAACAGATGTCAGCACTAATGACGGGGTCTGCTAGGGCCGATGCCAGCTAGAGTTGCTGGATGGTCAAAAGAGTTACAGTGGCCCCGGCACTGGCAACTGAAGGAACACAAGTGGGTTTTAGTCAGAAAAAGTCTAACATGCCCACTCAGTCATTTGATGATTTCTCATCCAAAAAAAAGGCTACTCCGAGTGGTGCGAAGATTTCGCTGAAGAAGGTGATGTTAGTTTTGTAAATCTTGCATCCAGTGTGCAATGTTTTAAAATCTTTGTGAGAGATAGAAGACAGAGCAGTGCCTGTATCTACTTCCATTTTCAGTTTCGAGTCATTAATACGTACATTTATCATTTTGTCTGTGTTGTTGGATCGTAATAAATTAATATCTCATTGGGTGGCGTTATCGACTGTATCTGAAGAATTGTCCGTGTCCTGCACCTCCACGTGCTCAGGCTCCAGTTGGTTGTCCCCAAGTGTTGATTGTAAGCAAACGCCAGCAAGGTGACCTCCTCGTCTGCGCTTGCTGCAAGTATCCTTGCTGACCTCCTCGTCTGCGCTTGCTGCAAGTATCCTTGATGCTGCGACATCTGCTAGCTTGATGTTCCTTACTTCCACAACGAAAAAAATTCTCTCGTAAGTCCTTAATCGTTAGAGGTTTATACACTCTTGCTTTTGACTGCGGTGTTTGGGGTCAGCTTGAACAGTTTTCACATGTAGTAGACCTTGGTTCGAAGAGTGAGCTGGTGACATAAATCTACTGTCAAATTTTGCTAGTTCAATCTTGGTTACTTTATTAATTAAGTCAGAAAAATCGGTCGCCATTGTTTCCTGTAGTATTTTGGTTTGAATACCGGTGTCATTTAATCCTTTTATAAATTGTAAGGTAAGAAAATTATCACAGATCGACTTCTTACAGTTATTGCAAGTGAAACGCAATCTTGAGCTAAATGTTTCAAGTGTGCCGAGGATGACGTGAGTGCCTTGAAGTCGCGGAAATTAATTTATCTGACCAACCCAAACGCTCGGTTTTGGATCTATGTAGTTGCAATAAGATAAACCTTTAGAATAACAGTTTTAATCAACAAAATAGACAACACGCAATTTGATCAAATAAGTTATGACATGAGTGACATTACAATACAAAGATGCCGTATGATCAAATAAGTTATGACATGAGTGACATTACAATACAAAGATGCCACTAAAGAGTTGGTATACCACAGTAGTGTTGTAATATTTGAACAAAGCTGCCAAACTCTAGTTCACAAGGATCGTTCGGTGCGCACAAGTAGGTAATAAGCGTTTTGGTGTAATTCCTGTGGTAATAAACTAAGGAGCGCGCAGCGTGAGGGTCTGGATTTGTGGATTGTGACGATTACGTATATTTAGATTGATGTAGGTTTTCAATCTCTCAACACAGTTACGAGCATTGAAACTTTCTCGTTGCTGTAAAGGTTGTAAGTTAATTCTTGGTGTAGTTACCGGTGTGCTCCCCAGTGAAGCCGTGACGCAAGTCGACGGTGTGGCCGGTGGTGTAGTTACCGGTGTGCTCCCCAGTGAAGCCGTGACGCAAGTCGACGGTGCGGCCGGTGGTGTAGTTACCGGTGTGCTCCCCAGTGAAGCCGTGACGCAAGTCGACGGTGCGGCCGGTGGTGTAGTTACCGGTGTGCTCCCCAGTGAAGCCGTGACGCAAGTCGACGGTGCGGCCGGTGGTGTAGTTACCGGCGTGCTCCCCAGTGAAGCCGTGACGCAAGTCGACGGTGCGGCCGGTGGTGTAGTTACCGGTGTGCTCCCCAGTGAAGCCGTGACGCAAGTCGACGGTGCGGCCGGTGGTGTAGTTACCGGTGTGCTCCCCAGTGAAGCCGTGACGCAAGTCGACGGTGCGGCCGGTGGTGTAGTTACCGGTGTGCTCCCCAGTGAAGCCGTGACGCAAGTCGACGGTACGGCCGGTGGTGTAGTTACCGGTGTGCTCCCCAGTGAAGCCGTGACGCAAGTCGACGGTGCGGCCGGTGGTGTAGTTACCGGTGTGCTCCCCAGTGAAGCCGTGACGCAAGTCGACGGTGCGGCCGGTGGTGTAGTTACCGGTGTGCTCCCCAGTGAAGCCGTGACGCAAGTCAACGGTGCGGCCGGTGGTGTAGTTACCGGTGTGCTCCCCAGTGAAGCCGTGACGCAAGTCGACGGTGCGGCCGGTGGTGTAGTTACCGGTGTGCTCCCCAGTGAAGCCGTGACGCAAGTCGACGGTGCGGCCGGTGGTGTAGTTACCGGTGTGCTCCCCAGTGAAGCCGTGACGCAAGTCGACGGTGCGGCCGGTGGTGTAGTTACCGGTGTGCTCCCCAGTGAAGCCGTGACGCAAGTCGACGGTACGGCCGGTGGTGTAGTTACCGGTGTGCTCCCCAGTGAAGCCGTGACGCAAGGCGACGGTGCGGCCGGTGGTGTAGTTACCGGTGTGCTCCCCAGTGAAGCCGTGACGCAAGGCGACGGTGCGGCCGGTGGTGTAGTTACCGGTGTGCTCCCCAGTGAAGCCGTGACGCAAGGCGACGGTGCGGCCGGTGGTGTAGTTACCGGTGTGCTCCCCAGTGAAGCCGTGACGCAAGTCGACGGTGCGGCCGGTGGTGTAGTTACCGGTGTGCTCCCCAGTGAAGCCGTGACGCAAGTCGACGGTACGGCCGGTGGTGTAGTTACCGGTGTGCTCCCCAGTGAAGCCGTGACGCAAGTCGACGGTGCGGTCGGTGGTGTAGCGTAAGGGCGTAAGCCATGCAGCTTCAGCTTTAACTGTAATACGTGCTCTTCTGTAGAATGCCGTCGCTCAATTTCTGCTTCCATGTCATCTGTTAGCAACTCGATTCCGTTTTGTAATTTTTTTAATTTTTATTCATAATTTGTTAGACTTGTCAGACGTGAACTTACTTCGTAATCCGAAGGATTTTGTAATTGTTCCAGTGTACGTTCGAACCTTGTAAGCTGGCCGCGTATAGTTGCGCGCAGGCGAGTAAGTCGCGCCAGCTCTGCCTCCATCGTTCGAACCTTGTAAGCTGGCCGCGTATAGTTGCGCGCAGGCGAGTAAGTCGCGCCAGCTCTGCCTCCATCGTTCGAACCTTGTAAGCTGGCCGCGTATAGTTGCGCGCAGGCGAGTAAGTCGCGCCAGCTCTGCCTCCATCGTTCGAACCTTGTAAGCTGGCCGCGTATAGTTGCGCGCAGGCGAGTAAGTCGCGCCAGCTCTGCCTCCATCGTTCGAACCTTGTAAGCTGGCCGCGTATAGTTGCGCGCAGGCGAGTAAGTCGCGCCAGCTCTGCCTCCATCGTTCGAACCTTGTAAGCTGGCCGCGTATAGTTGCGCGCAGGCGAGTAAGTCGCGCCAGCTCTGCCTCCATCGTTCGAACCTTGTAAGCTGGCCGCGTATAGTTGCGCGCAGGCGAGTAAGTCGCGCCAGCTCTGCCTCCATCGTTCGAACCTTGTAAGCTGGCCGCGTATAGTTGCGCGCAGGCGAGTAAGTCGCGCCAGCTCTGCCTCCATCGTCGCCAATATTATGTATTGGCGACAATGTAAAATTCTACAATCTTATAATTAAATAACTACATTCATTTTATAGTTTTCAATATTTTATTTCATGTCTCAAGCAGGATGACAAGACATAAAGAAATAAATAACATTCAAATCAAAGAGGCCGCATATATAGCACATAGAATACGTAGAACGCTTAACAAGTTCACGTACAGCAGCCGCGGCCGCGCCGCCAAGTCTTCTGCCTAACCTCACCGTCGAGGTCGACTAACTGCGTGTTTTAGTATTGAATGTTACACAACGTCGGTCACGGACAACGCGGTCCGCTGCTGGCTGTTCTGTCATTAGCTCGGTGCTAATTGATCAGTGCGGCGTGTTAACACAATCGCCTGTAAAACGATGTTGTTAATAAAGTTCCTAGCAACACAAATATCTTGCCATTGTAGGCGCGTTTACTTTACTCATCAAAACCTTTTCAATTGTATTCTATGTTTCTTGCCGGTTTGCCTCCGTACGACCTAGCTGCAACTTGTTACAGACGTTCCATGACGATTATTTGCCTCCGTACGACCTAGCTGCAACTTGTTACAGACGTTCCATGACGATTATTTGCCTCCGTACGACCTAGCTGCAACTTGTTACAGACGTTCCATGACGATTATTTGCCTCCGTACGACCTAGCTGCAACTTGTTACAGACGTTCCATGACGATTATTTGCCTCCGTACGACCTAGCTGCAACTTGTTACAGACGTTCCATGACGATTATTTGCCTCCGTACGACCTAGCTGCAACTTGTTACAGACGTTCCATGACGATTATTTGCCTCCGTACGACCTAGCTGCAACTTGTTACAGACGTTCCATGACGATTATTTGCCTCCGTACGACCTAGCTGCAACTTGTTACAGACGTTCCATGACGATTATTTGCCTCCGTACGACCTAGCTGCAACTTGTTACAGACGTTCCATGACGATTATTTGCCTCCGTACGACCTAGCTGCAACTTGTTACAGACGTTCCATGACGATTATTTGCCTCCGTACGACCTAGCTGCAACTTGTTACAGACGTTCCATGACGATTATTTGCCTCCGTACGACCTAGCTGCAACTTGTTACAGACGTTCCATGACGATTATTTGCCTCCGTACGACCTAGCTGCAACTTGTTACAGACGTTCCATGACGATTATTTGCCTCCGTACGACCTAGCTGCAACTTGTTACAGACGTTCCATGACGATTATTTGCCTCCGTACGACCTAGCTGCAACTTGTTACAGACGTTCCATGACGATTATTTGCCTCCGTACGACCTAGCTGCAACTTGTTACAGACGTTCCATGACGATTATTTGCCTCCGTACGACCTAGCTGCAACTTGTTACAGACGTTCCATGACGATTATTTGCCTCCGTACGACCTAGCTGCAACTTGTTACAGACGTTCCATGACGATTATTTGCCTCCGTACGACCTAGCTGCAACTTGTTACAGACGTTCCATGACGATTATTTGCCTCCGTACGACCTAGCTGCAACTTGTTACAGACGTTCCATGACGATTATTTGCCTCCGTACGACCTAGCTGCAACTTGTTACAGACGTTCCATGACGATTATTTGCCTCCGTACGACCTAGCTGCAACTTGTTACAGACGTTCCATGACGATTATTTGCCTCCGTACGACCTAGCTGCAACTTGTTACAGACGTTCCATGACGATTATTTGCCTCCGTACGACCTAGCTGCAACTTGTTACAGACGTTCCATGACGATTATTTGCCTCCGTACGACCTAGCTGCAACTTGTTACAGACGTTCCATGACGATTATTTGCCTCCGTACGACCTAGCTGCAACTTGTTACAGACGTTCCATGACGATTATTTGCCTCCGTACGACCTAGCTGCAACTTGTTACAGACGTTCCATGACGATTATTTGCCTCCGTACGACCTAGCTGCAACTTGTTACAGACGTTCCATGACGATTATTTGCCTCCGTACGACCTAGCTGCAACTTGTTACAGACGTTCCATGACGATTATTTGCCTCCGTACGACCTAGCTGCAACTTGTTACAGACGTTCCATGACGATTATTTGCCTCCGTACGACCTAGCTGCAACTTGTTACAGACGTTCCATGACGATTATTTGCCTCCGTACGACCTAGCTGCAACTTGTTACAGACGTTCCATGACGATTATTTGCCTCCGTACGACCTAGCTGCAACTTGTTACAGACGTTCCATGACGATTATTTGCCTCCGTACGACCTAGCTGCAACTTGTTACAGACGTTCCATGACGATTATTTGCCTCCGTACGACCTAGCTGCAACTTGTTACAGACGTTCCATGACGATTATTCCCGAGAATTCCTATTTCTATTTACTGACCACCTGAAAAAGGTGCTGTTCACAAGCGAGAGTAGTAATAGCTGTTTTGTATGTTCCAGCAAGACCAGGTGGACAGCGTGGAGTATTACGCGCTGCAGGCCACCGAGCACGTCGGCTCCGGCGGCACGGAGCTGCTCAAGGGCACCGTCAGCCGCGCCAAGGCGCGCAAGGTAACGCCGACTGCGCCACCGCCAGCGGGGGCCTCGTGAACAACAACGTGTATCCCTTGGATGCACTATCAAGGACTTTTTATTTAACCAAGTTTGCATGTTTTGAATCATTACCCGACTGCCCCAGAAGGAGGGTAATGTCTTTCGAGAGTATGTATGTATGTATGTCTACTTCTTTGGCACGCTCTATAGCCTAAACAACTTGACGGATTTTAACATAATTATGAGGTGTCCTTAGATTCGTCTTAATTGTGAGAGTGACATAGGCTATATAATATTTATATACTGCAACTGGAAATGCAAAAAAAGGGAGGGGAAAGTTTTTTTAAATAAATTACAACAAATAAAAGCTAGTAATGAGTCAATTCCAAATATGTAAGGTGGTCCAAATAGTGACGTTCAAAAGAAAAATATGAATTCCTCATACCGAGCGATCTGAAACAGAAAAATATGAATTCCTCATACCGAGCGATCTGAAACAGAAAAATATGAATTCCTCATACCGAGCGATCTGAAACAGAAAAATATGAATTCCTCATACCGAGCGATCTGAAACAGAAAAATATGAATTCCTCATACCGAACGATCTGAAACAGAAAAATATGAATTCCTCATACCGAACGATCTGAAACAGAAAAATATGAATTCCTCATACCGAACGACCTGAAACAGAAAAATATGAATTCCTCATACCGAACGATCTGAAACAGAAAAATATATGAATTCCTCATACCGAACGATCTGAAACAGAAAAATATGAATTCCTCATACCGAACGACCTGAAACAGAAAAATCTGAATTCCTCACACCGCACAATCTGAAACAGAAAAATATGAATTCCTCATACCGAACGATCTGAAACAGAAAAATCTGAATTCCTCATACCGAACGATCTGAAACAGAAAAATCTGAATTCCTCATACCGAACGATCTGAAACAGAAAAATATGAATTCCTCATACCGAACGATCTGAAACAGAAAAATATGAATTCCTCATACCGAACGATCTGAAACAGAAAAATACGAATTCCTCATACCGAACGATCTGAAACAGAAAAATCTGAATTCCTCATACCGAACGATCTGAAACAGAAAAATATGAATTCCTCATACCGAACGATCTGAAACAGAAAAATATGAATTCCTCATACCGAACGATCTGAAACAGAAAAATATGAATTCCTCATACCGAACGACCTGAAACAGAAAAATATGAATTCCTCATACCGAACGATCTGAAACAGAAAAATATGAATTCCTCATACCGAACGATCTGAAACAGAAAAATATGAATTCCTCATACCGAACGACCTGAAACAGAAAAATCTGAATTCCTCACACCGCACAATCTGAAACAGAAAAATATGAATTCCTCATACCGAACGATCTGAAACAGAAAAATCTGAATTCCTCATACCGAACGATCTGAAACAGAAAAATATGAATTCCTCATACCGAACGATCTGAAACAGAAAAATATGAATTCCTCATACCGAACGACCTGAAACAGAAAAATATGAATTCCTCATACCGAACGATCTGAAACAGAAAAATATGAATTCCTCATACCGAACGATCTGAAACAGAAAAATCTGAATTCCTCATACCGAACGATCTGAAATAGAAAAATATGAATTCCTCATACCGAACGATCTGAAACAGAAAAATATGAAATCCTCATACCGAACGATCTGAAACAGAAAAATATGAATTCCTCATACCGAACGACCTGAAACAGAAAAATATGAATTCCTCATACCGAACGATCTGAAACAGAAAAATATGAATTCCTCATACCGAACGACCTGAAACAGAAAAATCTGAATTCCTCACACCGCACAATCTGAAACAGAAAAATATGAATTCCTCATACCGAACGATCTGAAACAGAAAAATCTGAATTCCTCATACCGAACGATCTGAAACAGAAAAATCTGAATTCCTCATACCGAACGATCTGAAACAGAAAAATCTGAATTCCTCATACCGAACGATCTGAAACAGAAAAATATGTATTCCTCATACCGAACGATCTGAAACAGAAAAAACTGAATTCCTCATACCGAACGATCTGAAACATAAAAATATGAATTCCTCATACCGAACGATCTGAAACAGAAAAATATGAATTCCTCATACCGAACGATCTGAAACAGAAAAATCTGAATTCCTCATACCGAACGATCTGAAACAGAAAAATATGAATTCCTCATACCGAACGATCTGAAACAGAAAAATCTGAATTCCTCATACCGCACGATCTGAAACAGAAAAATCTGAATTCCTCATACCGAACGATCTGAAACAGAAAAATATGAATTCCTCATACCGAACGATCTGAAACAGAAAAATATGAATTCCTCATACCGAACGATCTGAAACAGAAAAATCTGAATTCCTCATACCGAACGATCTGAAACAGAAAAATCTGAATTCCTCATACCGAACAATCTGAAATAGTAAAATCTGAATTCCTCATACCGAACGATCTGAAACAGAAAAATCTGAATTCCTCATACCGAACGATCTGAAACAGAAAAATCTGAATTCCTCATACCGCACAATCTGAAACAGAAAAATCTGAATTCCTCATGTATGTATGTTCCGCGATTTTTTGTAGTTTTCGAGTTATTTTAGTTTTTGTAGTTTTGTAGAGCTTTGAACAATGTTGTAGAGCTTTCTGTCGGCGGAGCTTGAACAATGTTGTAGAGCTTTCTGCCGGTGGAGCTTGAACAATGTTGTAGAGCTTTCTACCGGTGGAGGTTGAACAATGTTGTAGAGCTTTCTGCCGGTGGAGCTTGAACAATGTTGTAGAGCTTTCTGTCGGCGGAGCTTGAACAATGTTGTAGAGCTTTCTGTCGGCGGAGCTTGAACAATGTTGTAGAGCTTTCTGCCGGCGGAGCTTTAATAATTCATATATTTTTTTGTAGTCGCTATTTTTCAGACCTTTTTTTGTGACATAATCGTCTTGAATGTTACTTTCGTATGTATAATAATAAACTTCCTAACATTCCTGTTAGTTACTCAAAAAAATATCGCCAGCACGGATTAAAGTTTTTAGTGGGATAGACTCAAATTTTAAATCACTTGAAAATTACAAAAAATCGCGGAACATACATGGGGTATTTGGACGCCATTATTTGGACCACTCTGTTGGAATTAGTAAAACCGAAAAGCTTGAAATAAAGCAAATTATTTAAAAATCAATAAACCCGAATGCAGAAACACGTAACTGAAAAGAGAAAAGCATTATAATGTGAAAGTGAAAATAATAATATGGTGCGACTTCTGTTTGCCTGCACGAGTTCTGTGTGCGACTGTGGAGCACGCCGCGCCCGTGCACGCGCGTCTAGCGTGAGATTGTTGTTTACAGAAGAAGGTGAGCCTCATCGTGTGCCTGCTGGCGGGCTTCGCGGTCGTGCTGCTCGTGCTCGTGCTCACGTGACCGAGGCGTGACGACGTGAGCAAGTGACGCCACGCCTCGTCAGCAACGACTAGTCATCGATTACTGTGTTCCACGCTAACTTATATTGTACAGACTTTTAATTAATTATTAATATAACAAATTATACATTTAATAAATAATTACCTTCGATCTTCTTCTTTGAACTTCGCTCGACGAGATATTCAAGAATATGAGCATATGAAGATTCATAATATTTCTGTCATTTTTTCGGTGTATTAAATATAAGTACCTACATTTGAAAAATACATAATAGATTTTCACTCCTCTTGTTAAAAAAGTCCGCCATTGTAGCGTACCAGAGAGCAGGGATAAAATAGCATATTTTCCTCTAGGGGAAAACGTTTTTTTTTTTTTAATTTTTGTCTGTTACCAACGAGCCTACAAAAACGAAAAAGTCTATTGTTTCTACAGTTCCAAGCATAAATTGGAGTCAGTCCGTATGGCACACATTGACTTGCAAGGAATGAACTGTTTGCGTGTGTGCGTGGGTAACTGTTTGGAATAGGTTTGCTGTTTTACTTTAGAGCATCATAGCTTCCATGGTCTAGCAGTGTAATGTGACACTTGCGAAAGTGGGCTCTGGGTTCAATTCCGGTGGGACTCTTTGATCTTTGGGACCTTATTTTTAAGCCTATTTGATCTTTAGAATCTTTTTTTATCGAATCAAAAACAAAACAGTTTAGTCACATTTTATTTAGTTATTATTAAAAATAAAAATAAAACACTTCAAAATTTCAAGATTTTTTTATTATCTGTTGGTTTATTACGGTTATCCATACTACCATCATCTGCCTGATGGTTATCCATACTATCATCATCTGCCTGATGGTTATCCATACTATCATCATCTGCCTGATGGTTATCCATACTACCATCATCTGCCTGATGGTTATCCATACTATCATCATCTGCCTGATGGTTATCCATACTATCATCATCTGCCTGATGGTTATCCATACTATCATCATCTGCCTGATGGTTATCCATACTATCATCATCTGCCTGATGGTTATCCATACTATCATCATCTGCCTGATGGTTATCCATACTATCATCATCTGCCTGATGGTTATCCATACTATCATCATCTGCCTGATGGTTATCCATACTATCATCATCTGCCTGATGGTTATCCATACTATCATCATCTGCCTGATGGTTATCCATACTATCATCATCTGCCTGATGGTTATCCATACTATCATCATCTGCCTGATGGTTATCCATACTATCATCATCTGCCTGATGGTTATCCATACTATCATCATCTGCCTGATGGTTATCCATACTATCATCATCTGCCTGATGGTTATCCATACTATCATCATCTGCCTGATGGTTATCCATACTATCATCATCTGCCTGATGGTTATCCATACTATCATCATCTGCCTGATGGTTATCCATACTATCATCATCTGCCTGATGGTTATCCATACTATCATCATCTGCCTGATGGTTATCCATACTATCATCATCTGCCTGATGGTTATCCATACTATCATCATCTGCCTGATGGTTATCCATACTATCATCATCTGCCTGATGGTTATCCATACTATCATCATCTGCCTGATGGTTATCCATACTATCATCATCTGCCTGATGGTTATCCATACTATCATCATCTGCCTGATGGTTATCCATACTATCATCATCTGCCTGATGGTTATCCATACTATCATCATCTGCCTGATGGTTATCCATACTATCATCATCTGCCTGATGGTTATCCATACTATCATCATCTGCCTGATGGTTATCCATACTATCATCATCTGCCTGATGGTTATCCATACTATCATCATCTGCCTGATGGTTATCCATACTATCATCATCTGCCTGATGGTTATCCATACTATCATCATCTGCCTGATGGTTATCCATACTATCATCATCTGCCTGATGGTTATCCATACTATCATCATCTGCCTGATGGTTATCCATACTATCATCATCTGCCTGATGGTTATCCATACTATCATCATCTGCCTGATGGTTATCCATACTATCATCATCTGCCTGATGGTTATCCATACTATCATCATCTGCCTGATGGTTATCCATACTATCATCATCTGCCTGATGGTTATCCATACTATCATCATCTGCCTGATGGTTATCCATACTATCATCATCTGCCTGATGGTTATCCATACTATCATCATCTGCCTGATGGTTATCCATACTATCATCATCTGCCTGATGGTTATCCATACTATCATCATCTGCCTGATGGTTATCCATACTATCATCATCTGCCTGATGGTTATCCATACTATCATCATCTGCCTGATGGTTATCCATACTATCATCATCTGCCTGATGGTTATCCATACTATCATCATCTGCCTGATGGTTATCCATACTATCATCATCTGCCTGATGGTTATCCATACTATCATCATCTGCCTGATGGTTATCCATACTATCATCATCTGCCTGATGGTTATCCATACTATCATCATCTGCCTGATGGTTATCCATACTATCATCATCTGCCTGATGGTTATCCATACTATCATCATCTGCCTGATGGTTATCCATACTATCATCATCTGCCTGATGGTTATCCATACTATCATCATCTGCCTGATGGTTATCCATACTATCATCATCTGCCTGATGGTTATCCATACTATCATCATCTGCCTGATGGTTATCCATACTATCATCATCTGCCTGATGGTTATCCATACTATCATCATCTGCCTGATGGTTATCCATACTATCATCATCTGCCTGATGGTTATCCATACTATCATCATCTGCCTGATGGTTATCCATACTATCATCATCTGCCTGATGGTTATCCATACTATCATCATCTGCCTGATGGTTATCCATACTATCATCATCTGCCTGATGGTTATCCATACTATCATCATCTGCCTGATGGTTATCCATACTATCATCATCTGCCTGATGGTTATCCATACTATCATCATCTGCCTGATGGTTATCCATACTATCATCATCTGCCTGATGGTTATCCATACTATCATCATCTGCCTGATGGTTATCCATACTATCATCATCTGCCTGATGGTTATCCATACTATCATCATCTGCCTGATGGTTATCCATACTATCATCATCTGCCTGATGGTTATCCATACTATCATCATCTGCCTGATGGTTATCCATACTACCATCATCTGCCTGATGGTTATCCATACTATCATCATCTGCCTGATGGTTATCCATACTATCATCATCTGCCTGATGGTTATCCATACTATCATCATCTGCCTGATGGTTATCCATACTATCATCATCTGCCTGATGGTTATCCATACTATCATCATCTGCCTGATGGTTATCCATACTATCATCATCTGCCTGATGGTTATCCATACTATCATCATCTGCCTGATGGTTATCCATACTACCATCATCTGCCTGATGGTTATCCATACTATCATCATCTGCCTGATGGTTATCCATACTATCATCATCTGCCTGATGGTTATCCATACTATCATCATCTGCCTGATGGTTATCCATACTATCATCATCTGCCTGATGGTTATCCATACTATCATCATCTGCCTGATGGTTATCCATACTATATACTTATACTATTTATTATATTTATTATTTATTATATCCATATCCATACTTCCATACTAATATTATAAATTCAAAAGTAACTCTGTCTGTCTGTTTGTCTGTATGTTACCTTTTCACGCCTAAACCACTGAACGGATTTCGATAAAATTTGGCAAGGAGACAGATGGTATCCTGGGGAAGGATATAGGCTACTTTTTGTCTCAAAAATAACCCTACAGGGGGTGATATAGGAGATGAAAGTTTGTATGGGAAACCCTGCATTTTTTAAGTTAGGGATATGAAAATTCAAATTCATACTTTTGGTAGGAAATAAAGAATTATGTGGTTCAGCGTTTTTGAAAAATCACCCCCTAAGGGGGTAAAATAGGGGTTGATTTTAAAAATCACAAATAATGTTAAAAATTTTGTGTAAGTACCTCTTTTTAAGAGATTTAAGGGATTGAAAAGGTAGTCATAGTTCGTATCTTGACTTCTTGAGGAAACATTTTAGTTTTTATTTTTAACCGACTTCAAAAAAAGGAGGAGGTTCTCAATTCGGTTGTATGTATTTTTTTAAACCGATTTGGAAAATTCTTTTTTTATATTGAAAGGACATACTTCCAGACGGTCCCATTTTTTTATCAAAATCCAGTTCTGATGATAGGATCCATGAGGAATTGAGGGAACTCCTAAAATATTATAGGCATTTAAATAATATGAATTACGTATTTTCATCAACAAGTCAAGCATTTGCATTCAGAAAGTATCATTTGGTGAAGTGGAACTGATGCAGAAGACCACAGTCATATATGTCCACGGGAACTCCTCAATGATAAGTATTTCACGGGTGGCGATATCTCGATTAAGATAGTTAAGCGACTAAGACGAAGTAAATTTAAATAAATGGTTCTGATGAAAATGGTAGCATTGAACTGATCTGATGATGAAGCCGGAAGGTAGGCACTGGAACTCCGTAATAAAATAATGTATCCTAGCCGTGTTTGGGCTTATTGGAATTGTCATGGGATGTACTCTGGCTATAAATTATTTTAATGGTAATATGCTCCAAATTGCGATACTTGAGTCGTATGGTATGTGTGGCCTTGATTGTCAGAAGACAGATTTGGTCACCGATCTGTCGTCGTGTGGTTGACTTAATAATTTGTTGGTGACGGCGTCCAAACCTGATGAAACTACGCCTTCCAAACTTCCGACACGACTTAGCGCGACATATATTTGCCTTTTTGCAAAGTTTTTATTTGAAAGGGTATAGTCCTGAGGTGGTTGCATATAAATTTGGTCAAATTCTGTTGAGTGGTTTTTGAGTTAGCTTCAATAATACGTTTTTTTTTTTTCCATTTTCGTCAGATAACTTTTACCTAAGTAATAAATATGGCGGTTTGACACATCTATCCATACTATATACTATTATACTATATTATACTATACTATACTATATACTATAATACACAGCGCCATCTGGGGTACCTCAAGGTTCACTGCTGGGTCCTCTGCTGTTTGTTATATTTATATCTGACATCAAGTCTTGTTTTAAAAACTCATACATCTTGCTATATGCAGATGATATGAAAATACTCAAAGAAATACGTACCTTAGAGGACTCGCAGCAACTCCAGGATGACCTGAATAGATTTGTTGACTATTGCTCTCGCAATAAGCTTCAGCTGAACATATCGAAGTGTTGTTATATGAGTTGTACACGTCAGAAAACCAATTTAGGTAATGGATATAAACTGGAAAACCAGTCAATTAACCGAATAGATTGCATTAGAGACCTAGGAGTGATCCAAGATAGCAAACTCTTATATGATAAACACATTGATTATATTGTAAAAAAAGCGTCTAAAGCTATGGGGTTTATTGTGGGAGCGTCGGCCTGCTTCCGGTCTCTAAAAACCATCAAAATATTATACTGTGCATACGTGCGTAGCCATCTCGAGTACGCATCCCAAGTGTGGAACCCGCAGTACCAAGTTTACATATCTCGAATTGAAGGCGTTCAACGCAAATTCCTAAAATATTTAGACTACAAGGCACACTGGCACACTCCAGACTACATTGCCCGATGTAAACATTATCATTTTCTACCTCTTGAACGTAGACGCAATATTAGTGACATCTGCTACTTGTCTAACATAGCGAATAGCTCTATTGACTGTCCGGAGCTCCTTGCGAACGTATCGCTTCGTACCAGCCAAAGGAGCTTAAGGCAACGGCCACTATTGAATGTACCATTTGCCGCGACCAATTATAGACGGAACACATTTCATATCCGTAGTGCAAGGAGCTTTAATGATCTTGCATCGCGGCTAGACTTTGACATTGACTTATTCTGCACCAGCTCGAGAGTGATAAGGAAGCGCGCAGGTGAGGAGTTCTTTGGGGATCATGTGAACGTCCTCTAGGGAGCATTTCGCTTGTGCATACTTGCTTAATGCTTAATCTGTGATCGATAGGGTATCGATATAAATGGAACGTAGACTGAACTTCACATTACATTGAATTTAATGTCCTTTTCTGTAGTGTTTGTAGTAGTTTTAAAACTGTAGTTATTTGTTTGTTTAATTTTTTTTTTTTTCTTGTCTTTTAGCACTCCGCTCGGTTTGTATACCAATAATATATTATATTGCACTAAGTTACATATATGTGTGGACTTGTAATTAGCTAAATAGTTACCTAAATTGTAATTATTTTATTATTTGTCTGTAAGTCCTCCTAAAAGAAATAAATAAATAAATAAATAAATAAATAATAATATTATAAATTCGAAAGTAACTCTGTCTGTCTGTCTGTATGTTACCTTTTCACGCCTAAACCGCTGAACCGATTTCGATAAAATTTGACAAGGAGATAGATTGCATCCCGGGGAAGGACATAGGCTACTTTTTATTTCAAAAATATCCCTAAAAGGGGGGATATAGGGGAAGAAAGTTTGTATGGGAAACCTATAATTTCTTAAGTTAGGGATATGAAAATTCAAATGTATGCTTTTGGTAACAAGTAAAGAATTATGTATTTCAGCGTTTTTCTAAAATCATCCCTCAAGAGGGTAAAATAGGGGATGGTTTTAAATTTCACACGTAATATTGACATTTTTGTGTGACTCTTTTGTGTGACCGATTTAAGGGATTGGAAATATAGTCATAGTCCGTATCTGGAGGTGACATTTATTCTTTATTTCATTATAAAATCGGTCCACTCGGTCAAAAGTATCACTACTTGCAACGGTTTGGAACGGAGAGTCCGAGTTTACCATTGTACTCGATAGATGGCATTGTGCAAATGACGCGATTTTCTGAATCGCGGTGTTAAGATTTTCTGCAGGATAGTGACCCTCATTCATGCAACTATTAGGCATCGTGGGGGATTAGCCAGTGGTCGTCCCACAAACTGCTTTTCCTACGCAATAGTTTGTTTGCTCCGCGCGGACCGCATTATTTTTTAATCGTTGCCTCTGTGTTTGCACAAGTAACCTAGCCGGCACTTGTGTGGACACAGGGGGAGCCCCACCGTGCTGCCCGGTGAGCCGTCACCGGTGCGGTCGCGGAGGACCACGCCCACGGGATGCCGAAGCCCGACAAGCGCGGCTCTTTGGGCCGCGGTGTCGGGTCCCAGGAAGACCTTCCGGCGCTGGACCGGGCGATGTCGATGCCGAATATCGGTGACGCGTCGTCCGGTTCGTCGCCGGCCGGACCGTCCCAGCGAAGAGGAGGAGAGGAAGGAAGAAGAGGGGAGGGGAGCGCCGCTGTAGCTGCCGGCCCACCGACGACATCGGCGCCTGCGCGCGTTTGCGCCGACGCCGCCGTCGAGCCGACAACAGGCGGTACCCATCCGCCCCGCCGCGTTCCGCCCGGTACCTATCCAGGCCCCGGGGCCGGCCGCGAGTACAGGCCATGCGCCGCATGCGCGCGCCGCGCTGCCTTCTGCGCGCGCGCCCGCACCTGTGCGCACCTCTGCGCCGGCCGCGCGAACTGTTGCGCCCGCCGCGCACCCTACCGCGCCCGCTGCGCGTACCATCGCGTCCGTACGCACCACCGCGCCCGCGCGTGCCGCCGCGTCGACCGCGAACCCCGCGACTACCGCGCGTCCCCGCGCACCGCCCGCGCGCATTGCCGCGCCGCCGCCGCGCTTTGCGCCGCCGCCCGCGCCTACCGGTGCTGCGCCCGCACAGGCGCCTAAAGCTGTGCCAGCTTCGCGCACCGCCACATCCGGTCCCCGCCTCTCGCTGGCGAGACCGGCGACGGCTAAGCAGGAGCGGCCAGCGCCAACACTGGAACCAGCGCCTGAATCACCGGCGCCACCACGAGCCTCAGCCTTCGACTCGCCCGCCATGCTGTCGGCATGCTCGTCACGCGTAGGGTCGAGCATGTCGCTGGCATCCGTGGGCTCGGCCGCGTCCGGTCAAGAAGTCGTGTCTCGGGACACGTCCCTGCGATCCGGTACGCGGCCCACCGTGGGAGGAGCTGACGCCGCCGCGATGTCGCCGGCATCACCGACACCGTCGCTGGGGTTCGGCTTCGAATTTCAGTTTGAGGCCAGAGCCCAGCGACGCAGGAGGAGCTCCGGCGAGACTGCGGCCGAACAGGAGGAGGCGAAGCGGTACTGCCTCGACCCGCCGCGGCCACAGCGCGACAACGCGCCGCGGGGTCGGGGTACGCCCGCGTCGCCCACATTCGCCGACGCGGTGCGCCGCTCACCACCTGCGTCGCCGCCTCCACCACCACTTGAGCAGACTACAGCAGGGGTAAGTACTTCCAATTTACCCCCTGCCCCCACCATGACTACCGCACCCCCTACCGCTGCCCCCGGCGCCGCAACGTCGACTACGAAGCAACAGCCGGGGAAGAGGACGCCCAAGTATCCTCCGCTGGTGGTTGAGAGGCTGCCGGACTGGGCCGCCCATTTCAGGGCCATCAGCGCCAAGCTGGGCCGGCCTCCAAATGCGCGTCCATACGGGACGGGGGTCAGATTTTCCCCCGAAACCGAGGACGAATACAGGCTGGTCCAGCGGTACTTGACTGGCCTTGAGAAGGATAGCGGCGTTTCCTGGTTCGCCTACTCGCTACCGGCGGACAGGAGCTTGAAGATCGCCATTAGGGGGCTGCCTGCGGACACAGACCCCAAGGAGATCGAGGAGGAACTCCGAGCGTTGGGATACCAGCCGGAGTATGTGCGGCATATTAAGGGCGCACAAGGACGACCCGGCTGCGTGTTTCACGCGATTATAAAGAGAACCCCCGACGTTCGGGCTATCTTTGACACCACCGTGTTCATGTACATGCGGGGTGTCAAGATAGAGGCTTGGCGAGGCAAACGTGGGCCCGCCCAGTGCCACCGGTGCCAAAAATTTAGGCACAGCTCGCACCAATGCCACCGTCCGCTCGCTTGTGTACGATGCGGAGGCGAGCACGCGGCGCGAGATTGCCCGCGCCCGCGGGAGGAGCCGGCCACCTGCGTCAATTGCGGTGGCCCGCACCCCGCGTGCAACATCAAGTGCCCCGTGTTCCAGCAGGAGATACGGAACAAGCGAGCGGGGACCGCCGCCATCACGGCCGCCTCACGCCGGCCAACAGCGGCCACCGAGAGGCCACAAATGATGCCGGAAGAGGCACAAGGCGCGTCGCTGATGGCGCCGGCCAACGGGCCTACTGATAGAGCACAAGCCACCTCCTCGGGGCGGAGGAAGAAGCATCGTAGCGGGGGGAAGGGAAAAGGCAAGAAGGCCAAACCCTCCCCCGCGGCGACCGAGGAAGAGATCCCGACGGCCGGCCCTGCCTCAAACAAGGCGCAGGCTGTGACGCTACTCCAACCTACCACTAGCGCCGGCATAGCGCAGCGGCAGGAAAAGGAAACTAAAGATCTCGTCACAGATACCACTGCCGCTGCCAGCGCCGCTACCGAGAAGCGGCAAAAAGTGGACCCACGCAGGTCCACTAAAGAAACGCATGGCGGCGCCACCGGCGCTACGTGCACCAAAAAAAAGGACTTCACAGCCTGCGCCATTAAATTATTAATGGACCTAATAAAGGCCATTAGGCAGGGCGAAGATATCGAGACGATCATCCTTGATGGCCTGGCTAACCTACTCACACTTTACAATGGCTAGGTCGTTAAGGATGATACATTGGAACGCCCGCGGCCTAAGGGATAAGGTCGCCCCCCTCCGCCACCTCCTTCGGGAACAAAATATCGACGTGGCGCTCATAAACGAGACGCTCCTGGGACCCGAAGACAGGGTTAGGTTCCCGGGATACCTCGTTTATAGGAAGGATGAACGGTCGGCTCACAACATAAGATACCGTGGTCTGGCGGTACTTGTGAAGCGAAGAGTCGTCCATCAAGAAATCCCCTTGCCGTCGGTTAACAGCTTCTACGCGCTGGGTGTGCAGCTGCACATAGCCGGCGAGGACATCGACTTGTACGCGTGTTACAAGCCGCCCGCGGCTCGCCTGGACCTAACAGAGCTGCGGGCCTTGTTAAATCGAACAGCACACGCCACGCTCCTCGCCGGGGATTTAAATTGTAAACACCCAGCGTGGAACTCTCTACAGCAGAACACCGGGGGGAGACGACTCTTCGCGGACGCGGAAGCCTTCGGGTACACGGTGTCCGGCCCAGAGACGCCGACCCACTATCCAGACGTCGCACAGCTGATGCCGGACGTGCTGGACATCGTAGTCCACCGAGGGCTACAATGCCAGATCACGGAGCAAGTGATAGACGACGAGTTGCAGTCGGACCACCAACCTGTACTCGTCGTCTTATCGGGTATGCCGACCCGACTGATGCCACCAGCGCCACGTCGATCCATGGATTGGACAGTCTTCGCAGAAAAAGTAGAGACCACCACGCCGACTCGGCCTATTGCCTCTTCCGCGGACGTAGACCAGACGGCGGATGACGTCACTGCTTGCATCCAAAGCGCCTTAGAAGCGGCGACTACAACGCAGCCGCAGGGGAGAGGGCTACTGCCGCCCCTGCCGGCGCATATCAGCGCGATGATCGCCGTGAAGAGGCGCCTTCGCAAGCAGTGGCAACAACGTAGATGTCCCACGCTCAAGACGCAGCTCAACCGTCTCGCGGAAAAGGTGAAGGCCGAGTTACAGGCACACACCGCCGCGAGCTGGGAGGAACGAATCGACGCCACTACAGACAGTTGGCCGTCGGTTCACAGACTCTGCCGCCAGTTGAAGAATACCCCAGCTCCGGTGCGTCCGCTGCTTAACAGCGACGGGGCGCTCAGATATGTAGCGGAGGACCGGGCGGAGGTCTTCGCCGAGCACCTGGAGCGTCAGTTCCGCCCCAACCCGACCAGCGACGTCGAGCATGTCGCAGCGGTCGAGCAACACCTGGGAGACTACTTCGCCACGCCGATAGCTCCCGATGAGGACCCTGTCTTCTTCTCGCCTGGCGCAGTTAGACGCGCCATCCTAAGAACGAAGCCCAGGAAGGCCCCCGGTGCTGACGGTATCACCAACACAGCGCTGCGCCACCTGCCGTTCCGTATGGTAGCGGCGCTGGCGCGCCTGTACACGGCGATACTGCGCACGGGGGCCTTTCCCGCCTCGTGGAAGGAAGGGCGCGTCATCATGCTGCCCAAGGCGGGGAAAAACATTCTGAAGCCGGAGAGCTATCGGCCGATCACTCTGCTGCCGACGGTCTCCAAGGTGTTCGAAGCACTCCTGCTGCGACACCTCCAACCCCACATTGCGCCGCGGCCGGAACAGTTTGGGTTTCGGGCGGAACATAGCACGACGCTCCAGCTGTCGAGGGTACTGCACCACCTCACAGCCGCGCACAACAAGAAGGAGTACTCGGTGGCAGTATTCCTCGACATGGAGAAGGCCTTCGACCGTGTGTGGCACGATGGCCTGGTATACAAGCTGGCCACGTCAGATGCGCCCCGTCGCGTTGTTAAAGTGGTCTCTACTTTTCTGTCCCACAGGAGTTTTAGGGTGGTGGTCGACGGAGCGCTATCAAGCGCCCGCCCGGTGTTGGCTGGTGTGCCGCAGGGTAGCTGCGTCTCGCCGGCGTGTTACTCACGCTACACCGACGATATCCCCACTACGCCCGATGCGACGCTAGCGCTGTATGCTGACGACGCCGCGTACATTACCACCTCGCTTAATGCGAAGCACGCGGCGGTCAAAATGCAGCGCGCCCTCGATCTTCTTCCCGAGTGGCTGTCGAAGTGGCGGCTGTAGGTGAACGTGGGTAAGACGCAGGCGATGGTCACCGGAGCCGCGCCCCTCCCACCACCCCTGAAGCTGCAAGGAGCCGACGTCGAATGGTCGCCCCGGGTCAAGTACCTGGGTGTCACTATCGACCGTCGGCTCACGATGGGGCCACACGTCCGCATGGTCGCCGCACAAGGTAGGGTCGCCCGCAACCTCCTTAAACCGGTGCTCTCGTCCCGCCTCCCGGCGCGCGTCAAGTTGGGCGTGTACAAGTCGTACGTGCGCCCGATATTGACGTACGCCGCCCCGGCATGGTTCGTCCTCACGAGCGAGACGAACCGCAAGCTGCTCCGCGCGCAACAACACCTTGCGCTGCGGACTATCGTTGACGCCCCTCGCTTCGTGAGGAACGACATCATCCAGAGGGACCTCGGGATTGAGAGCCTGGACGAGTTTGTGAGGCGCCTCGCGAAAGGAATGTTCGCGCGTGCCGACGCATCTGCTTGGCCCCATGTCAAGCAGATTGCGCCCTGGCATACGCGCCCCCCTGACGCGAGGAGACCCCTACCCCGCGACCTGGTCGCGGACGATGACCCCGTCCACCCACCGGATTGACCTCCGAGTATGCCGCCTCCGGTCTACACGCGGCATACTTGTGACAATAGACTCCACATACTTTACATGCATCTGTTGCGTAGCGCGTGCTAGGTTAATATAGGCGCGTTACGTAGCAAACATCAGACATTCACCTCTCGTCAGGCACCCAACTCACACGTGTAGGTGCGGTGCGGGCCGCATTTCACGTAGACACCGGACGGTGTTACACAGCACAATACCGTCCTAACACACACGACAGCCTCTTAGCCTGGACTGTGATCGGCTAGCTCTGAGATCAGGACGGGCGGGGGCTATTCACCTTATCTGTAGGAGCGTGGAGTCGGCACCTCTGTCGCTGGTCGTCCTCGTCGGGCCTCCCCCAGGTAACTGGGGGTCTCACCTGGCGGGGGCTGACCGCCGAGGTGTCGTGAAGCAAGCGGCGTTGTGGATCAACGTCGTAACGCGCCTACAGAAACACAAATAGCAATCACTCACAGGGGCGTGCACGCACGCCCACTACCGCCAGCTGCTATAGGCGCACACAGTGAGGGGCCCGTATTTGCGGGCCACTGTATAGCTTCCGCGGGAAGGGGGCCAAGCCCCGACACCGCTAGCCGCGCCCCCTGACGGGGACGTAGCGACATCCAACAAAGTTTAGGCATCGTGGGGGAATGCCCGCGGCCTTCGGGACAAGGTCGCCCCCCTCCGCCACCTCCTGCGGGACCAAAACATCGACGTGGCGCTCATAAGCGAGACGTTCCTGGGACCCGAAGACAGGGTTAGGTTCCCGGGATATCTCGTTTACAGGAAGGATGAAAGGTCGGCTCATAACTCCCGTTACCGTGGTCTGGCGGTACTAGTGAGGCGCAGAGTCGTCCATCAGGAAATCCCCTCGCCGTCGCTCAGTAGCTTTTACGCGCTGGGTGTACAGCTGCACATGGCCGGCGAGGACATCAACCTGTATGCCTGCTATAAGCCGCCCGCGGCCCATCTGGACCTGTCGGAGCTGCGGGCCCTTATTAGCACATCACAGAAGGCAACCATCCTCGCCGGTGACTTAAACTGCAAGCACCCAGCGTGGAATTCATGCCTTACGAATACCGAGGGGAGACGGCTCTTCGCGGACGCGGAAGCCTTCGGCTATACGGTGTCCGGCCCAGAGACGCCGACACATTACCTCGAAGCACAGACGCACACGCCAGACGTGCTGGACATCGTAGTCTACCGAGGGCTACGCTGCCAGATCATGCAGCAAGTTATAGACGACGAGTTACAGTCGGACCACCAACCTGTACTCGTCGTCCTTTCGGGTATGCCGACCCGACTGAAGCCCATAGCGCCACGCCGACAAACGGACTGGACATCCTTCCAAGAGAAGCTAGAGACCACCACGCCAACTCGGCCTATCGTTACCTCCGCGGACGTGGACCAGATGGCGGGCGATGTCACTGCTTGCATTCAAAGCGCCTTGGAAGCGGCGACTACTACGCAGCCGGAGGGGAGAGGGCTACTGCCGCCCCTGCCGGCGCACATCAAGTCTATGATCGCCGTGAAGAGGCGCCTGCGCAAGCAGTGGCAACAACTCCGATGCCCCACTCTGAAGACAGAGTTAAACCGTCTCGCGGAGAAGGTAAAGGCCGAGCTCAAGGCTCAGGCCGCCGCAGACTGGGAGGAAAGAATAGACGCCACGACAGACGACTGGCCGTCTGTCTACAAGCTCTGCAGACAGCTTACGAGTACCCCAGCTCCGGTGCGCCCACTGCTAAGCAGCGACGGGGCGCTCAAGTATGTAGCGGAGGACCGGGCGGAGGTCTTCGCTGAGCACCTGGAGCGTCAGTTCCAACCAAACCCGACCAGCGACTCCGAGCATGTCGCGGCAGTCGAGAAACACCTGGGATACTACTTCGCCACGCCGATAGCTCCCGAGGAGGACCCTATCTTCTTCTCGCCTGGGGCGGTGAGACGCGCCATCCTAAGAACGAAGCCTAGGAAGGCCCCCGGTGCTGACGGTATCACCAACACAGTGCTGCGCCACCTGCCGTACCGAATGGTAGCGGCGCTGGCGCGCCTGTTTACGGGGATACTGCGCACGGGGACCTTTCCCGCTTCGTGGAAGGAAGGGCGCGTCATTATGCTGCCCAAGGCGGGGAAGAATATACTGAAGCCGGAGAGCTATCGGCCGATCACCCTGTTGCCGACAGTCTCCAAGGTGTTCGAAGCACTCCTGCTGCGACATCTCCAACCCCACATAGCGCCACGGCCGGAGCAATTCGGGTTTCGGTCGGAGCATAGCACGACGCTCCAGCTGTCGAGGGTACTGCACCTACTCGCAGCTGCGCTAAACAGGAAGGAATACTCGGTGGCAGTACTCCTCGACATGGAGAAGGCCTTCGACCGTGTGTGGCACGATGGCCTTATTTATAAGTTGGCCACATCCGACGCGCCCCGTCGCGTTGTTAGGGTGGTCTCTGCTTTTCTTGCCAACAGGACTTTCAGGGTGGTGGTCGACGGAGCGCTATCCAGCGCCCGCCCGGTGCTGGCCGGTGTGCCGCAGGGTAGCTGCGTCTCGCCGGCGTGTTACTCACGTTACACCGACGACATCCACCCACTACGCCCGACGCGACGCTAGCGCTGTATGCTGACGACGCCGCGTACATCACCACCTCGCTTAATGCGAAGTACGCGGCGGTCAAAATGCAGCGCGCCCTCGAACTACTTCCCGAGTGGCTGTCGAAGTGGCGGCTGTCGGTGAATGTGGGTAAGACGCAGGCGATGCTCACCGGAGCCGCGCGCCTCCCACCACCCTTGAAGCTGCAGGGAGTCGACATCGCGTGGTCGCCCCGGGTCAAGTACCTGGGTGTCACCATCGATCGTCGGCTCACGATGGGGCCACACGTCCGCACGGTCGCCGCACGGGGGAGGGTCACCCGCAACCTCCTCAAACCAGTGCTCTCGTCCCGCCTCCCGGCGCGCGTCAAGTTGGGCGTGTACAAACTGTACGTGCGCCCGATATTGACGTACGCCGCCCCCGCTTGGTTCGCCCTCACGAGCGAGTCGAGCCGAAAGTTGCTCCGCGCGCAGCAAAACCTTGCGCTGCGGACCATTATGGACGCTCCTCGCTACGTGAGGAACGATGTCATCCAGCGCGACCTCGGGATTGAGAGCCTGGATGAGTTTGCGCGCCGCCTCGCGAAGGGAATGTTCGCGCGTGCCGACGCATCTGCTTGGCCCCATGTCAAGCAGATAGCGCCCTGGCATACGCGCCCCCCCGACGCGAGGCCCCTACCCCGTGACCTGGTTGCGGACGATGACCCCATTCACCCACCGGATTGACTTCCGAGTATGCCGCTTCAGTCTACACACGGCATACTTGTGACAATAGACGCTACATATTACATGCATCTGTTGCGTAGCGCGTGCTAGGTTAATATAGGCGCGTTACGCAACAAACAACAGACATTCACCTCTATACAGGCACCCAAACTCACACGCGAAGGCGCGGTGCGGGCTGCGATTCGCGTAGACACCGGACGGTGTTACACAATACAATACCGTCCTCACACACACGACAGCCTCTTAGCCCGGACTGTGATCGGCTAGCTCTGAGATCAGAACGGGCGGGGGCTAATCACCTTACTCTGTAGGAGCGTGGAGTCGGCACCTCTGTCGCTGGTCGTCCTCGTTGGGCCTCCCTCAGGTAACTGGGGGTCTCACCTGGCGGGGGCTGACCGCCGAGGTGTCGTGAAGCAAGCGGCGTTATGGGACAACGTCGTAACGCGCCTACAGAAAAATACATAGCAATCACACACATGGGCGCACGTAGTTGCTGCGCCCATCCATCCAACGCCAAGATGGCAACATTATGAGGGGCCCGTATTTACGGGCCACCGTATGGCCTCCGCGGTCAGGGGGGGTAACCCCGACACCGCCTGCCGCGCCCCCTGACGGGGACGTAGCGACATCCACGTAGGCATCGTGGGGGATTAGCCAGTGGTCGTCCCACAAACTGCTTTTCCTACGCAATAGTTTGTTTGCTCCGCGCGGACCGCATTTTTTAATCGTTTTCTCTGTGTTTGCACAAGTAACCTAGCCGGCACTTGTGTGGACACAGGGGGAGCCCCACCGTGCTGCCCGGTGAGCCGTCACCGGTGCGGTCGCGGAGGACCACGCCCACGGGATGCCGAAGCCCGACAAGCGCGGCTCTTTGGGCCGCGGTGTCGGGTCCCAGGAAGACCTTCCGGCGCTGGACCGGGCGATGTCGATGCCGAATATCGGTAACGCGTCGTCCGGTTCGTCGCCGGCCGGACCGTCCCAGCGAAGAGGAGGAGAGGAAGGAAGAAGAGGGGAGGGGAGCGCCGCTGTAGCTGCCGGCCCACCGACGACATCGGCGCCTGCGCGCGTTGCGCCGACGCCGCCGTCGAGCCGACAACAGGCGGTACCCATCCGCCCCGCCGCGTTCCGCCCGGTACCTATCCAGGCCCCGGGGCCGGCCGCGAGTACAGGCCATGCGCCGCATGCGCGCGCCGCGCTGCCTTCTGCGCGCGCGCCCGCACCTGTGCGCACCTCTGCGCCGGCCGCGCGAACTGTTGCGCCCGCCGCGCACCCTACCGCGCCCGCTGCGCGTACCATCGCGTCCGTACGCACCACCGCGCCCGCGCGTGCCGCCGCGTCGACCGCGAACCCCGCGACTACCGCGCGTCCCCGCGCACCGCCCGCGCGCATTGCCGCGCCGCCGCCGCGCTTTGCGCCGCCGCCCGCGCCTACCGGTGCTGCGCCCGCACAGGCGCCTAAAGCTGTGCCAGCTTCGCGCACCGCCACATCCGGTCCCCGCCTCTCGCTGGCGAGACCGGCGACGGCTAAGCAGGAGCGGCCAGCGCCAACACTGGAACCAGCGCCTGAATCACCGGCGCCACCACGAGCCTCAGCCTTCGACTCGCCCGCCATGCTGTCGGCATGCTCGTCACGCGTAGAGTCGAGCATGTCGCTGGCATCCGTGGGCTCGGCCGCGTCCGGTCAAGAAGTCGTGTCTCGGGACACGTCCCTGCGATCCGGTACGCGGCCCACCGTGGGAGGAGCTGACGCCGCCGCGATGTCGCCGGCATCACCGACACCGTCGCTGGGGTTCGGCTTCGAATTTCAGTTTGAGGCCAGAGCCCAGCGACGCAGGAGGAGCTCCGGCGAGACTGCGGCCGAACAGGAGGAGGCGAAGCGGTACTGCCTCGACCCACCGCGGCCACAGCGCGACAACGCGCCGCGAGGTCGGGGTACGCCCGCGTCGCTCACATTTGCCGACGCGGCGCGCTGCACACCACTAGCGTCGCCGTCTCCAGCACCGGAAGAGTCTCCAGCAGGGGTAAGTGATATTAATTTACCCCTTGCCCCCACCGTATCCACTGCAACTAATGCATCCCCTGCCGCCGCCCCCGGCGCTGCGACGACGACGAAGACGAAGCCGGGGAGGAAGCCGCGCTACCCTCCGTTGGTAGTGGAGAGGCTACCAAACTGGGCCGCGCACTTCAGGGCCATCAGCAGGCACGTATCCAGACTTTTGGTTCGGGGGGGGACAAACATTGAAACAACCATGTGAACTGTGTGAAAATCGCTGTAATCACTGTAATCGCTTACATAATCAGATCAAGATCTATATTTTTATTTTACCTACTTATTGAAAGAACACGCAAGCGAATAAATAAACAGATGGTAAGCCATCTGTTTATTTAAAAAAAAAAACGTTTTAAGAAACGTTTTTTTTTTTTCAGTCAGATTTCGGGGGGGGATAAATCCCAACTATCCTCCCCTCTGTATACGTGCCTGGCCATCAGCGCCAAGCTGGGCCGGCCTCCTAATGCGCGTCCTTACGGGACGGGGGTGAAGTTCTCCCCCGATACCGAGGACGAGTACAGGCTGGTCCAGCGTTACCTGACTGGCCTGGAAAAGGATAGCGGCGTCTCCTGGTTCGCCTACTCACTGCCGGCGGACAGGAACCTTAAGATCGCCATCAGGGGGCTGCCTGCAGACACAGACCCCAAGGAGATCGAGGAGGAACTCCGAGCGTTGGGGTACCAGCCGGAGTATGTGCGCCACATTAAGGGCGCACAAGGACGACCCGGCTGCGTGTTCCACGCAATTTTAAAGAAAACCCCCGACGTTCGGGCTATCTATGACACCACTGTGTTTCTTTATATGCGGGGTGTCAAGATAGAGGCTTGGCGAGGCAAACGTGGGCCCGCCCAGTGCCACCGGTGCCAACGTTTTAGGCACAGCTCGCATCAGTGCCACCGCCCGCTCGCTTGTGTGCGATGCGGAGGCGAACACGCGGCACGAGACTGCCCACGCCCGCGGGAGGAGCCGGCCACTTGCGCTAACTGCGGTGGCCCGCACCCCGCGTGTAATATAAAGTGCCCCGTGTTCCAGGTAGAAATAAGGAACCAGCGAGCGGGGACTGTCGCCATCACGGCCGCTACACGCCGGCCGTTAGTGGCCACCGAAGGGCTACAAACGATGCCTACAGAAGAGGCTCAAGGCGCGTCGCTGATGGCGGCAGCCAATGGGCCCACAGGAAGAGACCAAGCCACCTCCTCGAGGCGGAGGAAGAAGCATCGACGCGGGGGCAAGGGAAAGGGCAAGATAGCCGAACCCACTTCCGCGGCGACCAAGGAAGAAGTCCCAACGGCCGGCCCTGCCTCAGACAAGGTGCAGGCTGTGACTGTCCAACATCCTACCACTAGCGCCGGCATAGCGCAGCGGCAGGAGCGGGAACATAAAGAGTTGGCTAAAGAGACGCGCGTCTCCACTGTCGCTGCTAGCGCCGCCACTGAGAAGCGGAAGAACGTGGACCAATTAAAGTCCACCAAAGACACGCCTGGCGGCGCTACCGGCGCTACGATATCGACTTCAAAGAAGGACTTCACAGCCTGTGCCATCAAGTTGTTAATGGACCTAATTAAGGCCATTAGGCAGGGCCAAGACGTAGAGACGGTCATCCTCGACGGCCTGGCCGAACTTTTAAAGCTTTACCATGGCTAAGTCGTTGAGGGTGATCCACTGGAACGCCCGCGGCCTTCGGGATAAGGTCGCCCCCCTCCGCCACCTCCTTCGGGAACAAAACATCGACGTGGCGCTTATAAGCGAGACGCTCCTGGGTCCCGAGGACAGGATTAGGGTCCCGGGATATCTCGTTTACAGGAAGGACGAACGGTCGGCTCACAACATTAGATACCGTGGTCTGGCGGTACTTGTGAGGCGTAGAGTCGTCCATCAAGAGCTCCCCTTGCCGTCGCTCAACACGATGTACGCGTTGGGTGTTCAGCTGCACGTAGCCGGCGAGGATATAGAAATATACGCCTGCTATAAGCCGCCCGCGGCTCATCTGGACCTGGCAGAGCTGCGGGCACTTATTGATGCTTCACCCAGAGCAACAATCCTCGCCGGTGACTTCAATTGTAAGCACCCAGCGTGGAACTCCATTCAAACGAACACCGAGGGGAGACGACTCTACGCGGACGCGGAAGCCTTCGGCTATACGGTGTCCGGCCCAGAGACGCCGACCCATTACCCGGACGACACAAGACACATGCCGGACGTGCTGGACATCGTAGTCCACCGAGGGCTACAATGCCAGATCACGGAGCAAGTGATAGACGACGAGTTGCAGTCGGACCACCAACCTGTACTCGTCGTCTTATCGGGTATGCCGACCCGACTGAAGCCATTAGCGCCACGTCGATCCTTGGATTGGACAGTCTTCGCAGAGAAAGTAGAGACCACCACGCCGACTCGGCCTATTGCCTCTTCCGCGGACGTAGACCAGACGGCGGATGACGTCACTGCTTGCATCCAAAGCGCCTTAGAAGCGGCGACTACAACGCAGCCGCAGGGGAGAGGGCTACTGCCGCCCCTGCCGGCGTATATCAGCGCGATGATCGCCGTGAAGAGGCGCCTTCGCAAGCAGTGGCAACAACGTAGATGTCCCACGCTCAAGACGCAGCTCAACCGTCTCGCGGAAAAGGTGAAGGCCGAGTTACAGGCACACACCGCCGCGAGCTGGGAGGAACGAATCGACGCCGCTACAGACAGCTGGCCGTCGGTTCACAAACTCTGCCGCCAACTCACGAACACCCCAGCTCCGGTGCGTCCACTGCTTAACAGCGACGGGGCGCTCAGATATGTAGCGGAGGACCGGGCGGAGGTCTTCGCCGAGCACCTGGAGCGTCAGTTCCGCCCCAACCCGACCAGCGACGTCGAGCATGTCGCAGCGGTCGAGCAACACCTGGGAGACTACTTCGCCACGCCGATAGCTCCCGATGAGGACCCTGTCTTCTTCTCGCCTGGCGCAGTTAGACGCGCCATCCTAAGAACGAAGCCCAGGAAGGCCCCCGGTGCTGACGGTATCACCAACACAGCGCTGCGCCACCTGCCGTTCCGTATGGTAGCGGCGCTGGCGCGCCTGTACACGGCGATACTGCGCACGGGGGCCTTTCCCGCCTCGTGGAAGGAAGGGCGCGTCATCATGCTGCCCAAGGCGGGGAAAAACACCCTGAAGCCGGAGAGCTATCGGCCGATCACTCTGCTGCCGACAGTCTCCAAGGTGTTCGAAGTACTCCTGCTGCGACACCTCCAACCACATATCGATCCGCGGCCGGAACAGTTTGGGTTTCGGGCGGAACATAGCACGACGCTCCAGCTGTCGAGGGTACTGCACCACCTCACAGCCGCACACAACAAGAAGGAGTACTCGGTGGCAGTATTCCTCGACATGGAGAAGGCCTTCGACCGTGTGTGGCACGACGGCCTTATCTACAAGTTGGCCACGTCAGACGCGCCCCGTCGCGTTGTTAAAGTGTTCTCTACTTTTCTGTCCCACAGGAGCTTTAGGGTGGTGGTCGACGGAGCGCTATCAAGCGCCCGCCCGGTGTTGGCTGGTGTGCCGCAGGGTAGCTGCGTCTCGCCGGCGTGTTACTCACGCTACACCGACGACATCCCCACTACGCCCGACGCGACGCTAGCGCTGTATGCTGACGACGCCGCGTACATTACCACCCAGCTTAATGCGAAGCACGCGGCGGTCAAAATGCAGCGCGCCCTCGATCTTCTTCCCGAGTGGCTGTCGAAGTGGCGGCTGTCGGTGAACGTGGGTAAGACGCAGGCGATGGTCACCGGAGCCGCGCCCCTCCCACCACCCCTGAAGCTGCAAGGAGCCGACGTCGAATGGTCGCCCCGGGTCAAGTACCTGGGTGTCACTATCGACCGTCGGCTCACGATGGGGCCACACGTCCGCAAGGTCGCCGCACAAGGTAGGGTCGCCCGCAACCTCCTTAAACCGATGCTCTCGTCCCGCCTCCCGGCGCGCGTCAAGTTGGGCGTGTACAAGTTGTACGTGCGCCCGATACTGACGTACGCCGCCCCTGCATGGTTCGTCCTCACGAGCGAGACGAACCGCAAGCTGCTCCGCGCGCAACAACACCTTGCGCTGCGGACTATTGTTGACGCCCCTCGCTTCGTGAGGAACGACATCATCCAGAGGGACCTCGGGATTGAGAGCCTGGACGAGTTTGTGAGGCGCCTCGCGAAAGGAATGTTCGCGCGTGCCGACGCATCTGCTTGGCCCCATGTCAAGCAGATTGCGCCCTGGCATACGCGCCCCCCTGACGCGAGGAGACCCCTACCCCGCGACCTGGTCGCGGACGATGACCCCGTCCACCCACCGGATTGACCTCCGAGTATGCCGCCTCCGGTCTACACGCGGCATACTTGTGACAATAGACTCCACACACTTTACATGCATCTGTTGCGTAGCGCGTGCTAGGTTAATATAGGCGCGTTACGTAGCAAACATCAGACATTCACCTCTAGACAGGCACCCAACTCACACGTGTTGGTGCGGTGCGGGCCGCAGTTCACGTAGACACCGGACGGTGTTACACAATACAATACCGTCCTCACACACACGACAGCCTCTTAGCCCGGACTGTGATCGGCTAGCTCTGAGATCAGGACGGGCGGGGGCTATTCACCTTATCTGTAGGAGCGTGGAGTCGGCACCTCTGTCGCTGGTCGTCCTCGTCGGGCCTCCCCCAGGTAACTGGGGGTCTCACCTGGCGGGGGCTGACCGCCGAGGTGTCGTGAAGCAAGCGGCGTTGTGGATCAACGTCGTAACGCGCCTACAGAAACACCAATAGCAATCATTCACATGGGCGTGCACGCACGCCCACTACCGCCAGCCGCTATAGGCGCAGATAGTGAGGGGCCCGTATTTGCGGGCCACTGTATAGCTTCCGCGGGAAGGGGGCCAAGCCCCGACACCGCTAGCCGCGCCCCCTGATGGGGACGTAGCGACATCCAACAACGTTTAGGCATCGTGGGGCGCTGGGTGTACAGCTGCACATGGCCGGCGAGGACATCAACTTGTATGCCTGCTATAAGCCGCCCGCGGCCCATCTGGACCTGTCGGAGCTGCGGGCCCTTATTAGCATATCCCAGAAGGCTACCATTCTCGCCGGTGACTTAAACTGCAAGCACCCAGCGTGGAATTCATGTCTTACGAATACCGAGGGGAGACGGCTCTTCGCGGACGCGGAAGCCTTCGGCTATACGGTGTCCGGCCCAGAGACGCCGACACACTACCCTGAAGCGCAAACGCACACGCCAGACGTGCTGGACATCGTAGTCTACCGAGGGCTACGCTGCCAGATCACGCAGCAAGTTATAGACGACGAGTTACAGTCGGACCACCAACCTGTACTCGTCGTCCTTTCGGGTATGCCGACCCGACTGAAGCCCATAGCGCCACGCCGACAAACGGACTGGACATCCTTCCAAGAGAAGCTAGAGACCACCACGCCAACTCGGCCTATCGTTACCTCCGCGGACGTGGACCAGATGGCGGGCGATGTCACTGCTTGCATTCAAAGCGCCTTGGAAGCGGCGACTACTACGCAGCCGGAGGGGAGAGGGCTACTGCCGCCCCTGCCGGCGCACATCAAGTCTATGATCGCCGTGAAGAGGCGCCTGCGTAAGCAGTGGCAACAACTCCGATGCCCCACTCTGAAGACAGAGTTAAACCGTCTCGCAGAGTAGGTAAAGGCCGAGCTCAAGGCTCAGGCCGCCACAGACTGGGAGGAAAGAATAGCCGCCACGGCAGACAACTGGCCGTCTGTCTACAAGCTCTGTAGGCAGCTAACGAGTACCCCAGCTCCGGTGCGCCCACTGTTAAGCAGCGACGGGGCGCTCAAGTATGTAGCGGAGGACCGGGCGGAGGTCTTCGCTGAGCACCTGGAGCGTCAGTTCCAACCGAACCCGACCAGCGACTCTGAGCATGTCGCGGCAGTCGAGAAACACCTGGGAGACTACTTCGCCACGCCGATAGCTCCCGAGGAGGACCCTATCTTCTTCCCGCCTGGGGCGGTCAGACGCGCCATCCTAAGAACGAAGCCTAGGAAGGCCCCCGGTGCTGACGGTATCACCAACACAGTGCTGCGCCACCTGCCGTACTGAATGGTAGCGGCGCTGGCGCGCCTGTTCACGGGGATACTGCGCACGGGGACCTTTCCCGCTTCGTGGAAGGAAGGGCGCGTCATCATGCTGCCCAAGGCGGGGAAGAACATACTGAAGCCGGAGAGCTATCGGCCAATCACCTTGCTGCCGACAGTCTCCAAGGTGTTCGAAGCACTCCTGCTGCGACATCTCCAACCCCACATCGCGCCACGGCCGGAGCAATTCGGGTTTCGGTCGGAGCATAGCATGACGCTCCAGCTGTCGAAGGTACTGCACCTACTCGCAGCTGCGCTAAACAGGAAGGAATACTCGGTGGCAGTACTCCTCGACATGGAGAAGGCCTTCGACCGTGTGTGGCACGATGGCCTTATTTATAAGTTGGCCACATCCGACGCGCCCCGTCGCGTTGTTAGGGTGGTCTCTGCTTTTCTTTCCAACAGGACATTCAGGGTGGTGGTCGACGGAGCGCTATCCAGCGCCCGCCCGGTGCTGGCCGGTGTGCCGCAGGGTAGCTGCGTCTCGCCGGCGTGTTACTCACGTTACACCGACGACATCCCCACTACGCCCGACGCGACGCTAGCGCTGTATGCTGACGACGCCGCGTACATCACCACCTCGCTTAATGCGAAGTACGCGGCGGTCAAAATGCAGCGCGCCCTCGAACTACTTCCCGAGTGGCTGTCGAAGTGGCGGCTGTCGGTGAATGTGGGTAAGACGCAGGCGATGCTAACCGGAGCCGCGCGCCTCCCACCACCCTTGAAGCTGTAGGGGGTCGACATCGTGTGGTCGCCCCGGGTCAAGTACCTGGGTGTCACCATCGATCGTCGGCTCACGATGGGGCCACACGTCCGCACGGTCGCCGCACGGGGGAGGGTCGCCCGCAACCTCCTCAAACCAGTGCTCTCGTCCCGCCTCCCGGCGCGCGTCAAGTTGGGCGTGTACAAACTGTACGTGCGCCCGATATTGACGTACGCCGCCCCCGCTTGGTTCGCCCTCACGAGCGAGTCGAGCCGGAAGTTGCTCCGCGCGCAGCAAAACCTTGCGCTGCGGACCATTATGGACGCTCCTCGCTACGTGAGGAATGATGTCGTTCAGCGCGACCTCGGAATTGAGAGCCTGGATGAGTTTGCGCGCCGCCTCGCGAAGGGAATGTTCGCGCGTGCCGACGCATCTGCTTGGCCCCATGTCAAGCAGATAGCGCCCTGGCATACGCGCCCCCCCCCCGACGCGAGGCCCCTACCCCGCGACCTGGTTGCGGACGATGACCCCATCCACCTACCGGATTGACCTCCGAGTATGCCGCTTCAGTCTACACGCGGCATACTTGTGACAATAGACGCTACATATTACATGCATCTGTTGCGTAGCGCGTGCTAGGTTAATATAGGCGCGTTACGTAACAAACAACAGACATTCACCTTTATACAGGCACCCAAACTCACACGCGAAGGCGCGGTGCGGGCTGCGATTCGCGTAGACACCGGACGGTGTTACACAACACAATACCGTCCTCACACACACGACAGCCTCTTAGCCCGGACTGTGATCGGCTAGCTCTGAGATCAGAACGGGCGGGGGCTAATCACCTTATTCTGTAGGAGCGTAGAGTCGGCACCTCTGTCGCTGGTCGTCCTCGTCGGGCCTCCCCCAGGTAACTGGGGTCTCACCTGGCGGGGGCTGACCGCCGAGGTGTCGTGAAGCAAGCGGCGTTGTGGGACAACGTCGTAACGCGCCTACAGAAAAACACATAGCAATTACACACATGAGCGCACGTAGTTGCTGCGCCCATTCATCCTACGCCAAGATGGCACCAGGACGAGGGGCCCGTATTTACGGGTCACCGTATGGCCTCCGCGGTCAAGGGGGGTAACCCTGACACCGCTAGCCGCGCCCCCTGACGGGGACGTAGCGACATCCACGTATGCATCGTGTTAGCTTAGACGTTTCTAAAAAACTTGGTTGTTCGTAGATAGTTGAAATAAAATTGAATTTAATTGGTTCTTCTTTTCGTTGTGTACGTTTCTCGGGAAAAAAATCGATCGAACTGGTCAAGTCGGAAGTTTTCTTCTGGTTCGATCGGATTTTTTTTAGTCAGAGGGCATAGCTCAGACTGGGTCAGGAAGAAGTCTCGCCTGTCTAATCTAACTTCCACTGATTGCAGTTGACGACAGTGTCAATTGCCTTCACAATCTCAAAAGTTGTTAGTTGTCTCCGTTGACGTTGACCCTATTATTATTTTTTAGTTAGTTCATTAAGTTTCAAAAATATTTTCTTTTGCAACTTGTGTGTTTTGTTGTAAGGTAAGGTTGTCTAAATTGTACTTGTATTATAGCTTTATTGTCTTCTTCTAAAGCATTAGTAGTGTTTAGTTCAAGTTCATTAAGTTTGTTTGATATGCCACGCAAGCGTAAATCGGATTTAGCGCTTAGCTCTAGCAGAGCTCGAGCCGTGAAAGTTACTAGAACGCAAGAATCTGACGAGCAGTCTCAGGCCCGTTTGACTTTAAATGCTGAGCGTAACCGGGTTTTTAGGGCTGCCGAGACCTTAGAGCAGACTCAAACTCGGCAGATTTTAGATGCGGAGTGCCACGTATCTCTTAGGGCTGCCGAGACTTTGGTGCAGACTCTTGCTCGGCAGAATTTAGATGCGGAGCGCCACGCATTTATTAGGGCTACCGAAACCTTAGAGCAAACTCAAGCTCGGCAGATTTTAGATGCGGAGCGCCACGCATCTCATAGAGCTGCTGAGACCCTAGAGCAGACTCAAGCTCGGCAGATTTTAGATGCGGAGAGTCACGCGTCTCTCAGAGCGGCTGAAACCGAAGAGCAGACTCAGGTCCGCCGGACTTTAGATGCAGAACGTCACGCATTTTTTACAGCCGCGGAGACGGTGGAAGAGTCTCAAAGACGTCGTGATTTGAATGCTGAGCGACAGGCCGAAAGAAGACGAACATTTACATTCAACACATGGGAGGCTTTCAATAATTTCTTTGCTTGAGTCTCGCTTGTGCCGCGTTCCGATGCGGACGCGTTTGCATATTCTTTATATCGTTTAGCGCGGCGTAAGCTGTCGCTCGTAATTTACTCGCCATGAGTAATGAACTTGTGGTGAATGAGCTGCTGGCGTTCCTGCAGCAGAAGCTGGATGTGATGGACGAGGTGTCTGCTGTCCAGATCTGCGCAACAAACTTCAGTGAGGATGACGTAGCTGCTGCCAAGCTGTTGTTGTTTAGTGTGCTGAACAAGCGCGACCAGATGGTATCCCGCCGGCGTGACGGGACTAAGAGGAGCCTGCAGGATATAATCACGCTGTTCAAGGAGACCGACCCTGATGACGTGCCGACGTTTGTAGCGAAGGAGCTACGCAAGCTTCCTCCCGTCACTTTCGACCACGTCGATGTAACGAGCCTTCTGAAGGACATTGTCTATCTGAAGGCCCGCCTCGCGGATGTGCTAGCGAAATTAGATGCATCCCAAAATACAGTCACTGATTTGCGCAAAGAAGTTAGCGAGTTGCGCAACTGTGTGGCGGTAATTAGGTCACCTGTCGATGCATTAAACGTAAACACATGTCGCGGAGCCGGCCTCGATATATCGTCGTCGAATTCCGCGTCAGCAGTTTCGTCGCCAGCGCAGCCGTCGATTGCTGAGCTTGCAGACCGCCCCACCGGCGTGCCCCGCAGCCCCGTGCTTGTCACCGCGGCTCCTCCACGCAGTGCCGCCCGCCCCATCCCGCTGCCAGTGTCTGCAGCCCTGGCGAAACCCCTACAAAGGGATTTCGCTAGCGTCACCGCGAGTGCCCCTGGCACTCCAAGTATCAAGCCCATGCCAGAAAGGGCGCCGAATAGGGCTGATAATGATGACGGTTTCGTGACGGTGCAAAGGAGGAAGCGCCGATCGCGAACGAACAAGAACCGCTGCGGAAAAGCTCCTACGGAGCCTGAAGTGAGCCTGCGTGCCGCAAAGCCGAACACACCGGTGTACATCTCCCGCCTGCACTACACCACTAAGGCGGAGGACATCGTGGAGTACGTGCGCCAGAAGATGAGATACACGCCGAGGGTGCAGTTACTGGAATCGCACAGGAACGTCAACTTCAAGGCGTTCGTCGTGCATGTACCAAACTGTTATCTGCCCCTCGTCATGGAAGAAGACTTTTGGCCGCAAGACGTGGTGTTCCGTCGCTTCCGCGGACAAGTTCCACAGGACAGCACAAAGTCAACCTAGTGCAAAGTGAAGTGCTACTAACATAGTCTTAAGCCTTATTTACTAACACAATTGTTTGATAATAAAAATATGTATGTTTAGGTTAAGGTATTTTTCTATGGGCCTGTGTCGCCTGAAATAAATAAATAAATAAATAAATAAATAAATAAATAAATAAATAAATAAATAAATAAATAAATAAATAAATAAATAAATAAATAAATAAATAAATAAAAATAATGCTAGTTTGGTTATGACCCATTAATTAATTATATTAATCATCGATTAGTGGGTCTGAAAAGAATGGATCAAAAGTGTAGGCATTGTAAAGCACTAAAATGGAAAGAAGAAACTCCTGGTATGTGCTGTTCCGGTGGAAAAGTTAAGCTTTCAACGTTAGGTGTGCCCGAGGAACCACTGTTCAACACTACTTTTATATGAAGTTAATGAATCGCGACGTTTTTTGAATAAAATTAGAAAATACAATTCGTGCTTTCAAATGACTTCTTTTGGTGTAAACAGGGAAATTGTAATGCCTGGTTTTTCCCCTACTTTTACCATTCAAGGACAAATTTACCACATTATTGGCTCTTTACTTCCTTTTGACAATGAGCAACATAAGTTCTTGCAGATTTATTTCATGGGGGATGAGAATAATGAAGCGGACCGCAGGTGTCAAAATATTGTAGGAGTGGAAAGATGTACTGTGGTAAATATACAAAGAATGCTGCACGAACATAATCGTCTTATCCACACGTTTCAAAGTGCTTTAGAGAGAATGCCTCGAGAAAATTATAGATTAGTAATGCATCCAGATCGTACACCGAGTGGCGAATATGAAAGACGATTTGACGCATCATTGATTAATGAAGTTGCAGCTATGGTCACAGGCGAACAGTTTGCGTCCCGTGATATTGTCCTACAAACTCATGACGGTAGATTAACCAGGGTGCCTGATACACATAAATTTTATGACGCACTTTTTTGGGGGTTTATACCCAGAATTATTTAAATAAAAGGCTTCCGATAGTTTGAGAGCTGTATCCCGTGCTAAGACAACAGGAAGAAGAAAAAAATGAAAAATAATGTACTAAACGTAGGTACTTATAAAATAAATTCTTAACAGCTAAGCGTTCATGCAGTAAGACGTGCTGGTGAATAATTGCGAACTAAAATTGAGTAGGCGTTACAGATAAAACGTTAGTATTCTAAACATCCCCCCTGGCGTTGAGAGATCGTCTCTCAACCAGAATCCTCTGTGTGAGGTAGAGGTAACGGGCATATCTTGCTGAAAGCTCGCCGAACCACTCCACATGTCGTCTTGATGTCAGCGACACGACTGATGCCGTCCTGTCCAGGGAAAACTGCCGTGACTCGGCCTAATCGCCACTTCAAAGGAGGTAGTTTCTCATCCTTAATGAGCACAAGAGTGTCCTTTTCTAATGGATTAATGCAGGATCGCCATTTCACTCGCTGCTGTAGCTCTGACACGTATTCTTTGCTCCATCGGGACCAGAAATGTTGACGGAGTTGCTCTATCCTCTGGTATCTGGTCAAATAAGTCACGGATCTGTCCTCGAGGTTAGGTGCAGGTAGTGCTGTTAGTGGCCGTCCTATTAGAAAGTGTCCAGGCGTTAGGTTAGGTTAGGTTAGGTTAGGTTAGGTTTTTTTTTTTTTTTTTTTTTTTTTTTTTTTTTTTTTTTTTTTTTTTTTTTTGTTTTGGCAGGAGTGGGAAATCCTTATGGACGCCCAGACTGCCTCACTTATGAGACAGTCTGGGCAGTGCCGGACTCTTACCGGCTAAAACCACACTCCTGCCCTTGCTCAGTGTCCCTCTGACATGATCAGAGACCTTATTATTTGAAGTATATGTTTATTTATTTACAAAACACAAAATGTTATCTATTTTTAAGAACCTAACACAACACAGAGATATAATATTAATTACTGTGGCTTGACCACAAATAATAACAAAGACACCAACCCAAAGAAATACTTTAACTCGATCACACACGTTATCCTACTTAAACTATCTTAAAATGCCCATTTTCTACGCTATTTATACCATATTATATACCTACTTTTTTTTTTTTTTTGAATTATTATTATTACTTATTTATTTTTATGATACATCATCTATATACTTATTATATAATTAGTATCATATTTTTCTTAAGCTAACTTATTCCTATTAATTACTAGCAATGCTATTTCTAAACAATAATTTAAAAACACCTTTCTGTCTTTTTCCTCTAACAAATTTGGTAGATTTTGGGCAACCAATGCCACGGCGAGTTGCTGCTCCGTCTCGTAACGCATCCTTGCCGTGATCGGGCATTCGAGCAGTATGTGCAATACGGTCTCTTCCACGCCAGGCTCACAGGCGCACGATGGATTCTCTTTACACCTGAAGCGTTTCAGGTATGCAGAGAACCCACCGTGCCCCGTCAGTATTTGCGTGGTTATGCTCGTTGGAGCCATCTTGCGTACCACACCGTACGCCACCACCGCGTCCGGAAAAAACAATTTTGTGCCTGAAGCCGTGTCACCCGACTTATATCTCCCGTTCCATTCTTCAAGCGTTTCCGACCGGATTCTTCGCTTGACGAATGATACGGGACACAGATCGTAGTCCGGCCTCTTCCTCAACCCTAGGGCGGCTTCCTTCGCGAGTTGGTCAGCTCTCTCGTTTCCCTCCAACCCTGCGTGGGCCTTGATCCAGAACAAGGAGACACTCTTGTTCTGGAGTTTGCAGCGTCGTATGGTGTCTCTAGTTTCCACGGCCAGAGGGTGGGAGGAACCAACATTGGTCACTGACTGAAGAGCCGCCATAGAGTCGCTGAAGATGCCGAACGTAGCTTCGCTGCGCTTGAGCGCCTCCTCTGCCGCTCTTTTTATGGCCAGGAGTTCAGCCTGATAGACGGTGCAGTAGGACGGCAAGGCGAGTTTGAGGGCCTTTATTTCGGAGGCGCTATTCCATAAGGATAGCGCCGCTCCGACCCTGCCCTCAATCTTGCTGCCGTCGGTGAAGATCCTCACGGCGTAATCGCCGTGGGTATTATATTGTTCCTCGTCTATCAGGCTTCCAAACTCCAGACTTATTTGCTCCGCGGGGTGCGGGGCCTCTATCGCTGGGGCCATCCGTTCCACCTCCCTGTCTCCTAGTGCAGGCTGGGGCACTCCCCTCTTGGCTTCGTAGAGCGCAGCCGCTTCCCGGATTCGGAGGTCGAGCGGGAGTATCCCAGCCAGAACCAGTGCCGAGTTTAGGGAGACTGTGCGGTAGGCTCTGCACAGCTTCTGGGCAAATCCTCGTTGGACCGCGTTGAGGCTTTTCTGCACTCCGATCTTTTTAGCGGCCGGCGCCCAAGCGCTCGCCGCGTATAGTATCACCGGCTCCACCGCTGCCGTGTAAATGCTCCGTATGACCTCCGGGTGCAGACCCCAGCTCACCTTGGCCGCTCTAGTTAGCTGCTTGTAAATATCCGCAGCCTTTCTACACACCTTAGCAACATGGGTGTTGAAAGTGAGCTGGTGGTCGATTGTGAGCCCCAGTATTTTTATTTCTTTAGACATGCCAATGTCGACCCCGCCCATGCTCAGAAGTGGGACATCGTACTTCAGCTTCCTGGTTACTACCATTGCACAGGTTTTATGTGGTGCAAACTTCAGCTTGTTGCGGATGCCCCACCTCCGAACATATTCGAGGGCGGCATTGGCCTGTCTTTGAACCTCCAATGCTGTGTCACCGTCAAAGATCATGACCACATCGTCGGCGAAAGCCTGGCAGTGATCTCCTCGCTCCTCCAGCCCCTTCAGCAAAGGATCCAACAACAGGTTCCATAGGATCGGGCCGCCTATCGACCCCTGTACGCACCCCTTACTTGTGGTCTTTTGGCACTCAGCTCCGGCATACCTCACTCTAACACTCCTACCAGCCAGGTAGCTGTCCAGCATCCGTCTGAGATTCACTGGGCACTTTTCCTCAGCCAGTCTGGTCCTAATTGCCGGCCACCATGCGCTGTCAAAGGCTCCCTCTATATCAAGTGACACAACAGTGATCAGCTTCTTTTGGTTCAGCTTTGATTTGATATGTTGTATCATGGTGTAGAGGGAGTCCTCGGTGCTCTTCTGGGGCATGAAGCCAAACTGACGAGTACTCAACCGCGGGATCAGATGCCACTTCAGCCTTGCTACCAACATTTTCTCGAGCATTTTGCCCAGGACTGGTAGGAGGCCGATCGGTCTGTAGGATTTAGGGGTTGTGTAACAGTCCTTTCCCGGCTTCCGGAGAATCACCACTGTGGCCACTTTCCAGGCTCCGGGGAAGTGGCCCTGCTCGAGGCACTTATTGGCCAGTGCAAGAAACGTTCCCGGATCCCGGGATATGACCTGGGCACAGATATCGGATGTGAGACCATCCGCCTCGGGTGCTTTCCTAGGGTTGAAGCTTTCCACCGTGGTTTTTAGCTCCTGATGCGTAAACGGCGGGTCATGGTATTCATCATGCACCCAGTCGTTTACGCAACTGGCCGCTTCACGCGTCCGACGGTGGTCATCGTTATCATCCTCTTCTAGGTCCTCGGGGTAGAAGGTCTCTGCCAGCAGCGAAGCCGAATCCTTGCCATCGAGTGGCACCCCATCCTTCACCAACGGCAAATCATCGTGTCTTTTTGCGGTCCGTCCTATAATCCTGTAGATGCCTTCCCACACTCCTTCCTTATTCTGTTTTTCACAAAACTCCTTCCAACTGACAATCTGTGCCTTTTTGGCTTGGAATTCATATTCTTCTTTTGCTTGCAGGTACTCCTCGACGACTCTCGCCCTCCGGACTGGTGCAGCGCATCGAATGCGGCGTCTCCTGGTGTTGACCTCTTTCAGCATATCAGCAAGCTCATTGGACCACCACGGTATTGTAAGTATGTCCTTATTTTTAATTTTAGGCAAAGTTTCTTCACATGTTTCTGTAATGACTTTTATATAATTATTTATTCTATTTTCTAAATCTGTTTTATTATTAATTTTACTAATTTCTATAGGGTTTAAGTTTAAATCTGCTTTTAATTGGGCCAATTTCTCATGAAATTGGCTCCAATTTGCTTTTCTTGTGTTATAAATTCTTGTTGTTCTTTTAATGTTGAGTCCTTTTGCTTTTTGAAGATTAATTTTGAATACAATACCGTTGTGGTCCGAGCTCGTGATGCCTTCCTCAACTCTCCAGTCATCCACCAGGTCCAGCATATCAATTGAACACGCTGTTACGTCAACAAAACTGGCGTAAGCCCTTCCACCCCTGATGGTGTCGAAAGTTGGCGTGTTTCCGACATTGAGCACCTGCAAACCCATCTCATACAGAGTCCCGGACAATTCCTCACCCCTGCAATCCACAACCAAACTACCCCACCAGGTGTTCTTCGCATTTGCGTCGCCTCCCATTATGATCTTTATTGATCCCATTTCCTCACGAATCCGCAGAAGCTGTTCCAGGTATGGTTGTATGGGCTGGTCTGGTTCAAAATAGAAGGAGACCACTGCGATTTCCCAGGCGCTGGTTCGGATCCTCACCACCGTGATGTTATTGGTGGTGAGTTTTGGACACTGTGCTACGTCCAGGTCTTGATCGAAAACGACTATTGCCGCCTTCACAGTTCCACTTCCTTGTTCCGCGCACTGGTAGACTCTCGCGCCCCGATAGTCTCGCATCCTTTTGAACCCACCCACATATGGCTCCTGGAGCAGTGCAAATGCAACTTTCCGCTCGCTAGCAACCAACATGAGCTCTTGGGTTGCAAGATTTTTCCTCTGCAGATTCGCTTGGATCACACTGTAGCCTGTGCGGGCGTCAGGGTATGTTCGGGTCTCCCTGCCCGAGCTCGTGGTTCCGAAAAAGGCTGGCTGAACCTTAGCAGTACGCCACCGACAGGCGCGCCAACGCATCCCACTTTACGCGTATCGGGCACGCACTATCGAAGGCGCTGTGATCGGACTTAGCCACTTTGGCCAGAAGGCAGTTATGGCATTTCGGGGGCTCAGCTGCGAGCCGTGACGGGCAATCCGCACGCATGTGGGGTTCACCACAGTGGATGCAGAGGTCAGCGGGCTGCGTGCACAGTTTTCGGCTGTGGCCAAAGCGTAAACAGCGGGTGCATTGCACCAGTGGGGACTGATCCCGCACCCTCACCCGCTGCAGGTCAATGTGCACGCGACCCGCCGAAGTCAGCCTCTGCCATACCGCCGGAGACACCTGCAGGATGATGTGGCACATGTGGGGGTTCCTCGTCCTACGACGGTACTTTACCCCCAGCCTCAAGTCCTCCGCAGGTATGTCCCCGATCAGGTGGGTGTTTTGCCGCTGCAGAGCTTGTGTAACCTCCACATCCGAGTGGCAGGAGAGGACGTCCATGATGATTATAAGTGGATCCTTGTTTTTAACCTCCTCCACCACTAGATTGCCCGTCTTCTTTATACGCTCAGTCACCCTGGTCAGCTCTTCTCTGGTTTTAAAACCAACCACCACCTTCTGGTCCCTCGCCCTGCGTAGTCGTTCCACTCGGGTACCCTCATTTCTGGCATCGACCGCCGTCCTGAGCTTCTCAATAACCTCTTCACCGGTGTCCTGATCATTGGTAGATGATACGACCACCGAGTGAAGAGGCTCCTGGATATGCTGCTTCGGGGTGGCGGCCATTTCGGCGAACGTCGGACCCTGGCCCGCGACGTAACGGGGAGCCTGTTTAAGTTGCTCCGACAGAGCCCGGGTATGTTGTTGGCATTCCTCCAACGCCCGTCTGTGCTCTTCGAGTCCTGCCACAAGGTTCCTCATGAGCTCTGTCGGTTCACCCTTTGTCTGCCCCGATTGCTCAGCCGTCGGTATAGCTGCCGGAATGACCGAGGGTGCAGGCGCGACAGGGACTCTGCCTCGTTCTGCCTCTTTTACGAGCTCAAATAGCCTGTTGATTGCACTGACTACCTCCGTCTTGATTTCTGTTTTTAGATTGCGAGAGTTGCCCAAATGAAGCTTAGCTTTATTTAGGCAAGCTCTCGCCTCCGCTGTGAGGTTGGGGTAGCCAGATTCCGACCTCTTTGGCAGTTTCGCCAAGTCCGCGGGCACTCGTCGCATCTCCGAAGTGCATGGAGCTGGTGGTGTGTCTTCCCTCTTTGTGTTGGCCGGAGACTTGGTCTGCGACTGGGCTTTCCCGGCCTCCCATTCCCCGACACTGCGCCTCACACTAGGAAGCGAGGGTTCAGCCTTCTCGGTTGCGCGCGGCGAGCCCTCAGAGGCCGGTGAGCTCGCGTTATTCTTTGCTGGTGTGCGGATCATGTTTCCAGCAGAGGTGAAGGTAGTATTCATTTACAGAGGACACTGCTGATACCTCTGGGTCCCTGTAAAGGGGGGACAACACAGAGAGTATCCTAGAATTAAATAAGATAAACTAATCCTACGGTCGCACGACCGTAAGGTCAATACAAGTAAAAATAAATTTAATAAAAGAGCTTAAATGAATTACTAATTTTTTCCCAAAATCGCAAGATTACCTGCCTAGTAGCAAAAGGGTGGGCGGGCGGGCAATTTTTTGAGTTTCTATATTCGCTAGGCGCACGTGCGAGGTGTCAAAAGACGCGTCTCCGCGCGGGCCAGCGATCTGTGCAGTTGCTGAAAATTATGCTGAACAAAAATTTTGAATTTCAGGCAAAAAACGTGTTTTTCGACCGAAAATTATGTAAAAACCAAGAATTTGAACCACCAAACGGGACTCGAGCACGCGGATCGCGCACCAGAGTACAGGTAAGGCAGGTATGTATCTATTGAAACTAAAAAGAATGACGATTTTTTGGACAATTTTGAGAAAAAATTAAAATTAGGATTCCGTAAAGAAAAATATTGAGAATTTTTCTAAGTCGATGGGCGGAAAAAATTTTTCGCGTTTTCGTCAATTTTAACTAGTCAAAAAGTAGTACGGAGCCTATTGAAGATCAAATTAGCTGAAAACAGCTTCAAAATGCGTCACCTGGATGCAAAGTTATAACGATTTTATGTATTTACTGAACGGCTAAGGTGGATTCGGTAGGTATATGAAATTATTGAATACAAAGTTTTTTGAGTTTCTATATTCGCTAGGCGCACGTGCGAGGTGTCAAAAGACGCGTCTCCGCGCGGGCCAGCGATCTGTGCAGTTGCTGAAAATTATGCTGAACAAAAATTTTGAATTTCAGGCAAAAAACGTGTTTTTCGACCGAAAATTATGTAAAAACCAAGAATTTGAACCACCAAACGGGACTCGAGCACGCGGATCGCGCACCAGAGTACAGGTAAGGCAGGTATGTATCTATTGAAACTAAAAAGAATGACGATTTTTTGGACAATTTTGAGAAAAAATTAAAATTAGGATTCCGTAAAGAAAAATATTGAGAATTTTTCTAAGTCGATGGGCGGAAAAAATTTTTCGCGTTTTCGTCAATTTTAACTAGTCAAAAAGTAGTACGGAGCCTATTGAAGATCAAATTAGCTGAAAACAGCTTCAAAATGCGTCACCTGGATGCAAAGTTATAACGATTTTATGTATTTACTGAACGGCTAAGGTGGATTCGGTAGGTATATGAAATTATTGAATACAAAGTTTTTTGAGTTTCTATATTCGCTAGGCGCACGTGCGAGGTGTCAAAAGACGCGTCTCCGCGCGGGCCAGCGATCTGTGCAGTTGCTGAAAATTATGCTGAACAAAAATTTTGAATTTCAGGCAAAAAACGTGTTTTTCGACCGAAAATTATGTAAAAACCAAGAATTTGAACCACCAAACGGGACTCGAGCACGCGGATCGCGCACCAGAGTACAGGTAAGGCAGGTATGTATCTATTGAAACTAAAAAGAATGACGATTTTTTGGACAATTTTGAGAAAAAATTAAAATTAGGATTCCGTAAAGAAAAATATTGAGAATTTTTCTAAGTCGATGGGCGGAAAAAATTTTTCGCGTTTTCGTCAATTTTAACTAGTCAAAAAGTAGTACGGAGCCTATTGAAGATCAAATTAGCTGAAAACAGCTTCAAAATGCGTCACCTGGATGCAAAGTTATAACGATTTTATGTATTTACTGAACGGCTAAGGTGGATTCGGTAGGTATATGAAATTATTGAATACAAAGTTTTTTGAGTTTCTATATTCGCTAGGCGCACGTGCGAGGTGTCAAAAGACGCGTCTCCGCGCGGGCCAGCGATCTGTGCAGTTGCTGAAAATTATGCTGAACAAAAATTTTGAATTTCAGGCAAAAAACGTGTTTTTCGACCGAAAATTATGTAAAAACCAAGAATTTGAACCACCAAACGGGACTCGAGCACGCGGATCGCGCACCAGAGTACAGGTAAGGCAGGTATGTATCTATTGAAACTAAAAAGAATGACGATTTTTTGGACAATTTTGAGAAAAAATTAAAATTAGGATTCCGTAAAGAAAAATATTGAGAATTTTTCTAAGTCGATGGGCGGAAAAAATTTTTCGCGTTTTCGTCAATTTTAACTAGTCAAAAAGTAGTACGGAGCCTATTGAAGATCAAATTAGCTGAAAACAGCTTCAAAATGCGTCACCTGGATGCAAAGTTATAACGATTTTATGTATTTACTGAACGGCTAAGGTGGATTCGGTAGGTATATGAAATTATTGAATACAAAGTTTTTTGAGTTTCTATATTCGCTAGGCGCACGTGCGAGGTGTCAAAAGACGCGTCTCCGCGCGGGCCAGCGATCTGTGCAGTTGCTGAAAATTATGCTGAACAAAAATTTTGAATTTCAGGCAAAAAACGTGTTTTTCGACCGAAAATTATGTAAAAACCAAGAATTTGAACCACCAAACGGGACTCGAGCACGCGGATCGCGCACCAGAGTACAGGTAAGGCAGGTATGTATCTATTGAAACTAAAAAGAATGACGATTTTTTGGACAATTTTGAGAAAAAATTAAAATTAGGATTCCGTAAAGAAAAATATTGAGAATTTTTCTAAGTCGATGGGCGGAAAAAATTTTTCGCGTTTTCGTCAATTTTAACTAGTCAAAAAGTAGTACGGAGCCTATTGAAGATCAAATTAGCTGAAAACAGCTTCAAAATGCGTCACCTGGATGCAAAGTTATAACGATTTTATGTATTTACTGAACGGCTAAGGTGGATTCGGTAGGTATATGAAATTATTGAATACAAAGTTTTTTGAGTTTCTATATTCGCTAGGCGCACGTGCGAGGTGTCAAAAGACGCGTCTCCGCGCGGGCCAGCGATCTGTGCAGTTGCTGAAAATTATGCTGAACAAAAATTTTGAATTTCAGGCAAAAAACGTGTTTTTCGACCGAAAATTATGTAAAAACCAAGAATTTGAACCACCAAACGGGACTCGAGCACGCGGATCGCGCACCAGAGTACAGGTAAGGCAGGTATGTATCTATTGAAACTAAAAAGAATGACGATTTTTTGGACAATTTTGAGAAAAAATTAAAATTAGGATTCCGTAAAGAAAAATATTGAGAATTTTTCTAAGTCGATGGGCGGAAAAAATTTTTCGCGTTTTCGTCAATTTTAACTAGTCAAAAAGTAGTACGGAGCCTATTGAAGATCAAATTAGCTGAAAACAGCTTCAAAATGCGTCACCTGGATGCAAAGTTATAACGATTTTATGTATTTACTGAACGGCTAAGGTGGATTCGGTAGGTATATGAAATTATTGAATACAAAGTTTTTTGAGTTTCTATATTCGCTAGGCGCACGTGCGAGGTGTCAAAAGACGCGTCTCCGCGCGGGCCAGCGATCTGTGCAGTTGCTGAAAATTATGCTGAACAAAAATTTTGAATTTCAGGCAAAAAACGTGTTTTTCGACCGAAAATTATGTAAAAACCAAGAATTTGAACCACCAAACGGGACTCGAGCACGCGGATCGCGCACCAGAGTACAGGTAAGGCAGGTATGTATCTATTGAAACTAAAAAGAATGACGATTTTTTGGACAATTTTGAGAAAAAATTAAAATTAGGATTCCGTAAAGAAAAATATTGAGAATTTTTCTAAGTCGATGGGCGGAAAAAATTTTTCGCGTTTTCGTCAATTTTAACTAGTCAAAAAGTAGTACGGAGCCTATTGAAGATCAAATTAGCTGAAAACAGCTTCAAAATGCGTCACCTGGATGCAAAGTTATAACGATTTTATGTATTTACTGAACGGCTAAGGTGGATTCGGTAGGTATATGAAATTATTGAATACAAAGTTTTTTGAGTTTCTATATTCGCTAGGCGCACGTGCGAGGTGTCAAAAGACGCGTCTCCGCGCGGGCCAGCGATCTGTGCAGTTGCTGAAAATTATGCTGAACAAAAATTTTGAATTTCAGGCAAAAAACGTGTTTTTCGACCGAAAATTATGTAAAAACCAAGAATTTGAACCACCAAACGGGACTCGAGCACGCGGATCGCGCACCAGAGTACAGGTAAGGCAGGTATGTATCTATTGAAACTAAAAAGAATGACGATTTTTTGGACAATTTTGAGAAAAAATTAAAATTAGGATTCCGTAAAGAAAAATATTGAGAATTTTTCTAAGTCGATGGGCGGAAAAAATTTTTCGCGTTTTCGTCAATTTTAACTAGTCAAAAAGTAGTACGGAGCCTATTAAAGATCAAATTAGCTGAAAACAGCTTCAAAATGCGTCACCTGGATGCAAAGTTATAACGGTTAGGTTAGGTTAGGTTAGGTTAGGTTAGGTTAGGTTAGGTTAGGTTTTTTTTTTTTTTTTTTTTTTTTTTTTTTTTTTTTTTTTTTTTGTGGCAGGAGTGGGAAATCCTCATGGACGCCCAGACTGCCTCACTTATGAGACAGTCTGGGCAGTGCCGGACTCTTACCGGCTAAAACCACACTCCTGCCCTTGCTCAGTGTCCCTCTGACATGATCAGAGACCTTGTTTGGCAGTGTTCTCATTAAAGTGTCTCTTTTCATTGTATTTTTGTCATCAGTCCTGTTGCAGGAATTAAGGAGTTCCTGGAAGCAGTTGCCTTACTTCATGTAATATTTCAAAACTTAAATCTAATGTATTTTATTTTCTAACGGGTTTCCTAACAAGCTTATATCTTACGTTTATCTAACAACTTATTTCTATATGTTTGTTTTTGTATTTTTCCTTTTTATTTTTTGAGTCTACCAATGCTAATACCTATAAAATATTATATTTATTTCTATACTATATTTATAATATGGCTATCATAATATATATCAATATATCATATACATATAATTTCTTATCCTAATTGTTTAAATTTATTCCCTATCCTATGAATTTTAGCTTCTAATTTTAAAACTGAATTTTTTGTATTTCTTACTTATTATTATGATACATAATCTATATACTTATTATATATTTAGTATCATATTTTTCTTAAACTTACTTATTTCTACTAATTACAAGCGATGCTATTTCCGTACAATATTTGAGGAACTCTTTTCTATGTTTCCCTTCCAAAAGTGTTGGCAGATTTTGGGCATCCAATGCAACGGCGAGTCGCTGCTCCGTATCGTACCGCATCCTTGCCGTGATCGGGCACTCCAGCAGTATGTGCAGCACGGTCTCCTCCACACCAGGCTCACAGGCGCACGATGGATTCTCTTTACATCTGAAGCGTTTCAGGTATGCAGAGAACCCACCGTGCCCCGTCAGTATTTGCGTGGTTATGCTCGTTGGAGCCATCCTGCGTACCACACCGTACGCCACCACCGCGTCCGGAAAGAACAGCTTTGTGCCCGAAGCCGTGTCACCCGACTTATATCTCCCGTTCCATTCGTCAAGCGTTTCCGACCGGATTCTTCGCTTGACGAATGATACGGGACACAGATCGTAATCCGGCCTCTTCCTCAACCCCAGGGCGGCCTCCTTCGCGAGTTGGTCAGCTCTCTCGTTTCCCTCCAACCCGGCGTGGGCCTTGATCCAGAACAAGGAGACACTCTTGTTCTGGAGTTTACAGCGTCGTATGGTGTCTCTAGTTTCCACGGCCAGAGGGTGGGAGGAACCAACATTGGTCACTGACTGAAGAGCCGCCATAGAGTCGCTGAAGATGCCGACCGTGGCTTCGCTGCGCTTGAGCGCCTCCTCTGCCGCTCTTTTTATGGCCAGGAGTTCAGCCTGATAGACGGTACAGTAGGACGGCAAGGCGAGTTTGAGGGCCTTTATTTCGGTGGCGCTATTCCACAAGGATAGCGCCGCTCCGACCCTGCCCTCAATCTTGCTGCCGTCGGTGAAGATCCTCACGGCGTAATCGCCGTGGTTATTATATTGTTCCTCGTCTATCAGGCTTCCAAACTCCAGACTTATTTGCTCCGCGGGGTGCGGGGCCTCTATCGCTGGGGCCATCCGTTCCACCTCCCTGTCTCCTAGTGCAGGCTGGGGCACTCCCCTCTTGGCTTCGTAGAGCGCAGCCGCTTCCCGGATTCGGAGGTCGAGTGGGAGTATCCCAGCCAGAACCAGTGCCGAGTTTAGGGAGACTGTGCGGTAGGCTCTGCACAGCTTTTGGGCAAATCCTCTTTGGACTATGTTGAGCTGCTTTATGACACCTTGTTTATTAGCAGCTGGTGCCCACGCGCTCGCGGCGTACAAAATAATCGGCTCCACTGCTGCAGTGTATATAGCCCTTATCACCTCCGGGTGCAGTCCCCAACTGACCCGGGCTGCTCTGGCCAGCCGCTTATAAACTGTTATCGCCTTCTTACAGACGGCAGCTACGTGTTGGTTAAAAGTAAGTTTGGCGTCGATGACAAGTCCTAATATTTTAATATCTTGGGACATTCCAATGTCGATCCCGCCCATGCTCAGGCGCGGCGTGTCGTACTTGAGTCTCCGCGTTAATACCATCGCACAAGTTTTGTGCGGCGCGAACTTCAGCCGATTTCTGACACCCCATGCGCGAACATGTTCGAGAGCGGCATTGGCTTGTCCCTCGATTTCTTGGGCTGTTTTGCCGTCAAAAACCAACACCACATCGTCTGCGAATGCCTGGCAGTAGCTGCCCCCAATCTCCAACTGTTTGAGGAGCGGGTCGAGCAGCAGATTCCAAAAGATGGGCCCCCCTATTGACCCCTGGACGCACCCTTTGCTGGTTCGTCTTCTGCTCTCCTCCCCGGCATACCTCACGGTGACCACCCTGTCACTGAGGTAGCTGCCGACTACCCGTCTCAGGTTAACCGGACACTTTTCCTCAGCCAATCGTACCTTAATCGCAGGCCACCATGCGTTGTCAAAGGCTCCCTCGATATCCAGCGACACCAGCGTGACTATTTTCTTTTGAGCCAGCTTCGCACGGATGTATTGCACAAGGGTGAAGAGGGAGTCCTCAGTGCTTTTTTGGGGCATAAAGCCGTATTGACGAGTACTAATTCCGGGTAGTATGTAAAATTTGAGACGAGCAACCAGCATCTTTTCGTACACTTTCCCTAGGACAGGCAAAAGCCCAATCGGCCTGTACGACTTTGGTACGGTGTACGATTTTTTGCCTGGCTTTCTGAGCACAACCACCGTAGCTTCCTTCCAGGTCTGCGGGAAGTAGTGGTGTGCCAGGCACTTGTTCAACAGTGCCAAGAAGTAGTCAGGGTCACATTTAATGGCCTGAGAGCAGATGTCGGCCGTGAAGCCGTCGGCTCCCGGGGCCTTTTTTGGGTTGAACGACATCATAGACCTATCAAGCTCGCTTGGGGTAAACGGTGGGTCATATCGATCATTTTGGCTCCATGCGTTTACTGTCTCTGCCCGTTCTCTGGTTTGGCGATGATCCATGCTGTCGTCCTCCTCTCGGTCCTCGGGATAAAACGTCTCAGCCAACAGCCTCACTGAGCCTTTTGCATCCAGTGTCTTCCCATCCATCTGCAGCGGCAGATCTTCTTCTCTCTTAGCTATCCTTCCCATTACCCTATAAATACCTTCCCATACCCCCTCTCTGTCCTGTTTCCCGCAAAAATTTTTCCAGCTCTCCGTTTGAGCTTTCGTCACTGCTGCCTCATACTCCTCTTTCGCTTCCAGGTACAGGCCTACAACCATCGCTCTTCGGACCGGCGCTGCGTTCCTGACTCTCACCTTCCTGGTGGCGACCAATCTCTTCATCTCCGCGAGTTCCTCGGACCACCACGGCATGGTAACTATTTCTGTGCTACGTTTATAAGGTATAGCGTCTCTGCATGTTTCGGTAATAGCCTGCGTGTACATCTTTACTGCCTTTTCTATTTCTTCGATGCTTTGTATGCTTGACAGATCCACTAGAGTTAACTTTCTGTTCTGCATAGCCTGAGACAGTTTCTCACGAAACCGTCCCCAGCTTGCTTTTTTGGTGTTGTAAACTCTAGTGGTCCGTTCGATCGCTATACCTTTGGACTTTGTTAGGTGTATGCTCATGGTGATGCTATTGTGGTCGGAACTCGTGAGACCCTCTTCAACCCGCCAGCCGTCCACCACGTCGAGTAAGTCCTCCGAACAGGCCGTCACATCTACGTGGCTGCTGTACCTCACCCCGCCTCTCACGGTGTCAAAAGTTGGGATATCCCCCGTGTTGAGGATCTGCAAGCCCAACTCTCCCAGCGCTCCACACATCTGCTCCCCTCTCGGGTCTTCATTACTGCTGCCCCACCAAGTACTTTTCGCGTTTGCGTCTCCTCCAATAACCAATCTGCCTGAGCCTATCGCCAGCTCTATCCTTTTGAGATGCTCCAGGTATGGCTCCATGGGCTTGTCCGGCTCGAAGTAGAAGGACACCAGCGTGATCTTCCAGGCTCTGGTTCGGACTCCCACCACGACGATATTGTTTGTGGTGAGTTGTGGGTACTGTAAGATGTCCAAATCTTTATCAAAGACGGCAATTGCCGCCTTTACAGTCCCTTCTCCACCTTCAGAGCCCTGGAAGACCCTTACGCCCCGGTGATTCTTCATCCTTCTCATCCCACCCACATAAGGCTCCTGGAGCATTGCAATGGCGACTTTGCGCTTGTCAGCTTCCAGCAAGAGCTCGTTTGTTGCCAGCTGACTCCGTTGCAGATTGGCCTGGATCAGTTTGTACTCGGTGGTGGTCGCAGGGACAGCTTTAGCAATAAGCTACAGACAGACGCGCCAACGCATCCCATTTAACGCGTATCGGGCACTCGTTATCGAAGGCGTTGTGGTCGGTTTTGCCCACCTTGGCTAACACGCAATTATGACACTTTGGTGCCTCTGCTGCCAGTCGTGACGGGCAGTCAGCCCGTATGTGGGGCTCACCACAATGTACGCAGAGGTCGGCGGGCTGCGTGCACAACTTGCGACTATGGCCGAAGCGCAGACAGCGAGTGCATTGCACCAGCGGGGACTGATCCTGCACTCGCACCCGCTGAAGGTCAATGTGCACGCGACCCGCCGAAGTCAACCTCTGCCACAGAGCGGGGGACACCTGCAGGATGACGTGACACATGTGGGGGTTCCTCGTCCTACGACGGTACTTCACCCCCAACCTCAGATCCTCTGCAGGTATGTCTCCGACCAGGTGGGTGTTTTGCCGTTGCAGGCATTGGGTAACCTCCGCATCCGTGTGGCAGGAGAGAACATCCCTGATGATAACAAGAGGGTCCTTGTTTCTGACCTCTTCCACCACCAGATCACCCTTCTTCTTTATCCGGTCTGTGACTTTAGACATTTCCTCCCTGGTTCTAAAGCCAATCACCACCTTTTGGTTCCTTGCTTTGCGTAGCCGTTCCACCCTAGTGCCCTCATTCCTGGCATCGACCGCCGTCCTGAGCTTCTCAATAACCTCTTCACCGGTGTCCTGATCATTGGTAGATGATACGACCACCGAGTGAAGAGGCTCCTGGATATGCTGCTTCGGGGTGGCGGCCATTTCGGCGAAAGTCGGACCCTGGCCTGCGACGTATCGGGGAGCCTGTTTAAGTTGCTCCGACAGAGCCCGGGTATGTTGCTGGCATTCTTCCAACGCCCGTCTGTGCTCTTCGAGTCCTGCCACAAGGTTCCTCATGAGCTCTGTCGGTTCACCCGTCGTTTGCCCCAACGGTTCTGCTGTCGGTGTAGCCGCTGGTATGACCGCAGGTGCAGGCGCGACAGGGACTCTGCCTCGTTCCGCCTCTTTTACGAGCTCAAAGAGCCTATTTATCGCACTGACTACCTCCGTCTTGATCTCTGTTTTAAGGTTGCGAGAGTTGCCCAAATGAAGCTTAGCTTTATTTAGGCAAGCTCTCGCCTCCGCTGTGAGGTTGGGGTAGCCAGATTCCGACCTCTTTGGCAGTTTCGCCAAGTCCGCGGGCACTCGTCGCATCTCCGAAGTGCATGGAGCTGGTGTTGTGTCTTCCCGCTTTGTGTTAGCCGGACACTTGGCCTGAGGCTGAGCTTTCCCGGCCTCCCATTCCCCGACACTGCGCCTCACACTAGGAAGCGAGGGTTCAGCCTTCTCGGTTGCGCGCGGCGAGCCCCCAGAGGCCGGTGAGCTCGCGTTATTCTTTGCTGGTGTGCGGATCATGTTTCCAGCAGAGGTGAAGGTAGTATTCATTTACAATATTATTGGTCAGAGGACACTGCTGATACCTCTGGATCCCTGTAAAGGGGGGACAACACAGAGAGTATCCTAGAAATTATAATAAAATAAACTAATCCTACGGTCGCACGACCGTAAGGTCAATATAAGTGAAATAAGGTAATTTTAACCAAAAATGCCCAAATACGTTTAAAAGACTTTGTTTTAGGCCTGACTTTATGTTTATATTTAGTAAACGGAGCTTCAAAGGTATGTCGAATTTTTCGCCTAGATCGTTAGGTTACCTGCCTAGTAGCAAAAGGGTGGGCGGGTGGGCAATTTTTTGAGTTTCTATATTCGCTAGGCGCACGTGCGAGGTGTCAAAAGACGCGTCTCCGCGCGGGCCAGCGATCTGTGCAGTTGCTGAAAATTATGCTGAACAAAAATTTTGAATTTCAGGCAAAAAACGTGTTTTTCGACCGAAAATTATGTAAAAACCTAGAATTTGAACCACCAAACGGGACTCGAGCACGCGGATCGCGCACCAGAGTACAGGTAAGGCAGGTATGTATCTATTGAAACTAAAAAGAATGACGATTTTTTGGACAATTTTGAGAAAAAATTAAAATTAGGATTCCGTAAAGAAAAATATTGAGATGGGCGGAAAAAATTTTTCGCGTTTTCGTCAATTTTAACTAGTCAAAAAGTAGTACGGAGCCTATTGAAGATCAAATTAGCTGAAAACAGCTTCAAAATGCGTCACCTGGATGCAAAGTTATGGTTAGGTTAGGTTAGGTTAGGTTAGGTTTTTTTTTTTTTTTTTTTTTTTTTTTTTTTTTTTTTGTTTTGGCAGGAGTGGGAAATCCTCATGGACGCCCAGACTGCCTCACTTATGAGACAGTCTGGGCAGTGCCGGACTCTTACCGGCTAAAACCACACTCCTGCCCTTGCGCAGTGTCCCTCTGACATGATCAGAGACCTTATTATTTGAAGTATATGTTTATTTATTTACAAAACACAAAATGTTATCTAACTTTAAGAACTAAACACAACACAGAGATATAATATTAATTACTGTGGCTTGACCACAAAAAATAACAAAAACACCAACCCAAAGAAAAACTTCAACTCGATCACACACGTTATCCTACTCAAACTATCTTAAAATGCCCATTTTCTATGCTATTTATACAATATTATAAACCTACTTTTTTATTTTTTTTATTTTTTTATTATTATTACTTATTTTATTATTATGATACATCATCTATATATTTATTATATAATTAGTATCATATTTATGCTAACTTATTCCTATTAATAACTAGCGATGCTATTTCTGAACAATAATTTAAAAACACTTTTCTGTCCTTTCCTTCTAACAAATTTGGAAGATTTTGGGCAACCAATGCCACGGCGAGTTGCTGCTCCGTCTCGTAACGCATCCTTGCCGTGATCGGGCATTCGAGCAGTATGTGCAAAACGGTCTCTTCCACGCCAGGCTCACAGGCGCACGATGGATTCTCTTTACACCTGAAGCGTTTCAGGTATGCAGAGAACCCACCGTGCCCCGTCAGTATTTGCGTGGTTATGCTCGTTGGAGCCATCTTGCGTACCACACCGTACGCCACCACCGCGTCCGGAAAGAACAGCTTTGTGCCCGAAGCCGTGTCACCCGACCTATATCTCCCGTTCCATTCGTCAAGCGTTTCCGACCGGATTCTTCGCTTGACGAATGATACGGGACACAGATCGTAGTCCGGCCTCTTCCTCAACCCTAGGGCGGCTTCCTTCGCGAGTTGGTCAGCTCTCTCGTTTCCCTCCAACCCTGCGTGGGCCTTGATCCAGAACAAGGAGACACTCTTGTTCTGGAGTTTGCAGCGTCGTATGGTGTCTCTAGTTTCCACGGCCAGAGGGTGGGAGGAACCAACATTGGTCACTGACTGAAGAGCCGCCATAGAGTCGCTGAAGATGCCGAACGTAGCTTCGCTGCGCTTGAGCGCCTCCTCTGCCGCTCTTTTTATGGCCAGGAGTTCAGCCTGATAGACGGTACAGTAGGACGGCAAGGCGAGTTTGAGGGCCTTTATTTCGGTGGCGCTATTCCACAAGGATAGCGCCGCTCCGACCCTGCCCTCAATCTTGCTGCCGTCGGTGAAGATCCGCACGGCGTAATCGCCGTGGTTATTATATTGTTCCTCGTCTATCAGGCTTCCAAACTCCAGACTTATTTGCTCCGCGGGGTGCGGGGCCTCTATCGCTGGGGCCATCCGTTCCACCTCCCTGTCTCCTAGTGCAGGCTGGGGCACCCCCCTCTTGGCTTCGTAGAGCGCAGCCGCTTCCCGGATTCGGAGGTCGAGTGGGAGTATCCCAGCCAGAACCAGTGCCGAGTTTAGGGAGACAGTGCGGTAGGCTCTGCACAGCTTCTGGGCAAATCCTCGTTGGACCGCGTTGAGGCTTTTCTGCACTCCGATCTTTTTAGCGGCCGGCGCCCAAGCGCTCGCCGCGTATAGTATCACCGGCTCCACCGCTGCCGTGTAAATGCTCCGTATGACCTCCGGGTGCAGACCCCAGCTCACCTTGGCCGCTCTAGTTAGCTGCTTGTAAATATCCGCAGCCTTTCTACACACCTTAGCAACATGGGTGTTGAAAGTGAGCTGGTGGTCGATTGTGAGCCCCAGTATTTTTATTTCTTTAGACATGCCAATGTCGACCCCGCCCATGCTCAGAAGTGGGACATCGTACTTCAGCTTCCTGGTTACTACCATTGCACAGGTTTTATGTGGTGCAAACTTCAGCTTGTTGCGGATGCCCCACCTCCGAACATATTCGAGGGCGGCATTGGCCTGTCTTTGAACCTCCAATGCTGTGTCACCGTCGAAGATCATGACCACATCGTCGGCGAAAGCCTGGCAGTGATCTCCCCGCTCCTCCAGCCCCTTCAGCAAAGGATCCAACAACAGGTTCCATAGGATCGGGCCGCCTATCGACCCCTGTACGCACCCCTTACTTGTGGTCTTTTGGCACTCAGCTCCGGCATACCTCACTCTAACACTCCTACCAGCCAGGTAGCTGTCCAGCATCCGTCTGAGATTCACTGGGCACTTTTCCTCAGCCAGTCTGGTCCTAATTGCCGGCCACCATGCGCTGTCAAAGGCTCCCTCTATATCAAGTGACACAACAGTGATCAGCTTCTTTTGGTTCAGCTTTGATTTGATATGTTGTATCATGGTGTAGAGGGAGTCCTCGGTGCTCTTCTGGGGCATGAAGCCAAACTGACGAGTACTCAACCGCGGGATCAGATGCCACTTCAGCCTTGCCACCAACATTTTCTCGAGCATTTTGCCCAGGACTGGTAGGAGGCCGATCGGTCTGTAGGATTTAGGGGTTGTGTAACAGTCCTTTCCCGGCTTCCGGAGTATTACCACTGTGGCCACTTTCCAGGCTCCGGGGAAGTGGCCCTGCTCAAGACACTTATTGGCCAGTGCAAGAAACGTTCCCGGATCCCGGGATATGACTTGGGCACAGATATCGGCTGTGAGACCATCCGCCCCGGGTGCTTTCCTAGGGTTGAAACTTTCCACCGTGGTTTTTAGCTCCTGATGCGTAAACGGCGGGTCATGGTATTCATCATGCACCCAGTCGTTTACGCAACTGGCCGCTTCACGCGTCCGACGGTGGTCATCGTTGTCATCCTTTTCTAGGTCCTCGGGGTAGAAGGTCTCCGTCAGCAGCGAAGCCGAATCCTTGCCATCGAGTGGCACCCCATCCTTCACCAACGGCAAATCTTCGTATCTCTTTGCGGTCCGTCCTATAACCCTGTAAATACCTTCCCAAACTCCTTCCTTATTCTGTTTTTCACAAAACTCCTTCCAACTGACAATCTGCGCCTTTTTGGCTTGGAATTCATAATTTTCTTTTGCTTGCAGGTACTCCTCGACGACTCTCGCCCTCCGGACTGGTGCAGCGCATCGAATGCGGCGTCTCCTGGTGTTGACTTCTTTCAGCATATCAGCAAGCTCATTGGACCACCACGGTATTGTAAGTATGTCCTTATTTTTAATTTTAGGCAAAGTTTCTTCACATGTTTCGGTGATGGCTTTTATGTAATTATTTATACTCTTTTCTAAGTCTGTTTTATTATTAATTTTACTCATTTCTATAGGGTTTAAGTTTAAATCTGCTTTTAATTGGGCCAATTTCTCATGAAATCGGCTCCAATTTGCTTTTCTTGTATTATAAATTCTCGTTGTTCTTTTAATGTTGAGTCCTTTTGCTTTTTTAAGATTAATTTTGAATACAATACCGTTGTGGTCCGAGCTCGTGATGCCTTCCTCAACTCTCCAGTCGTCCACCAGGTCCAGCATATCAATTGAACACGCTGTTACGTCGACAAAGCTGGCGTATGACTTTCCACCCCTGATGGTGTCGAAAGTTGGCGTGTTTCCGATATTAAGCACCTGCAGACCCATCTCATACAGGGTCCCGGACAATTCCTCACCCCTGCAATCCACAGCCAAACTACCCCACCAGGTGTTCTTCGCATTTGCGTCGCCTCCCATTATGATCTTTATTGATCCCATTTCCTCACGAATCCGCAGAAGCTGTTCCAGGTATGGTTGTATGGGCTGGTCCGGTTCAAAATAGAAGGAGACTACTACGATTTCCCAGGCGCTGGTTCGGATCCTCACCACCGTGATGTTATTGGTGGTGAGTTTTGGACACTGTGCTACGTCCAGGTCTTGATCGAAAACGACTATTGCCGCCTTCACAGTTCCACTTCCTTGTTCCGCGCACTGGTAGACTCTCGCGCCCCGGTAGTCTCGCATCCTTTTGAACCCACCCACATATGGCTCCTGGAGCAGTGCAAATGCAACTTTCCGCTCGCTAGCCACCAACATGAGCTCTTGGGTTGCAAGATTTTTCCTCTGCAGATTCGCTTGGATCACACTGTAGCCTGTGCGGGCGCCAGGGTATGTTCGGGTCTCACTGCCCGAGATCGTGGTTCCGGAAAAGGCTGGCTGAACCTTAGCAGTACGCCACCGACATGCGCGCCAACGCATCCCACTTTACGCGTATCGGGCACGCACTGTCGAAGGCGCTGTGATCGAACTTAGCCACTTTGGCCAAAAGGCAGTTATGGCATTTCGGGGGCTCAGCTGCGAGCCGTGACGGGCAATCCGCACGCATGTGGGGTTCACCACAGTGGATGCAGAGGTCGGCGGGCTGCGCGCACAGTTTTCGGCTGTGGCCGAAGCGTAAACAGCGAGTGCATTGCACCAGTGGGGACTGATCCCGCACCCTCACCCGCTGCAGGTCAATGTGCACGCGACCCGCCGAAGTCAGCCTCTGCCATACCGCCGGAGACACCTGCAGGATGATGTGGCACATGTGGGGGTTCCTCGTCCTACGACGGTACTTTACCCCCAGCCTCAAGTCCTCCGCAGGTATGTCCCCGATCAGGTGGGTGTTTTGCCGTTGCAGAGCTTGTGTAACCTCCACATCCGAGTGGCAGGAGAGGACGTCCATGATGATTATAAGTGGATCCTTGTTTTTAACCTCCTCCACCACTAGATTGCCCGTCTTCTTTATACGCTCAGTCACCCTGGTCAGCTCTTCTCTGGTTTTAAAACCAACCACCACCTTCTGGTCCCTCGCCCTGCGTAGTCGTTCCACTCGGGTACCCTCATTTCTGGCATCGACCGCCGTCCTGAGCTTCTCAATAACCTCTTCACCGGTGTCCTGATCATTGGTAGATGATACGACCACCGAGTGAAGAGGCTCCTGGATATGCTGCTTCGGGGTGGCGGCCATTTCGGCGAACGTCGGACCCTGGCCCGCGACGTAACGGGGAGCCTGTTTAAGTTGCTCCGACAGAGCCCGGGTATGTTGTTGGCATTCCTCCAACGCCCGTCTGTGCTCTTCGAGTCCTGCCACAAGGTTCCTCATGAGCTCTGTCGGTTCACCCTTTGTCTGCCCCGATTGCTCAGCCGTCGGTATAGCTGCCGGAATGACCGAGGGTGCAGGCGCGACAGGGACTCTGCCTCGTTCTGCCTCTTTTACGAGCTCAAATAGCCTGTTGATTGCACTGACTACCTCCGTCTTGATTTCTGTTTTTAGATTGCGAGAGTTGCCCAAATGAAGCTTAGCTTTATTTAGGCAAGCTCTCGCCTCCGCTGTGAGGTTGGGGTAGCCAGATTCCGACCTCTTTGGCAGTTTCGCCAAGTCCGCGGGCACTCGTCGCATCTCCGAAGTGCATGGAGCTGGTGGTGTGTCTTCCCTCTTTGTGTTGGCCGGAGACTTGGTCTGCGACTGGGCTTTCCCGGCCTCCCATTCCCCGACACTGCGCCTCACACTAGGAAGCGAGGGTTCAGCCTTCTCGGTTGCGCGCGGCGAGCCCTCAGAGGCCGGTGAGCTCGCGTTATTCTTTGCTGGTGTGCGGATCATGTTTCCAGCAGAGGTGAAGGTAGTATTCATTTACAGAGGACACTGCTGATACCTCTGGGTCCCTGTAAAGGGGGGACAACACAGAGAGTATCCTAGAATTAAATAAGATAAACTAATCCTACGGTCGCACGACCGTAAGGTCAATACAAGTAAAAATAAATTTAATAAAAGAGCTTAAATGAATTACTAATTTTTTCCCAAAATCGCAAGATTACCTGCCTAGTAGCAAAAGGGTGGGCGGGCGGGCAATTTTTTGAGTTTCTATATTCGCTAGGCGCACGTGCGAGGTGTCAAAAGACGCGTCTCCGCGCGGGCCAGCGATCTGTGCAGTTGCTGAAAATTATGCTGAACAAAAATTTTGAATTTCAGGCAAAAAACGTGTTTTTCGACCGAAAATTATGTAAAAACCAAGAATTTGAACCACCAAACGGGACTCGAGCACGCGGATCGCGCACCAGAGTACAGGTAAGGCAGGTATGTATCTATTGAAACTAAAAAGAATGACGATTTTTTGGACAATTTTGAGAAAAAATTAAAATTAGGATTCCGTAAAGAAAAATATTGAGAATTTTTCTAAGTCGATGGGCGGAAAAAATTTTTCGCGTTTTCGTCAATTTTAACTAGTCAAAAAGTAGTACGGAGCCTATTGAAGATCAAATTAGCTGAAAACAGCTTCAAAATGCGTCACCTGGATGCAAAGTTATAACGATTTTATGTATTTACTGAACGGCTAAGGTGGATTCGGTAGGTATATGAAATTATTGAATACAAAGTTTTTTGAGTTTCTATATTCGCTAGGCGCACGTGCGAGGTGTCAAAAGACGCGTCTCCGCGCGGGCCAGCGATCTGTGCAGTTGCTGAAAATTATGCTGAACAAAAATTTTGAATTTCAGGCAAAAAACGTGTTTTTCGACCGAAAATTATGTAAAAACCAAGAATTTGAACCACCAAACGGGACTCGAGCACGCGGATCGCGCACCAGAGTACAGGTAAGGCAGGTATGTATCTATTGAAACTAAAAAGAATGACGATTTTTTGGACAATTTTGAGAAAAAATTAAAATTAGGATTCCGTAAAGAAAAATATTGAGAATTTTTCTAAGTCGATGGGCGGAAAAAATTTTTCGCGTTTTCGTCAATTTTAACTAGTCAAAAAGTAGTACGGAGCCTATTGAAGATCAAATTAGCTGAAAACAGCTTCAAAATGCGTCACCTGGATGCAAAGTTATAACGATTTTATGTATTTACTGAACGGCTAAGGTGGATTCGGTAGGTATATGAAATTATTGAATACAAAGTTTTTTGAGTTTCTATATTCGCTAGGCGCACGTGCGAGGTGTCAAAAGACGCGTCTCCGCGCGGGCCAGCGATCTGTGCAGTTGCTGAAAATTATGCTGAACAAAAATTTTGAATTTCAGGCAAAAAACGTGTTTTTCGACCGAAAATTATGTAAAAACCTAGAATTTGAACCACCAAACGGGACTCGAGCACGCGGATCGCGCACCAGAGTACAGGTAAGGCAGGTATGTATCTATTGAAACTAAAAAGAATGACGATTTTTTGGACAATTTTGAGAAAAAATTAAAATTAGGATTCCGTAAAGAAAAATATTGAGAATTTTTCTAAGTCGATGGGCGGAAAAAATTTTTCGCGTTTTCGTCAATTTTAACTAGTCAAAAAGTAGTACGGAGCCTATTGAAGATCAAATTAGCTGAAAACAGCTTCAAAATGCGTCACCTGGATGCAAAGTTATAACGGGTTAGGTTAGGTTAGGTTAGGTTAGGTTAGGTTAGGTTAGGTTAGGTTAGGTTAGGTTAGGTTAGGTTTTTTTTTTTTTTTTTTTTTTTTTTTTTTTGTTTTGGCAGGAGTGGGAAATCCTCATGGACGCCTAGACTGCCTCACTTATGAGACAGTCTGGGCAGTGCCGGACTCTTACCGGCTAAAACCACACTCCTGCCCTTGCTCAGTGTCCCTCTGACATGATCAGAGACCTTGTTTGGCAGTGTTCTCATTAAAGTGTCTCTTTTCATTGTATTTTTGTCATCAGTCCTGTTGCAGGAATTAAGGAGTTCCTGGAAGCAGTTGCCTTACTTCATGTAATATTTCAAAACTTAAATCTAATGTATTTTATTTTTCTAACGGGTTTCCTAACAAGCTTATATCTTACGATTATCTAACAACTTATTTCTATATGTTTGTTTTTGTATTTTTCCTTTTTATTTTTTGAGTCTACCAATGCTAATACCTATAAAATATTATATTTATTTCTATACTATATTTATAATATGGCTATCATAATATATATCAATATATCATATACATATAATTTCTTATCCTAATTGTTTAAATTTATTCCCTATCCTATGAATTTTAGCTTCTAATTTTAAAACTGAATTTTTTGTATTTCTTACTTATTATTATGATACATAATCTATATACTTATTATATATTTAGTATCATATTTTTCTTAAACTTACTTATTTCTATTAATTACAAGCGATGCTATTTCCGTACAATATTTGAGGAACTCTTTTCTCTGTTTCCCTTCCAAAAGTGTTGGCAGATTTTGGGCATCCAATGCAACGGCGAGTCGCTGCTCCGTATCGTACCGCATCCTTGCCGTGATCGGGCACTCCAGCAGTATGTGCAGCACGGTTTCCTCCACACCAGGCTCACAGGCGCACGATGGATTCTCTTTACATCTGAAGCGTTTCAGGTATGCAGAGAACCCACCGTGCCCCGTCAGTATTTGCGTGGTTATGCTCGTTGGAGCCATCTTGCGTACCACACCGTACGCCACCACCGCGTCCGGAAAGAACAGCTTTGTGCCCGAAGCCGTGTCACCCGACTTATATCTCCCGTTCCATTCGTCAAGCGTTTCCGACCGGATTCTTCGCTTGACGAATGATACGGGACACAGATCGTAGTCCGGCCTCTTCCTCAACCCTAGGGCGGCTTCCTTCGCGAGTTGGTCAGCTCTCTCGTTTCCCTCCAACCCTGCGTGGGCCTTGATCCAGAACAAGGAGACACTCTTGTTCTGGAGTTTACAGCGTCGTATGGTGTCTCTAGTTTCCACGGCCAGAGGGTGGGAGGAACCAACATTGGTCACTGACTGAAGAGCCGCCATAGAGTCGCTGAAGATGCCGAACGTAGCTTCGCTGCGCTTGAGCGCCTCCTCTGCCGCTCTTTTTATGGCCAGGAGTTCAGCCTGATAGACGGTGCAGTAGGACGGCAAGGCGAGTTTGAGGGCCTTTATTTCGGAGGCGCTATTCCATAAGGATAGCGCCGCTCCGACCCTGCCCTCAATCTTGCTGCCGTCGGTGAAGATCCTCACGGCGTAATCGCCGTGGGTATTATATTGTTCCTCGTCTATCAGGCTTCCAAACTCCAGACTTATTTGCTCCGCGGGGTGCGGGGCCTCTATCGCTGGGGCCATCCGTTCCACCTCCCTGTCTCCTAGTGCAGGCTGGGGCACTCCCCTCTTGGCTTCGTAGAGCGCAGCCGCTTCCCGGATTCGGAGGTCGAGCGGGAGTATCCCAGCCAGAACCAGTGCCGAGTTTAGGGAGACTGTGCGGTAGGCTCTGCACAGCTTCTGGGCAAATCCTCGTTGGACCGCGTTGAGGCTTTTCTGCACTCCGATCTTTTTAGCGGCCGGCGCCCAAGCGCTCGCCGCGTATAGTATCACCGGCTCCACCGCTGCCGTGTAAATGCTCCGTATGACCTCCGGGTGCAGACCCCAGCTCACCTTGGCCGCTCTAGTTAGCTGCTTGTAAATATCCGCAGCCTTTCTACACACCTTAGCAACATGGGTGTTGAAAGTGAGCTGGTGGTCGATTGTGAGCCCCAGTATTTTTATTTCTTTAGACATGCCAATGTCGACCCCGCCCATGCTCAGAAGTGGGACATCGTACTTCAGCTTCCTGGTTACTACCATTGCACAGGTTTTATGTGGTGCAAACTTCAGCTTGTTGCGGATGCCCCACCTCCGAACATATTCGAGGGCGGCATTGGCCTGTCTTTGAACCTCCAATGCTGTGTCACCGTCAAAGATCATGACCACATCGTCGGCGAAAGCCTGGCAGTGATCTCCTCGCTCCTCCAGCCCCTTCAGCAAAGGATCCAACAACAGGTTCCATAGGATCGGGCCGCCTATCGACCCCTGTACGCACCCCTTACTTGTGGTCTTTTGGCACTCAGCTCCGGCATACCTCACTCTAACACTCCTACCAGCCAGGTAGCTGTCCAGCATCCGTCTGAGATTCACTGGGCACTTTTCCTCAGCCAGTCTGGTCCTAATTGCCGGCCACCATGCGCTGTCAAAGGCTCCCTCTATATCAAGTGACACAACAGTGATCAGCTTCTTTTGGTTCAGCTTTGATTTGATATGTTGTATCATGGTGTAGAGGGAGTCCTCGGTGCTCTTCTGGGGCATGAAGCCAAACTGACGAGTACTCAACCGCGGGATCAGATGCCACTTCAGCCTTGCTACCAACATTTTCTCGAGCATTTTGCCCAGGACTGGTAGGAGGCCGATCGGTCTGTAGGATTTAGGGGTTGTGTAACAGTCCTTTCCCGGCTTCCGGAGAATCACCACTGTGGCCACTTTCCAGGCTCCGGGGAAGTGGCCCTGCTCGAGGCACTTATTGGCCAGTGCAAGAAACGTTCCCGGATCCCGGGATATGACCTGGGCACAGATATCGGATGTGAGACCATCCGCCCCGGGTGCTTTCCTAGGGTTGAAGCTTTCCACCGTGGTTTTTAGCTCCTGATGCGTAAACGGCGGGTCATGGTATTCATCATGCACCCAGTCGTTTACGCAACTGGCCGCTTCACGCGTCCGACGGTGGTCATCGTTATCATCCTCTTCTAGGTCCTCGGGGTAGAAGGTCTCTGCCAGCAGCGAAGCCGAATCCTTGCCATCGAGTGGCACCCCATCCTTCACCAACGGCAAATCATCGTGTCTTTTTGCGGTCCGTCCTATAATCCTGTAGATGCCTTCCCACACTCCTTCCTTATTCTGTTTTTCACAAAACTCCTTCCAACTGACAATCTGTGCCTTTTTGGCTTGGAATTCATATTCTTCTTTTGCTTGCAGGTACTCCTCGACGACTCTCGCCCTCCGGACTGGTGCAGCGCATCGAATGCGGCGTCTCCTGGTGTTGACCTCTTTCAGCATATCAGCAAGCTCATTGGACCACCACGGTATTGTAAGTATGTCCTTATTTTTAATTTTAGGCAAAGTTTCTTCACATGTTTCTGTAATGACTTTTATATAATTATTTATTCTATTTTCTAAATCTGTTTTATTATTAATTTTACTAATTTCTATAGGGTTTAAGTTTAAATCTGCTTTTAATTGGGCCAATTTCTCATGAAATTGGCTCCAATTTGCTTTTCTTGTGTTATAAATTCTTGTTGTTCTTTTAATGTTGAGTCCTTTTGCTTTTTGAAGATTAATTTTGAATACAATACCGTTGTGGTCCGAGCTCGTGATGCCTTCCTCAACTCTCCAGTCATCCACCAGGTCCAGCATATCAATTGAACACGCTGTTACGTCAACAAAACTGGCGTAAGCCCTTCCACCCCTGATGGTGTCGAAAGTTGGCGTGTTTCCGACATTGAGCACCTGCAAACCCATCTCATACAGAGTCCCGGACAATTCCTCACCCCTGCAATCCACAACCAAACTACCCCACCAGGTGTTCTTCGCATTTGCGTCGCCTCCCATTATGATCTTTATTGATCCCATTTCCTCACGAATCCGCAGAAGCTGTTCCAGGTATGGTTGTATGGGCTGGTCCGGTTCAAAATAGAAGGAGACCACTGCGATTTCCCAGGCGCTGGTTCGGATCCTCACCACCGTGATGTTATTGGTGGTGAGTTTTGGACACTGTGCTACGTCCAGGTCTTGATCGAAAACGACTATTGCCGCCTTCACAGTTCCACTTCCTTGTTCCGCGCACTGGTAGACTCTCGCGCCCCGATAGTCTCGCATCCTTTTGAACCCACCCACATATGGCTCCTGGAGCAGTGCAAATGCAACTTTCCGCTCGCTAGCAACCAACATGAGCTCTTGGGTTGCAAGATTTTTCCTCTGCAGATTCGCTTGGATCACACTGTAGCCTGTGCGGGCGTCAGGGTATGTTCGGGTCTCCCTGCCCGAGCTCGTGGTTCCGAAAAAGGCTGGCTGAACCTTAGCAGTACGCCACCGACAGGCGCGCCAACGCATCCCACTTTACGCGTATCGGGCACGCACTATCGAAGGCGCTGTGATCGGACTTAGCCACTTTGGCCAGAAGGCAGTTATGGCATTTCGGGGGCTCAGCTGCGAGCCGTGACGGGCAATCCGCACGCATGTGGGGTTCACCACAGTGGATGCAGAGGTCAGCGGGCTGCGTGCACAGTTTTCGGCTGTGGCCAAAGCGTAAACAGCGGGTGCATTGCAC
>OX387645.1:27932279-28010406 GCA_947568875.1 Fissipunctia ypsillon | reverse complement strand
ACATATGGAACCTCGGCAAGGGACTCGCCTGAACATATGGAACCTCGGCAAGGGACTCGCCTGAACATATGGAACCTCGGCAAGGGACTCGCCTGAACATATGGAACCTCGGCAAGGGACTCGCCTGAACATATGGAACCTCGGCAAGGGACTCGCCTGAACATATGGAACCTCGGCAAGGGACTCGCCTGAACATATGGAACCTCGGCAAGGGACTCGCCTGAACATATGGAACCTCGGCAAGGGACTCGCCTGAACATATGGAACCTCGGCAAGGGACTCGCCTGAACATATGGAACCTCGGCAAGGGACTCGCCTGAACATATGGAACCTCGGCAAGGGACTCGCCTGAACATATGGAACCTCGGCAAGGGACTCGCCTGAACATATGGAACCTCGGCAAGGGACTCGCCTGAACATATGGAACCTCGGCAAGGGACTCGCCTGAACATATGGAACCTCGGCAAGGGACTCGCCTGAACATATGGAACCTCGGCAAGGGACTCGCCTGAACATATGGAACCTCGGCAAGGGACTCGCCTGAACATATGGAACCTCGGCAAGGGACTCGCCTGAACATATGGAACCTCGGCAAGGGACTCGCCTGAACATATGGAACCTCGGCAAGGGACTCGCCTGAACATATGGAACCTCGGCAAGGGACTCGCCTGAACATATGGAACCTCGGCAAGGGACTCGCCTGAACATATGGAACCTCGGCAAGGGACTCGCCTGAACATATGGAACCTCGGCAAGGGACTCGCCTGAACATATGGAACCTCGGCAAGGGACTCGCCTGAACATATGGAACCTCGGCAAGGGACTCGCCTGAACATATGGAACCTCGGCAAGGGACTCGCCTGAACATATGGAACCTCGGCAAGGGACTCGCCTGAACATATGGAACCTCGGCAAGGGACTCGCCTGAACATATGGAACCTCGGCAAGGGACTCGCCTGAACATATGGAACCTCGGCAAGGGACTCGCCTGAACATATGGAACCTCGGCAAGGGACTCGCCTGAACATATGGAACCTCGGCAAGGGACTCGCCTGAACATATGGAACCTCGGCAAGGGACTCGCCTGAACATATGGAACCTCGGCAAGGGACTCGCCTGAACATATGGAACCTCGGCAAGGGACTCGCCTGAACATATGGAACCTCGGCAAGGGACTCGCCTGAACATATGGAACCTCGGCAAGGGACTCGCCTGAACATATGGAACCTCGGCAAGGGACTCGCCTGAACATATGGAACCTCGGCAAGGGACTCGCCTGAACATATGGAACCTCGGCAAGGGACTCGCCTGAACATATGGAACCTCGGCAAGGGACTCGCCTGAACATATGGAACCTCGGCAAGGGACTCGCCTGAACATATGGAACCTCGGCAAGGGACTCGCCTGAACATATGGAACCTCGGCAAGGGACTCGCCTGAACATATGGAACCTCGGCAAGGGACTCGCCTGAACATATGGAACCTCGGCAAGGGACTCGCCTGAACATATGGAACCTCGGCAAGGGACTCGCCTGAACATATGGAACCTCGGCAAGGGACTCGCCTGAACATATGGAACCTCGGCAAGGGACTCGCCTGAACATATGGAACCTCGGCAAGGGACTCGCCTGAACATATGGAACCTCGGCAAGGGACTCGCCTGAACATATGGAACCTCGGCAAGGGACTCGCCTGAACATATGGAACCTCGGCAAGGGACTCGCCTGAACATATGGAACCTCGGCAAGGGACTCGCCTGAACATATGGAACCTCGGCAAGGGACTCGCCTGAACATATGGAACCTCGGCAAGGGACTCGCCTGAACATATGGAACCTCGGCAAGGGACTCGCCTGAACATATGGAACCTCGGCAAGGGACTCGCCTGAACATATGGAACCTCGGCAAGGGACTCGCCTGAACATATGGAACCTCGGCAAGGGACTCGCCTGAACATATGGAACCTCGGCAAGGGACTCGCCTGAACATATGGAACCTCGGCAAGGGACTCGCCTGAACATATGGAACCTCGGCAAGGGACTCGCCTGAACATATGGAACCTCGGCAAGGGACTCGCCTGAACATATGGAACCTCGGCAAGGGACTCGCCTGAACATATGGAACCTCGGCAAGGGACTCGCCTGAACATATGGAACCTCGGCAAGGGACTCGCCTGAACATATGGAACCTCGGCAAGGGACTCGCCTGAACATATGGAACCTCGGCAAGGGACTCGCCTGAACATATGGAACCTCGGCAAGGGACTCGCCTGAACATATGGAACCTCGGCAAGGGACTCGCCTGAACATATGGAACCTCGGCAAGGGACTCGCCTGAACATATGGAACCTCGGCAAGGGACTCGCCTGAACATATGGAACCTCGGCAAGGGACTCGCCTGAACATATGGAACCTCGGCAAGGGACTCGCCTGAACATATGGAACCTCGGCAAGGGACTCGCCTGAACATATGGAACCTCGGCAAGGGACTCGCCTGAACATATGGAACCTCGGCAAGGGACTCGCCTGAACATATGGAACCTCGGCAAGGGACTCGCCTGAACATATGGAACCTCGGCAAGGGACTCGCCTGAACATATGGAACCTCGGCAAGGGACTCGCCTGAACATATGGAACCTCGGCAAGGGACTCGCCTGAACATATGGAACCTCGGCAAGGGACTCGCCTGAACATATGGAACCTCGGCAAGGGACTCGCCTGAACATATGGAACCTCGGCAAGGGACTCGCCTGAACATATGGAACCTCGGCAAGGGACTCGCCTGAACATATGGAACCTCGGCAAGGGACTCGCCTGAACATATGGAACCTCGGCAAGGGACTCGCCTGAACATATGGAACCTCGGCAAGGGACTCGCCTGAACATATGGAACCTCGGCAAGGGACTCGCCTGAACATATGGAACCTCGGCAAGGGACTCGCCTGAACATATGGAACCTCGGCAAGGGACTCGCCTGAACATATGGAACCTCGGCAAGGGACTCGCCTGAACATATGGAACCTCGGCAAGGGACTCGCCTGAACATATGGAACCTCGGCAAGGGACTCGCCTGAACATATGGAACCTCGGCAAGGGACTCGCCTGAACATATGGAACCTCGGCAAGGGACTCGCCTGAACATATGGAACCTCGGCAAGGGACTCGCCTGAACATATGGAACCTCGGCAAGGGACTCGCCTGAACATATGGAACCTCGGCAAGGGACTCGCCTGAACATATGGAACCTCGGCAAGGGACTCGCCTGAACATATGGAACCTCGGCAAGGGACTCGCCTGAACATATGGAACCTCGGCAAGGGACTCGCCTGAACATATGGAACCTCGGCAAGGGACTCGCCTGAACATATGGAACCTCGGCAAGGGACTCGCCTGAACATATGGAACCTCGGCAAGGGACTCGCCTGAACATATGGAACCTCGGCAAGGGACTCGCCTGAACATATGGAACCTCGGCAAGGGACTCGCCTGAACATATGGAACCTCGGCAAGGGACTCGCCTGAACATATGGAACCTCGGCAAGGGACTCGCCTGAACATATGGAACCTCGGCAAGGGACTCGCCTGAACATATGGAACCTCGGCAAGGGACTCGCCTGAACATATGGAACCTCGGCAAGGGACTCGCCTGAACATATGGAACCTCGGCAAGGGACTCGCCTGAACATATGGAACCTCGGCAAGGGACTCGCCTGAAAATATGGAACCTCGGCAAGGGACTCGCCTGAAAATATGGAACCTCGGCAAGGGACTCGCCTGAAAATATGGAACCTCGGCAAGGGACTCGCCTGAAAATATGGAACCTCGGCAAGGGACTCGCCTGAAAATATGGAACCTCGGCAAGGGACTCGCCTGAAAATATGGAACCTCGGCAAGGGACTCGCCTGAAAATATGGAACCTCGGCAAGGGACTCGCCTGAAAATATGGAACCTCGGCAAGGGACTCGCCTGAAAATATGGAACCTCGGCAAGGGACTCGCCTGAAAATATGGAACCTCGGCAAGGGACTCGCCTGAAAATATGGAACCTCGGCAAGGGACTCGCCTGAAAATATGGAACCTCGGCAAGGGACTCGCCTGAACATATGGAACCTCGGCAAGGGACTCGCCTGAACATATGGAACCTCGGCAAGGGACTCGCCTGAACATATGGAACCTCGGCAAGGGACTCGCCTGAACATATGGAACCTCGGCAAGGGACTCGCCTGAACATATGGAACCTCGGCAAGGGACTCGCCTGAACATATGGAACCTCGGCAAGGGACTCGCCTGAACATATGGAACCTCGGCAAGGGACTCGCCTGAACATATGGAACCTCGGCAAGGGACTCGCCTGAACATATGGAACCTCGGCAAGGGACTCGCCTGAACATATGGAACCTCGGCAAGGGACTCGCCTGAACATATGGAACCTCGGCAAGGGACTCGCCTGAACATATGGAACCTCGGCAAGGGACTCGCCTGAACATATGGAACCTCGGCAAGGGACTCGCCTGAACATATGGAACCTCGGCAAGGGACTCGCCTGAACATATGGAACCTCGGCAAGGGACTCGCCTGAACATATGGAACCTCGGCAAGGGACTCGCCTGAACATATGGAACCTCGGCAAGGGACTCGCCTGAACATATGGAACCTCGGCAAGGGACTCGCCTGAACATATGGAACCTCGGCAAGGGACTCGCCTGAACATATGGAACCTCGGCAAGGGACTCGCCTGAACATATGGAACCTCGGCAAGGGACTCGCCTGAACATATGGAACCTCGGCAAGGGACTCGCCTGAACATATGGAACCTCGGCAAGGGACTCGCCTGAACATATGGAACCTCGGCAAGGGACTCGCCTGAACATATGGAACCTCGGCAAGGGACTCGCCTGAACATATGGAACCTCGGCAAGGGACTCGCCTGAACATATGGAACCTCGGCAAGGGACTCGCCTGAACATATGGAACCTCGGCAAGGGACTCGCCTGAACATATGGAACCTCGGCAAGGGACTCGCCTGAACATATGGATCCTCGGCAAGGGACTCGCCTGAACATATGGAACCTCGGCAAGGGACTCGCCTGAACATATGGAACCTCGGCAAGGGACTCGCCTGAACATATGGAACCTCGGCAAGGGACTCGCCTGAACATATGGAACCTCGGCAAGGGACTCGCCTGAACATATGGAACCTCGGCAAGGGACTCGCCTGAACATATGGAACCTCGGCAAGGGACTCGCCTGAACATATGGAACCTCGGCAAGGGACTCGCCTGAACATATGGAACCTCGGCAAGGGACTCGCCTGAACATATGGAACCTCGGCAAGGGACTCGCCTGAACATATGGAACCTCGGCAAGGGACTCGCCTGAACATATGGAACCTCGGCAAGGGACTCGCCTGAAAATATGAAACCTCGGCAAGGGACTCGCCTGAAAATATGGAACCTCGGCAAGGGACTCGCCTGAAAATATGGAACCTCGGCAAGGGACTCGCCTGAAAATATGGAACCTCGGCAAGGGACTCGCCTGAAAATATGGAACCTCGGCAAGGGACTCGCCTGAAAATATGGAACCTCGGCAAGGGACTCGCCTGAAAATATGGAACCTCGGCAAGGGACTCGCCTGAAAATATGGAACCTCGGCAAGGGACTCGCCTGAAAATATGGAACCTCGGCAAGGGACTCGCCTGAAAATATGGAACCTCGGCAAGGGACTCGCCTGAAAATATGGAACCTCGGCAAGGGACTCGCCTGAAAATATGGAACCTCGGCAAGGGACTCGCCTGAAAATATGGAACCTCGGCAAGGGACTCGCCTGAAAATATGGAACCTCGGCAAGGGACTCGCCTGAAAATATGGAACCTCGGCAAGGGACTCGCCTGAAAATATGGAACCTCGGCAAGGGACTCGCCTGAAAATATGGAACCTCGGCAAGGGACTCGCCTGAAAATATGGAACCTCGGCAAGGGACTCGCCTGAAAATATGGAACCTCGGCAAGGGACTCGCCTGAAAATATGGAACCTCGGCAAGGGACTCGCCTGAAAATATGGAACCTCGGCAAGGGACTCGCCTGAAAATATGGAACCTCGGCAAGGGACTCGCCCTGAAAATCAGAACGCTAAGTTGAAGCCAGAAAACGGACAACCAAAGATACGTCAAAATAACGATGCGGACCTCAAATTATACAGCGACGCTGTTAAAGTAACTCGAACCCCAAGATATAACACTCAAAAGAGTATCTATAACAGTGCCCACAACAACTCACAGGGAACCACACACACGGCGGACAGAGCTCCGGCAGGATCTCATGGCGGCATGGAGAGTGCGATTATCGCAACCCAGCGCTGGGCACGCCACAATTGCGGCGATAAGTCCCCTCTTTGAGGAGTGGCTGGAGAGGCGCCACGGCGTCCTCACCTTCCGCCTGACGCAGGTCCTCACCGGACACGGGTGCTTCGGGAGGTACCTGTTCCGGATAAGGCGGAAGGAAACGCCCGGGTGTCACCACTGTGTGGATCGCCCGGAGGACACGGTGGAGCATACGGTGGAGGTCTGCCCGGCTTGGGCGGAGCACCGCCGTGTCCTCGCGGAAGCGATCGGCGGCGGCGATCTCTCGCGTCCGGCCCTGGTCCAGGCCATGGTACGGAGCGAGAGTGCATGGGAAGCCATTACCTCCTTCTGCGAAGCAGTAATGCTCGTGAAGGAGGAGGCGGGACGCGTGAGGGAGAGGCAAGCTTTGCACCCTCACGCCCCTAGTCGCCGCAGGAGACGCCCTGGGCGTCGGGAATCGGCAGCCGATTCCCGGCCACCGTAGGCGCGGGCTTGCGGACGGCGAGCAATGGGTAGCTCGCCGTCCGGTAAGGACCAAGCCCGAGTCGACGGCGCGTCGTGTTCCACGCGCGCCTCAAAGAGATGTCAGCACTATTGACGGGGTCCGCTAGGGCCGATGCCAGCTAGGGTTGCGGGATGTTCGAAAGAGTTACCGTGGCCCCGGCACAGGCAACAGAAGGAACACGGGTGGGTTTTAGTCAGTAAAAGTCTGACACGCCCTCCCGCTCCGCCCAGAGCGGGAGAAGTCATTTGATGATTTCCCATCCACAAAAAAAAAAAAAAAAAAAAAAAAAAAAAAAGGGAACCACACACACACACACACACACACACAGAACCTTGTTCAATAACAAGGAAATGAAAACAGTCCTATAGACCAAGCTATAGCTTGATTGACCTCATAATTAAACAGACTGATAGGATAGACCAACTGATATCTCAGATGAACACAATGATAAGCCTGATCATGACACTCATAAGTAAACAACTACCATGACCTCAATACGTATGGCCATCTGGAACATAAACGGCTTAGCGCCAAACAAGACACACCTAGATGTACTCTTAAAAATAAATAAAGTGGACATTGCCTTAATTATTGGAAACACATCTCAGCGCTCGCAAACTATTTAAGATGAATAACTATGCTGTGTACTGCACCAACCGCCGTAACAACACCAACACCAACATGGTGGTGCTGCTGTATTATTATAAAAGATAACATAACACGACTACCTACCTAGCGAGTTCGAAGGAAATAGGCTGCAAGCGACTACAGTTACCATAGACGAGAGAATGGTTTGCCTCAACATTAGTGCGATATACTGTCCACCAAACTAAAAGGTCAAAAATTATATGGTTGACAGATATTTCAACACGTCGGGCCACAGGTATATAAGTGGCGGAGACTGGAATTGCAAACATATCTGCTGGAGGTCTAGACTCGTCACAACCAGAGGACGTGAGCTGAAAAAGAGTGTTGAAACCCACAAGCAAAGCCTGCTATCGACTGGAGAACCAATTTACTGGCCAACTGATACCAATACAACACCTGGACTTCTTTATTGCCAAGGGACTATCAGATATCAACTTTAGCGTGGAGTCGTCACTCAATATACTATCTGACCACTCCCCAGTTATTGCTACATTTAGTGTTGCAGCAATCCAGAGAATCAAAACTAAGTTTGTGTAATCGAAAAACTGAGTGGGACTCATTTGCGGACTACTTAGAAGAAGAAGTGAATCTAAAAGTAAAACTGAAGAAGACATAGAATAATAATAATAATAATAAACCCGCAGGGCAGCATGTGGCGAGCTGCTGGGCAGTAGCGACCCCACGTACCCTATCTCCCGGGAGAAGTCATGTTCCTCATCTCTGGCTTGCCTTTATTGGCCGGCTGGAGTGAACACTGACGAGAACTGACCTCCCACCTCATTCTTGCCTTTATTGGCTGGCTTGAGTAGAGATTCGCAAGAGCAAACGTGCTCGGAGGAAGGAAGTAGTTCAGTAAGATGCTGGTAGGGATCTTGACCGTACTTCCGGGATTGTCCCGATAGTCGTGGAATACCTCTCCACTCCTCTTAAGCACCTCAAGACATGTTGCCCCCTTGTCGCTACGACACTTTGTGCTAGCGACCGTTTCTGGGGGCCCATTGTTGAGTGTGCAAGTCACCCCCTGCCATTTTATCCGTGTATTGTATTTATCAAACATTGGTCAGGCAGGGGCCATAGTCCTTCCATAGTTTTAGATAACCAGTCCACTTTAGCCATCTAAACCCATAGCCCAATATTTTTTTTTTCTCCATATCCTGCAATAGTCCTACACCAACCGGGAGTTGTCCTTGGGTGCACTTGCATAGTACGCACAAGGATAATCGTCGGTTGGTGCCTCATTTCCATTGAAAGCGTCTAACGGGCCTCTGCGAGTTGGCTTCGGCCCCTCATATACCTTTCAAAGGTCCGGGACCCTAGGGTCCCGAGAGATATAAAAAAAAAAAAAATTATAATAATTTAGTCTCAGAAAAACAAGACAAATACAATAAAACCTTTAGAAATATAATAGCAAGTCAATAAATAACAAGAAAATGAGAAAACCCAAAAAACCTAAAAAGCAGGAATGACGGCTGTCAAATTCGGCCTACAATGCAACATAATATGAAATGAAAACCAGGACAAAAACGGAATGTTGACGATATCAGCAGCTCGCCGCGCACGCCTACCACCTCCGGACTCGTCGCTCAGCTCCGCCCCGCCGCTGCCGGTACCCAGCCCCATCGAGAGTGCTGTGATGGCAGTTGCGTCGAGTTCGAGCGACGAATATTTTTCCCCGCCGACGTCGCCAACACCTGTACGTCGGCAGGGGAGAGGCCGGCCAGCGAAGAGCTTGGGACTTAGGGGCCAACCGGCCCCGAGCCGGGTCCCCGCTGCCGGTGGTTGTGTGCAGCGCATGAGATGGACTCAGTCTATGAACGAGACCGTCATGCGCGCATATTACGGGTCTACAGAGGGAGAAACTAACCTCACTGCGTACCGCGATAGGATGCTGTCGCTGTTCCAGGATCTAGAAGCAACCGTCAACACTTCGGCCCAACGACTGTCGGATCAGGTGCGGGTCATCCAACGCAATCACAGGTTGGACGAAGCCGCACTTGATAGGCTGCGCTCAGAGGTACTGAGCAACCATATCGTCTCGACTCCGGCACAAATCGCGGTACAAGCGTCACCCATAGATGTAACCCTGCCGCGGTTCAATCATGTTGAAGAAGAATATGATAGGGTTGCCACAGTAAGTAGCCAGTGCAACGTCCGATTGAGGAGCGCACTGGAGGATGCGTTTCGTGAGTATAGGTCCACTCCGACCGAACTTAGGCCCCGATTACCACGCTTACCTATGCACAAGAAAAATAGGGCGCTGGTGTGTGCCTTGGACTCCCAGCTTAAGAATTTTTTCGAGAGCAGCGAGAATCTTGTTGATACGCACTCGATCCTGTATTGCGCGGCTGTTGCGGCGTGTCGTTTAGCTAACGTCAAGTTTCCAAGCTGTGACGTAGCTACTCGACCAAAACCGGCCGTACCAGCCTGGCAGTGCAGGATCGAACGGCGTATCGATGGGACCAGGGTACTCATCGGCAAACTATACTGCTTCAGGGAGGGCAATACACGACCACGAGTGATGCGCTTTGTAAGGCGGGCATTCTCGGGGACTGGAATCAGCTCTCGAGAATACATGTCCCGTGTCACAAAGCGCATCGACTTCCTGAAGCAGAAAGTTTGTGCATGGGCGAGTCGTATTCGGCGGTATAAGCGGCGGGTTGATCGATACACGCAGAATCGCATGTTCCAGAGCGATGAGAGGTGGGTATATAGAGCTTGGGAGCGACCTGAACAAAATGTGACAGACGTGTGCCGCCCGGATGATGCCGCTACGAATGTATTCTGGCGCAGCATCTGGTCGGTGCCCGTCTGTCACACTGAGGATAGCTGGATGCAGGACGTCGAGCGAGTGTGTGAAACAATACCAGAAATGGAAAAGGTCGTAATTACGCCATTTGACGTAGCCAGAGCAGTCCGTCCGTTATCGAATTGGAAATCTCCAGGACCGGACGGACTGCACAACTTTTGGCTGAAATGGCTTACAAGTTCACACACTTGCCTGGCATCTCAGTTCCAGTCATCTTTAGAGTCTGGGTCGCTACCGCAGTTTCTAACAACAGGCGTTACCCACCTGCTCCATAAGTCAGGTAGTCCCGCGGAACCCAAGAATTATAGACCGATCACGTGTTTGTCGACAGTCTATAAACTTCTTACATCCATTTTGAGAGCGAAAATTAATATACACATTGAGAGTAACTTGATTATATCTGCCTCTCAAAATGGATGCAGGAACGGGTCCCGCGGTACTAAGGAGCTACTCCTCATCGATATGGCCATTAGCCAACAGGTTCGTCGATCCCGCAAGGATATGTCGACATGCTGGATAGATTATAAGAAGGCCTACGACTCGGTGCCACATACATGGCTCATGAGGGTGCTTGAGTTGTACAAGATTGACGCAACTCTACGCACCTTCCTTGAGTCGTGTATGGGGCAATGGAGGACGGTCCTTCGCTATCCAGGGTGTGGTCAGATCCAGAGGAATGATGAACCTGTATGGATTAAACGGGGAATATTTCAGGGCGACAGTTTGAGTCCACTTTGGTTCTGCTTAGCCCTGAATCCTCTAAGCACACTGCTGGAGGATTCAGGTCTAGGCTATCGGTTGAGGAGAGGTGGTCAGGTCATATCTCACCTCCTCTACATGGATGACTTGAAACTCTTTGCCCCCAACAAATTGCGACTGATGGAGCTACTGAAGGTAACTGAAACTTTCAGTAATGCCATCAGGATGGAATTTGGTGTGGACAAATGTGCAGTCATGCATGTAAAGCGAGGCGAGATTATGGAATCCGAGGGAAGTCAACTTTCGGATTCCATACACCTCAGATCCCTCTCCTCATCCGAAAGCTATAAGTATTTGGGTATGTCGGAAGCGTTAGGCATCAATGTCGCTGACATGAAGCAATCGTTGAAGGAGCGCTTCTTTGGTCGCCTGAAGAAGGTATTAAATAGTCTTCTTTCGGGCGGAAACAAGGTGCGCGCCTTCAACGGCTGGGTCATGCCGGTTTTGATGTACTCTTTCGGCATACTCAAATGGACTCAGACCGAACTAGACGCCCTAGATAGGAGAGTCCGTACACTGCTGACCGCAAACCGGATGCATCACCCACGATCATCGGTGATGAGACTGTACATCCCGCGGAAGTGCGGGGGTCGAGGCTTTTTAAATGCGAAGACCCTCCACAACCGCGAGGTGTGCAGCCTCAGGGAATATTTTTTAAAAGCCGACGTGGGTATGCACCGTGATGTGGTCGCAGTGGGCAATGGGCTCACCCCGCTCTCCATAGCTAAAGAGAACTGGCGCAAACCTGTAGTACTTACTACAGATGACCGCAAGGCGGTATGGCAAAACAAGGAGCTTCACGGGCGCTTCTACCGGGCTCTTCATGAACCCGGTGTAGATTTCTTAGCGTCCGTATCCTGGCTACGTTTCGGTGACCTCTTTGGGGAAACTGAAGGTTTTGTTTGTGCAATTATGGACGAAGTTATTTTGACGAATAACTACCGGAGATATATTATGAAGGACGGGACGGTTGACGTGTGTCGGGCATGCCACCGTCCGGGTGAGTCTATCAGACATATCATCTCTGGCTGTTCTCGTCTGGCTAACGGAGAGTACTTGCACAGGCATAACCAAGTGGCCAGGATTATTCACCAGCAACTTGCTTTGAAATACGAACTTGTGGACTCTGAGGTACCGTATTACAAGTATGTGCCCGACCCAGTTCTCGCAAATGACCATGTCACGTTGTACTGGGATCGGTCTATCATCACTGACAGGACTATTGAGGCCAATAAGCCTGATAAAGTGGTGATAGATCGATTAGCGCGCCGCGCAATGATTATCGATGTTACCATTCCACATGACGAGAACCTCGTGAAAGCTGAGAAAGAGAAACAAATAAAATATCTCGACTTAGCACACGAGGTTGTTGACATGTGGAATGTGACCTCGGCTGTCATTGTGCCGATTGTTGTAACGGCCAATGGCCTGATGGCCGAAAGCCTCGACCAACATCTCTCGAGGCTGTCGTTAGGCGGTTGGATCAAGAGCCTGATCCAGAAGGCAGTACTCCTCGATACGGCTCGTATTGTGAGGAGGTTCCTGTCTCTGCAGCCCTAACCACCGGTAGCTTGGACCCTGCTCCCGATACCGGCGGACCTCTATTTTTTTATATTTTTAAATGTTTTTTTGTATATATTTTTATTAGAAATATTTAAAAATGTAAATAGATAAGAAAGAAAATAAATAAACGAATAATAATATATTAATTTATTTTCTCTCACAATGGTTTTGTAGCACTAAAACAGTTTTGACTTATACAAAGATTCACATTGCGAGAGCTGGTGCCTGAAGTAGGTTTTGGAAAAAAAACCTGTATTACAGGTCACCAGGCCCCACTTAGTGGCATTATACAAATAACTGTCAGGTAACATGTATATCTACCAAACAATTAAAACAAAAAATAAATAAATGAAAAGAAAAGAAAAAAATTGAATAACACAACAAAACATAAGCAGGCTAAGGGTGTGAGGTGAATGGTGGTGGATATACAGGTGAATGGTGGTGAATGTGTAGGTGAATGGAGGTGAGTATGTAAGTGAATGGTGCTGAATGTGTAGGTGAGCGCAGGTGAATGTACAGGTAAATGGTGTTGAACGTGTAGGTGACTGGAGGTGAATGTGCAGGTGAATGGTGTTGAATGTGTAGGTGAATGGTAGTGTATGAGTAGGTCATTATTTGAATACAAGTGTTATTTAATGGAGTGGAGCAATTTCTCAGTGTCATCGTAGGTAAGCGTTTTTAAGAAGTCGGTTACTTTTTTCTTACAAATGAGTTTGCATAGTGGATAAATATTTAGAGACCTGTTTATAACATTATAAAGAAAATCCCCTAGGTAACAGAAGAACTTGTGGGACAGGCTTGAACGGAAAAATGTTGTACTGCACACAGTATCCTTCCTTCGTTTATCTTTCACAAGATCCAAATCATAAACTAGCTGTGAGTGCTTTCTAAGGACTGTATGCAGAACGAACGTTTGTCTTATAGACAGTACATCCCACTTTTTGTATAAGTCGACTGTAGGAAACCGGAAGGGAAGACCCGCAGCGACCTTAAGTATGGCACGTTGAGCTCTTTCCGCCTCTATCAAGTGCGTTTTAGCAGAACCTCCCCAGGTGATGATGCAGTAGTCAGTAAGTGACTGACATAAAGCAGAGTATACCATCTTGATGATACGACGGTCAGCTACGTGTTTCAGACCCTTGAAAATGTAAATTAGTTTGCGCAATCTAGTTACCAGGACGTCTATATGTGGTTTAAAGCTGAGAAGTTGGTCTAATGTTCAAGGTATTTAATTTTATCTGTCCTTTGAAGAGAAGGACATATGCATGGCTGGTAGGATGACCAACACGTATGGGCTGTTATTGAAAGTGAACGTGGGGGTAACACATTTGATCGAAGTGCAAATGTCACGTATTTGGTTTTTGTTACATTGAGAGTCAGCACATTATTCCGTAACCAAGCAACAACCCTGTTAAGCCCCTCCTGGGCCACACCAAAGACCCCATCCCAACTATCACCACTAAAAAAGAGGGCAGTGTCATCGGCAAATGTAAAGATTTGGCCATTACTAAGGTGAAGCTGACACAGATCGTTGATGTAAATCAAGAAGAGAGTCGGTCCGAGTATATTGCCCTGAGGAACTGCAAAGGTCACTGGCTCTTCATTACTCACAAAACCATAAATTTTAACCTGCTGCTTCCGGTTAGATAGAAAGTCCTGGAATAATTTTAGGGGAAGACCTCGTACTCCCATATTTTCCATTTTGTGCAATAGGTGTGGGGCAGAAACCGTGTCGAAGGCTTTTGCCAAGTCCAAAAACACCGTCAGGCACTTTCTCTTCTCATCCAAGGTCGTTATGACCGAGCTAACTAATTCATGAACCGCGTCATTGGTCGATTTACCTTGCTGGAACCCAAACTGGGAAGATGAAAGAAGATTGTTAATATCGAGGAACCTAATCAGCCGGTCATTCATTAGCCGCTCCAGAACTTTAGAGAGCGTTGGAAGAATAGAGATGGGTCACAGAGAGTGGGAGAATCTGCCACATTCTATGTAACTAATCTTATACAATTAGCAGTATGGCGCACTACCCCGGCAAACTGGACACTAAACGAAGATTGCGAAGGCAGCTTCATTTGAGTAGATAGTAGGAAGAGGACAGAAGAGATTTTATAATAGCTGCAGAGAACTGAAGGAGCTCATACATGATGACCAAGATACCAAATTCCAAGAAAAACTCTCAACATTGTCAGCTCTAAAACAGGATAACTATTAATTGTGAAAGATAGCCAAAAATTTCAAAAGACCACAAAATCTTGTACTCCCGCTTAGGCAACGTACTGGATCATCATCTGCCTAGCCTTTTCCCAACTGTGTTGGGGTCGGCTTCCAGTCTAACCGGACGCAGCTGAATACCAGTATTTTACATGTAACGTACTGGATCTTGGGTCAGAAAAGCAAGCGACAAGGCGGAGCTTTTTGCACAACACCTTTCTGCGGTTTTCACTCCGAATGAGTTGTCGATGACTGAATTTGAAGAGAAAGTCGATAAATATCTTAATAGCGTTCAACAACTTGATAGTTTTTGAACGCTATTAAGATATTTCCTATTTGATCCTCTACTCAAACTGATCACGTCGAGAGAACTGACACGAACAGTAAGGAATCTAGAGAACAATATAAGTCCTGGTTTCGTAACCAGGACTTCTATAGATTTCATCACAGGTGAAATACTCAAGCATCTACCCAGAAAAATTATCAACTTTCTAACAATGCTGTTCAATGCTGTCTTTCGACTACTAAACTACCCAAATATGTGGGAGATATCACAAATATGTATGGTAGCGAAGCCGGGAAAACCACCAACCGAACCAAGTTCATACAGACCCATAAGCCTCCTTCCAATCATATCGAAGGTTTTTGAGAAAATATTTCTATGTAGATTAAAACCAGTTCTTGACGAGAATTTAATAATACCAGTCCATCAATTTGGACTCCGTGAAAAGCATGCAACTGTAGAACAAGTACCACAAAAGTGGTCCACAAAATTAGACAGTCATTGGAAAACAAAGAATACAGTTCTGTGGTGTTCCTGGATATCCCACAGGCTTTCGACAGGGTCTGACACAAGGGACTTTTGTAAAAAAACAAATCTCTTCTACCTAACTCTTTTTACCTGATATTAAAATCTCACTTGGACCGAAGAAAATTTCAAGTTAAGTTTGAGGATGAACTGTCTAATCTTTACGAAACGAAGGCCTCAGTCCCGCAAGGCTCTGTGCTCGGGCCCGTAGTCTCTACTCGATCTTTACTGCAGACTTGGTAACAGCGACATATGCAGACGACACTGCATGCCTTGCGAGTGACAAGGATCCAACGCAGGCATCCCAAGAACGCAAGTCCAGTTGAATAAACTTGATCTTAGGCTGAAAAAAATGGAGGATACAACCTAGTATGACTAAGTCACTTGGGGGGGCGACTGTGCGCCAGTGTACAGGGAGAGTAAACCACTGCCAAGTAGTAACACAATAATTATACCTTGAATCTTACTACCTACCTATAATTAATACCTTAAATACCTTGGGTTACATCTAGATAGAAGGCTTACCTGAGCCAACCATAGCAAGGCCAAGAAAAAAGCAACCAGTATAGAAATTAAAAGTTTATGCTAACTCATAGGAAGACAATCAAAATTATCTCTGAGTAACAAAATACTTGTTTACAAAGTACCGGATAGCGATTCCAGTATCGTTTTACAAAGGTTCCAAAATTTAGCCATAGACAGAACAATCTTAATTGCAGCCTGGTTTGTCAGAAACACAGAAATTCACGAGCACCTGAAGGTTCCAACAGTGAAAGAAGAACTATGCGAAAAATGCAAAACATACAAACGGAGACCGAGCAAGCGCAGCGATAATAGAACATTACAAAAAATCTCACACGAAGACCCCATCTGATTATGGCTAGAAAGCCGATCGCAGATAAAAGAAGAAAATAAAAATCGCACACGAAGACCCCATCTGATTATGGCTAGAAAGCCGACTGCAGATAAAAGAAGAAAATTAAAAAAAAAAACATGGGGCATTGCGGATAGCCCTTGAGGGGAGGCTCCTAAAAATTGGTTTGCACTGTTATTGGAAGGCCACCCTGTATAACGCTTAGATCATTTAATTAATTTTGCACTGACCAGTCTGCATACAACGTATTGCGAGTATTACGAGCATAGCTAACAATTTGTTATGCAAATGGAAGCAGTGGCGTGCTCAGACGGCGCGCCCGTCGTCTGAGCACGCCTTACGAGTTCGCACGTCGCCACGCGGACACAGTGGCGTGCTCAGACGGCGCGCCCGTCGTCTGAGCACGCCTTACGAGTTCGCACGTCGCCACGCGGACACAGTGGCGTGCTCAGACGGCGCGCCCGTCGTCTGAGCACGCCTTACGAGTTCGCACGTCGCCACGCGGACACAGTGGCGTGCTCAGACGGCGCGCCCGTCGTCTGAGCACGCCTTACGAGTTCGCACGTCGCCACGCGGACACAGTGACGTGCTCAGACGGCGCGCCCGTCGTCTGAGCACGCCTTACGAGTTCGCACGTCGCCACGCGGACACAGTGGCGTGCTCAGACGGCGCGCCCGTCGTCTGAGCACGCCTTACGAGTTCGCACGTCGCCACGCGGACACAGTGGCGTGCTCAGACGGCGCGCCCGTCGTCTGAGCGCGCCTTACGAGTTCGCACGTCGCCACGCGGACACAGTGGCGTGCTCAGACGGCGCGCCCGTCGTCTGAGCGCGCCTTACGAGTTCGCACGTCGCCACGCGGACACAGTGGCGTGCTCAGACGGCGCGCCCGTCGTCTGAGCGCGCCTTACGAGTTCGCACGTCGCCACGCGGACACAGTGGCGTGCTCAGACGGCGCGCCCGTCGTCTGAGCGCGCCTTACGAGTTCGCACGTCGCCACGCGGACACAGTGGCGTGCTCAGACGGCGCGCCCGTCGTCTGAGCACGCCTTACGAGTTCGCACGTCGCCACGCGGACACAGTGGCGTGCTCAGACGGCGCGCCCGTCGTCTGAGCACGCCTTACGAGTTCGCACGTCGCCACGCGGACACAGTGGCGTGCTCAGACGGCGCGCCCGTCGTCTGAGCGCGCCTTACGAGTTCGCACGTCGCCACGCGGACACAGTGGCGTGCTCAGACGGCGCGCCCGTCGTCTGAGCGCGCCTTACGAGTTCGCACGTCGCCACGCGGACACAGTGGCGTGCTCAGACGGCGCGCCCGTCGTCTGAGCGCGCCTTACGAGTTCGCACGTCGCCACGCGGACACAGTGGCGTGCTCAGACGGCGCGCCCGTCGTCTGAGCGCGCCTTACGAGTTCGCACGTCGCCACGCGGACACAGTGGCGTGCTCAGACGGCGCGCCCGTCGTCTGAGCGCGCCTTACGAGTTCGCACGTCGCCACGCGGACACAGTGGCGTGCTCAGACGGCGCGCCCGTCGTCTGAGCGCGCCTTACGAGTTCGCACGTCGCCACGCGGACACAGTGGCGTGCTCAGACGGCGCGCCCGTCGTCTGAGCGCGCCTTACGAGTTCGCACGTCGCCACGCGGACACAGTGGCGTGCTCAGACGGCGCGCCCGTCGTCTGAGCACGCCTTACGAGTTCGCACGTCGCCACGCGGACACAGTGGCGTGCTCAGACGGCGCGCCCGTCGTCTGAGCACGCCTTACGAGTTCGCACGTCGCCACGCGGACACAGTGGCGTGCTCAGACGGCGCGCCCGTCGTCTGAGCACGCCTTACGAGTTCACACGTCGCCACGCGGACACAGTGGCGTGCTCAGACGGCGCGCCCGTCGTCTGAGCACGCCTTACGAGTTCGCACGTCGCCACGCGGACACAGTGGCGTGCTCAGACGGCGCGCCCGTCGTCTGAGCGCGCCTTACGAGTTCGCACGTCGCCACGCGGACACAGTGGCGTGCTCAGACGGCGCGCCCGTCGTCTGAGCGCGCCTTACGAGTTCGCACGTCACCACGCGGACACAGTGGCGTGCTCAGACGGCGCGCCCGTCGTCTGAGCGCGCCTTACGAGTTCGCACGTCGCCACGCGGACACAGTGGCGTGCTCAGACGGCGCGCCCGTCGTCTGAGCACGCCTTACGAGTTCGCACGTCGCCACGCGGACACAGTGGCGTGCTCAGACGGCGCGCCCGTCGTCTGAGCACGCCTTACGAGTTCGCACGTCGCCACGCGGACACAGTGGCGTGCTCAGACGGCGCGCCCGTCGTCTGAGCGCGCCTTACGAGTTCGCACGTCGCCACGCGGACACAGTGGCGTGCTCAGACGGCGCGCCCGTCGTCTGAGCGCGCCTTACGAGTTCGCACGTCGCCACGCGGACACAGTGGCGTGCTCAGACGGCGCGCCCGTCGTCTGAGCGCGCCTTACGAGTTCGCACGTCGCCACGCGGACACAGTGGCGTGCTCAGACGGCGCGCCCGTCGTCTGAGCGCGCCTTACGAGTTCGCACGTCGCCACGCGGACACAGTGGCGTGCTCAGACGGCGCGCCCGTCGTCTGAGCGCGCCTTACGAGTTCGCACGTCGCCACGCGGACACAGTGGCGTGCTCAGACGGCGCGCCCGTCGTCTGAGCACGCCTTACGAGTTCGCACGTCGCCACGCGGACACAGTGGCGTGCTCAGACGGCGCGCCCGTCGTCTGAGCACGCCTTACGAGTTCGCACGTCGCCACGCGGACACAGTGGCGTGCTCAGACGGCGCGCCCGTCGTCTGAGCGCGCCTTACGAGTTCGCACGTCGCCACGCGGACACAGTGGCGTGCTCAGACGGCGCGCCCGTCGTCTGAGCGCGCCTTACGAGTTCGCACGTCGCCACGCGGACACAGTGGCGTGCTCAGACGGCGCGCCCGTCGTCTGAGCGCGCCTTACGAGTTCGCACGTCGCCACGCGGACACAGTGGCGTGCTCAGACGGCGCGCCCGTCGTCTGAGCGCGCCTTACGAGTTCGCACGTCGCCACGCGGACACAGTGGCGTGCTCAGACGGCGCGCCCGTCGTCTGAGCGCGCCTTACGAGTTCGCACGTCGCCACGCGGACACAGTGGCGTGCTCAGACGGCGCGCCCGTCGTCTGAGCACGCCTTACGAGTTCGCACGTCGCCACGCGGACACAGTGGCGTGCTCAGACGGCGCGCACGTCGTCTGAGCACGCCTTACGAGTTCGCACGTCGCCACGCGGACACAGTGGCGTGCTCAGACGGCGCGCCCGTCATCTGAGCACGCCTTACGAGTTCGCACGTCGCCACGCGGACACAGTGGCGTGCTCAGACGGCGCGCCCGTCGTCTGAGCACGCCTTACGAGTTCGCACGTCGCCACGCGGACACAGTGGCGTGCTCAGACGGCGCGCCCGTCGTCTGAGCACGCCTTACGAGTTCGCACGTCGCCACGCGGACACAGTGGCGTGCTCAGACGGCGCGCCCGTCGTCTGAGCACGCCTTACGAGTTCGCACGTCGCCACGCGGACACAGTGGCGTGCTCAGACGGCGCGCCCGTCGTCTGAGCACGCCTTACGAGTTCGCACGTCGCCACGCGGACACAGTGGCGTGCTCAGACGGCGCGCCCGTCGTCTGAGCACGCCTTACGAGTTCGCACGTCGCCACGCGGACACAGTGGCGTGCTCAGACGGCGCGCCCGTCGTCTGAGCACGCCTTACGAGTTCGCACGTCGCCACGCGGACACAGTGGCGTGCTCAGACGGCGCGCCCGTCGTCTGAGCACGCCTTACGAGTTCGCACGTCGCCACGCGGACACAGTGGCGTGCTCAGACGGCGCGCCCGTCGTCTGAGCACGCCTTACGAGTTCGCACGTCGCCACGCGGACACAGTGGCGTGCTCAGACGGCGCGCCCGTCGTCTGAGCACGCCTTACGAGTTCGCACGTCGCCACGCGGACACAGTGGCGTGCTCAGACGGCGCGCCCGTCGTCTGAGCACGCCTTACGAGTTCGCACGTCGCCACGCGGACACAGTGGCGTGCTCAGACGGCGCGCCCGTCGTCTGAGCACGCCTTACGAGTTCGCACGTCGCCACGCGGACACAGTGGCGTGCTCAGACGGCGCGCCCGTCGTCTGAGCATGCCTTACGAGTTCGCACGTCGCCACGCGGACACAGTGGCGTGCTCAGACGGCGCGCCCGTCGTCTGAGCACGCCTTACGAGTTCGCACGTCGCCACGCGAACACAGTGGCGTGCTCAGACGGCGCGCCCGTCGTCTGAGCACGCCTTACGAGTTCGCACGTCGCCACGCGGACACAGTGGCGTGCTCAGACGGCGCGCCCGTCGTCTGAGCACGCCTTACGAGTTCGCTCGTCGCCACGCGGACACAGTGGCGTGCTCAGACGGCGCGCCCGTCGTCTGAGCACGCCTTACGAGTTCGCACGTCGCCACGCGAACACAGTGGCGTGCTCAGACGGCGCGCCCGTCGTCTGAGCACGCCTTACGAGTTCGCACGTCGCCACGCGGACACTATGGCGTGCGCTGCGATTCAAAGAAGCTCCTTTGCATGCGTTAGTGCGGAGAACCTTTTCACGTTCCCCTCTGTGTAATACTACCGACTGTACAGGTATAATTGCTGGCACGAGTCGTGAGCTCAAACTTCACTCTTAAACCTAAAAAATCTTGTTTCCTATCACGGCAGGCAGCACACGGGCGGGAGCAATGTAATCAATGTATGACCAAGCATAATTATATACAGATAGAGAACAGAATACAAGAGCGCGCCGAGGGCAGTTAAAGTTAAGATGGAATTTGTGCTCACGACTCGTGCCGGCAATAATATCCCAAATGATTCATTTGATATGCCCCAGTTTATATATTATAACGTTAGATCTCCGTGGAAACTAGGCAACATCAGAGTGGTCCGAGATGCGAGGTATAGACTGTTATTGTAGCCCAGGTAAACTGTAATGCGAAGGTCCAGAGTCCAAGAAAGTTGCAGTCACTCAGAGATGCAAAAAAGATAACTTGAAACACAGTCTGAATATTTTTGGACAAATCACAAGAAATTACAACAAAACATTCATGATGCTGTCACACGCAGCACCACGGAGTCAAAGACAGACCCGACTGACAAGAAGGGTCGGCGCATGTATTTGTGGTTTGTATGGTACATAGACAAGCCGTATGTAATGTAGGATTATTTATTCTCTCGCAGCATCCAGACATCTGAATGCATTTTAATGATTTACATGTCGTTAAGTTTGTGGTGACCGCCCAGCGTAACGCACTTCAGTTTCAACCGCAGTCTGTCGGATTTTGAAGGAAATTCCGAATCGAATCGGTGAAAGTTGACGTTTCACAAAAATCAATATGGCGGACTTTATGTAGAACCCATTATGTAGAGTTTGGCCAGCGAGTCGGGTCACAAGTTATTTATTAAAATTCTTTTCATGACAACACTTTTATCTGTCAAAAAAACGTTTCGGCATCGGAAAAGTCGTACCAAAACATGTTGAAACTTATCAATTTTTCTTAGTCAGTTAGAACAAACCAAGAAAAGCAAACAAAAGAAGGAACAATTCAAATGATTGCTTGAGCGACGGATTGACTCCGGGCTTGTCCGGTTTTTTCGAGTCCGGGAGATTCCGAGTGTTTGTAGTCCGAGCCTTAGAGGGGCTTTCCAGTACCGACGTACAATACGTCGCTCTCGTCGTCTTTAGACTGTTTCCGCAGCTAGGACTGGGCTCCCAGCCCAGCCGTGCTACTGTCTACCAGCCCAGCTGTGCTACTGTCTACCAGCCCAGCTGTGCTACTGTCTACCAGCCCAGCTGTGCTACTGTCTACCAGCCCAGCTGTGCTACTGTCTACCAGCCCAGCTGTGCTACTGTCTACCAGCCCAGCTGTGCTACTGTCTACCAGCCCAGCTGTGCTACTGTCTACCAGCCCAGCTGTGCTACTGTCTACCAGCCCAGCTGTGCTACTGTCTACCAGCCCAGCTGTGCTACTGTCTACCAGCCCAGCCGTGCTACTGTCTACCAGCCCAGCCGTGCTACTGTCTACCAGCCCAGCCGTGCTACTGTCTACCAGCCTAGCCGTGCTACTGTCTACCAGCCCAGCTGTGCTACTGTCTACCAGCCCAGCTGTGCTACTGTCTACCAGCCCAGCTGTGCTACTGTCTACCAGCCCAGCTGTGCTACTGTCTACCAGCCCAGCTGTGCTACTGTCTACCAGCCCAGCCGTGCTACTGTCTACCAGCCCAGCCGTGCTACTGTCTACCAGCCCAGCTGTGCTACTGTCTACCAGCCCAGCCGTGCTACTGTCTACCAGCCCAGCCGTGCTACTGTCTACCAGCCTAGCCGTGCTACTGTCTACCAGCCCAGCTGTGCTACTGTCTACCAGCCCAGCCGTGCTACTGTCTACCAGCCCAGCGGTGCTACTGTCTACCAGCCCAGCTGTGCTACTGTCTACCAGCCCAGCTGTGCTACTGTCTACCAGCCCAGCTGTGCTACTGTCTACCAGCCCAGCTGTGCTACTGTCTACCTGAAATTATCTGCCTGATAAGGTAATCGGAACTCGAAGAACAGTCCAGCACCGTAGAGCAGGCGTTACGTAAGTCCTTACGAACTCTTTCTTTTACAATCCGCTTGTTACCTACTGCAAGCAATTACTAGTTATGAGTTTCTAAACAGTAATTATTTGATAAGTGTGCGTTGCACAATAACGTCAGTACTAGCAGTACAGGGCACACGTGGCCCACTGCGCAGCCTGCAGATCTCGTCGGCGCCCGCGGGTGATGGGCGCGCTCGGCGGGTCGCGCGGTCACGACGCCGTCGCCGCGCTGCTGCTAGCGTTCCTCATGCACGCGACCAGTGAGTCCTGCATTATGTTTATTGATCATTTGTTTGTAGTTTCTAAATAACATTGACTATGTAGGTAGCGTCGACTCTCAATAACGCAATTACAATAAATATGTTAAACGTGCCATTCTACAAAATTATGTAAAGCTATATTATTGTATAAAGACTAACAAATAACCAAAGACTATAACTGACTGCCTCGTGGTCCAGTGGTCGCAAGCGCTACTGCTGGGCATGAGGTCCTGCGTTCGATTCCCAGATCGGGCAAAGTGTTATTGGGTTTTTCTATCTGGAATTTCTCAGTAACAGCTCGGAGTCTGGATTTGTGTCCGGTAGACGGCAATAGGTACACCTCTGCCTAACCCTTCGCGGAAACAAGGCGTGATGTTATGTTATGTTACTAACAAATAAATAAAATACATTCACTTACTTCGATAACAGAATGCGCAGCTGTCGGTCTGATGATGGCTCTGTTTATATTTATGTGGTCGACATCATTATTATTCGCTTAGGTTTTGCTACCTAATTATGATATTTGTTCCAGTGTTGTGGACTCCGTGCAACCCCATCTATATGTATGACACGCAGCGTAGACAACAAGGCAAGCTGCAGTGGCTGTCGCGCGAGCTGCTGCTGGACGCCCAGATGAAGGTCAAGGCCGTGCAGCGCTACCGCGACCAGTACTACAAGTCGCTGCAGTATCAGCTGGGGGACATAGTGTACGACTTGCGAGACTTTTATAAAAAAATGGTTAGAATTTACCAAGGAACTGACAGAAATATGTCCTATGGGTATTTAAATCACAACCAGGTGAGTAGAGAACCTCACGATGGAAATTACTACAAATAAACTTGGGATTTTTTTCTTTTTAGTAGTTTTTATTTGTACTTTTTAATATTTATTAACAGAACGTCGAAAGCTTTATACGAGTACAACGGATGAGCGCGGAAATCGAAAATAAAGTCATTATGGTACAAACGTGGCAAAGGAAACGAGAAAGTAAGGCAGAGCACCACGAGCGCATGCAAGCCGTGCTGCGGAGCGGGCCCGACCGACAGGACGACGAGCTGGAGGACGAGCCTCTGCGGGAGGTGCAGGTGCGCCAGCGCATGGAGCGGCGGGCGGCCCGCCCCCGCGCGCCGCCCCACCGTGCGCCCCCTCGCGCAGCCGCGCTCGACCTCACTGACAAGAGAAAGAACAAGAAGTGGCGGCACGTTCGTGACGACGACTTTGCTTGACGCTCCATATAAGTAGGTATATGTGGAAGTTAGGCTGCGGGCACGAAACCAGCGGTGGCCAAGCGATGGCGACTGCGGAGCGGCGGCGGTAAACAAAAGCATAGCATTCTGAAGAGACGCGCACGAAACGGGCGAGAGCGGCGCGGCGCGGGGCGAGCGAGCGATGCGCGGGCGGTGGCGGCGCGGTGGCGCTGCGCAAGCGACGGGAACAAACTTATTTAACTTCGGCGCTCGAAGGCCGCTCGGTCGAGTATATAGTGTTGTATGTTTGACTGAGCGACCGCCAGGTCCGTGCCTACCCCAAAGCCCGCAGCCGGCTCGCCCCGCCGCGCGCCGCTCCGCAGCCGGCTCGCCCCGCCGCGCGCCGCTCCGCAGCCGGCTCGCCCCGCCGCGCGCCGCTCCGCTGTCGCCATCGCTCGGCCGACGCTAATTTCGTGCCCGCAGACTTAATGGTGTTGGTGCACGCTTCATGAAAATAAATAAGAAAAATGTTTTTGTGGTGAATTAATGTTACGTTCCTAGGACTAAACACGAGGGTGAATCAAGAAGTTCTTGGAATCAATATTAAAAAATGCAAAAAATGAAACAAAAATATTTTATTTTTCTACATAATCTCCCTCCAATGCAAATTTAGTTCCACAAATTTCCTCTTTTACCCAATACTCAATACTTTATTGAATTCCACATGTAAACTTAGGTGGTAAAACTTAAAATGAGATCACATGTGACATGGGCATGTCGGGCATAGCAAGATTAGATCACATGTGACATGGGCATGTCGGGCACAGCAAGATTAGATCACATGTGACATGGGCATGTCGGGCACAGCAAGATTAGATCACATGTGACATGGGCATGTCGGGCACAGCAAGGTTAGATCACATGTGACATGGGCATGTCGGGCACAGCAAGGTTAGATCACATGTGACATGGGCATGTCGGGCACAGCAAGGTTAGATCACATGTGACATGGGCATGTCGGGCACAGCAAGGTTAGATCACATGTGACATGGGCATGTCGGGCACAGCAAGGTTAGATCACATGTGACATGGGCATGTCGGGCACAGCAAGGTTAGATCACATGTGACATGGGCATGTCGGGCACAGCAAGGTTAGATCACATGTGACATGGGCATGTCGGGCACAGCAAGGTTAGATCACATGTGACATGGGCATGTCGGGCACAGCAAGGTTAGATCACATGTGACATGGGCATGTCGGGCACAGCAAGATTAGATCACATGTGACATGGGCATGTCGGGCACAGCAAGATTAGATCACATGTGACATGGGCATGTCGGGCACAGCAAGATTAGATCACATGTGACATGGGCATGTCGGGCACAGCAAGGTAAGTGAGTTAGGAGAGATTGATATATAGGAGAGGATTGCGTTGAGCGCAACTTCCGGTCGATAAGCAGGAGCGTTATCTTGAAGAAACAACACGCCCAACGACAGTTTTCCACGACGTTTTTCTTTAATCGCATCCCTCGCTTTCGGAATTAAATTTGCATAATAGGGTCCGGTAATCATCTGGCCTTTTGATATGTAATTAATGAATAGCATTCCTTCACTATCCCAGAACTTACCATAACATACCAGGCCATAACTTTGCCAGCGGTAGGAGCAACTCGAGATTTCTTAATGGATGGAGAGGACGGTCGTTTCCAAGACATGCTTTGTATCTTAGTTTCAGGATCGAAATGGTTGACCCGCGTTTCATCCACGGTGACAAGGCGACGGCAAAAATTATCCGAATCTCGTTGGGACATTTCGAGATTACGCTTCGAAATTTCCAAACGTCGCATTTTGTTTTCGTCGGTTAACATTCGTGGCACCCACAGAAAGAAAGAAAGAAAGAAAGAAAATACGTTTATTTGCGGTAAACATGACGCAAAAAAAAGAACACAAACACAAAAAGAAACAAGTTGGGGGAAAATATGTGTCACATCCACGCAAAACGGCCATCGCTCAGCATAATGCTGCAACCTTATGCGAGACAGAGCCCCAGCGCTGGTTTTCAGCGACAGCCGGCGTTGACGTGATGACGTCAGCTGGTACAGCATGCAATATAATAAATTAAAAAAAAGAAACAAAATCACCATCTTGCCGACACTTTTGTGAACCCCAGCGAATCAATTAAAATGGATTGAATGCTACCAAATGATATCTTTAGAAACTCAGATAAATGTTTTATAGTTATTCTTTTGTCTTCCAAAACCAGATTCTCCCCCTTTTTGACATTTTCTTCAGTAACGGAGGAGGAAGGCCGCCCAGAGCGCGGGTCACCTTTACAGCTCGATCTACCTCTTTTAAATTCAGCCACCCAGTACGCAACCGTGGAATAGGGTATACTTATAGCATCATCCCCTAATGTCTGCTGAGCATCATCCCCTAATGTCTGCTGAGCATCATCCAGCGTGAATCAAATTCGAGTTTACTGCTTACTAATCCTTCACCACTTTTGTGAGCTAACAACGTTAATAACTTTTTTGTCAATGTTGGGAGAACTCTTGCCGAAAAGATTCCGAAACATTGTTGTGGCCAACCTCCTTTCCAAAAATCAAGAAATAGCTGTAACTTGAAATCTTTTGCTATGCTGGACACTGACGAAGATGAATTAAACCGAATAATTTCTGGACTAAAAGATGACTGTGCAGTTGGTTGGGATAATATAAGCAATAAGATCCTTAAACGCTTTAAGCATATTTTGGTACCTCCATTAACGCATATCTTTCGAATCTGTCTTTCCAAAGGAATTTTCCCTAGTTGCCTTAAAAAGGCAGTTGTAATCCCTGTGTTTAAATCTGGAAATAAAGACTTAGTTAATAATTATAGGCCAATATCGCTACTCTCCTCAATATCAAAAATATTAGAAAAAATTATAAACAGTAGACTAATTAACTATCTAGAAAAAAATAACTTCTTATCCCCTGCGCAATTTGGTTTTAGAGCTAAATTATCCACAGCCGATGCGGTGCATACCCTAACCGATAACATTTCAGAAGAACTTGGCAAAGGGAACCAGACCCTGGGAGTCTTCCTTGATTTAGCCAAGGCCTTCGACACGGTGTCTGTTCCTGTTCTTCTAAATAAATTAGAGGCCATGGGGATAAGGGGGACACCACTGAAACTATTTGCTGACTACTTAGATGACCGATATCAATGTGTTAGAATAGATAGTATCACGAGCGATGAACAGAAAAGTACTAGTTTTGGTGTTCCCCAGGGAAGTATTCTGGGCCCCACGCTATTTCTGATTTATATTAACGATTTGTGTAATCTTAATATTAAAAATGGCAAAATTATATCCTATGCCGACGACACGGCGTTAATATTTACCGCTAAAACCAGTAGCGAACTGTTCGAAATTGCTCAACTAGGTTTTAATACTGTGACTAATTGGCTTCAAAGCAATTTTCTAACATTAAATGCTGACAAAACAAAATATATTCACTTCTCCATGCGCAAGCCGCAATTTAATATCACTAACCACCATCTATGTGCCCATCGTTGTGGAAACCGTTCAGTCAACATGTGTAATTGTCCTTTTATCCTTAAAACGAACAGCATAAAATACCTCGGGGTAATTATGGACGAAACACTGTCTTTCAAAAAACATATTGAAAGTCTAGTTAAAAGAGTGCGCAAATTAGTACCTATATGTTTTTAAAAAATTGCGAACATTTACAGATTCAAAATTAATCACACAAGTTTATTTCGCCCTATGTCAATCTGTAATTCAATACTGCATCACTTCATGGGCTGGCGCACCAAAAACCAATCTACTCCCTCTTGAAAGAGCTCAAAGAGCAATTTTGAAGGTAGCAAACTTCCATCCCTTTTTCTTCCCCACTGATCTGCTATATAAATCCTGCAACGTGCTGACTGTTCGCCAACTCTTCATCATGCACTTAGTATTAAAACAGCACACCATGCTTGCCTGCACTGCTGACAACACTAACAAGAGACGGAATGATATAGTATGCACATCTAATGCATCCTCAAAACATGTCTTTGTAGAAAGATTTTTTACATTCTTAGGCCCATTTCTGTACAATAGATTAAATAGAAAACTTAGTATCTATAAATTAAATTATTTTAGCTGTAAAACAATTATACTTAAGTACTTACTAACCATCGCTTGTACACAGACAGAAGATCTACTTGTTGTCTGCAAATAGAACCGCTAACATGTATTTTACTTATATTTACCTAATTTTAGTTTAGATTTTAATTTATACTGATTGTTAATTTATTACGTTAAGTATTTATGCACTTCCTAGCCTGAAGCACAGCTCCAACCTAGTTCAGGCAAATAAGCAACTGTGCTCTGTTTTAATTTCCTAAGTTACTTATTGTAAATGTGCCATATTATATTATATTATATTATATTATATTATATTATATTATATTATATTATATTATATTATATTATATTATATTATATTATATTATATTATATTATATTATATTATATTATATTATATTATATTATATTATATTATATTATATCCCCTAATGTCTGCTGCCGAAAACATTTCTTTCGCAGACATTTTTTTCAGGCTGAGATACTGTATCACCGCACGTACCACGTACGTAACTCACTTTTATCTACAATTTTGCGTTTTTAGCAACTCGTTGCACAAAACCAATGATTACGTGCGAACGAACAGATGGAAACAAGCGACAGTTTGCGTACATATTGTGTGCTTGACACTCTTCAATTCGAATGTCGAACTTCCGCAAAAAGCTTTTATATCGCAAAGAACTTTTTGTATCACCCTGGTTGATATACCAGGGTGATACAAAAAGTTAGGTAAGTGAAATTTTTTTTCTAGCAAATATTAAAGATGCGATAAAGTTTTTAATGAATAAAAGTTAAGTTTTGAATGCGTCATGTTTTATGTTTTATTTTTGTCTTCGTCTCTCTGAAGTGCGTTCGGGGCAAAACCGAACGGGCTAATATCGGGTATTACCTAGTACATTTATTATTATTTTTAACCGAGATCAAAAAAAAGGAAGAAGTTCTCAGTTCGTCGGAATCTTTTATATAGTTGACTACATTATCGCATTAGGTGGTAAACCTGTAAAGATAATTGTATGGTGGAAAACAAATAAATAAATAAATATTTTTTTTGTTTTTTTTTACGTGTGTTCCCCGATTACTCGAAGATGGCTGGACCGATTTGGACAATTCTTTTTTGTTTGAAAGGGTATACTTCCCAGGTGGTCCCATTGTCATCAGGTCAGGAACTGATGAAGGGATTCTGGAGAAATCGAGGGAAATCTTCTAATATTATAGGCACACCTTCAGCGATTTGGGCATGTTTTATAGTAACTCGTGCATTTGCTCTCGGAAAGCACCATTTGGTGAAGTGGAACTGATGATGAAGACCACAGATGGCCACCGGAACTACTCAATAACAAATATTTCACGGGTTGCGATTCGATCACTTTAATATGGTTGCTAAGCAAATTATGCTCGTCACGATGCATATAGTGAAGTGGAGCTGATGGTGACGTACCAGGAGAACTCCTCAACAATTAACCTGTGGCGGCATATCTACATCGCCACAATGGAACGCGTCACACTGACGTCACGCAAAATCCTACATCGCGCAATCAGAGTTTCCCGCGCGACTAGCATATACAATACAACATCCCGACATCAACCGTCGGGCAGTAGCCTACCAGACACAACACCCGTCTGGTCGGAGGATCCTCCCTTTTCTATGGACGATGAGTGAACTTTACACCCTGTTCCTCACGCCTTTATAAACCTCCCTGCATCGGGTAAAGCAATATTTTGTGAAAGGTGATGAGCATTAGGCTATTGTAACTTAGATAAATTACAAACCGACCCACTAAAAAGTGAAAAATAAAAAACTTTTTTACAAAAAACAAAAAAAAAACAACCGGTTTCCAAAAAAACACTACAAAGTGAAAAATAGCTTTAATTTCGGAAGTCTGGCAAAAACCTAAAATACAGATCCAAAGACCGTCCGCTAAGATCCGTAAGCTTCTCGATATTTGTGAGTTGTGTGCTGCTTCTCATGACCTCGTATACAACGAAGGCAAGTCGAAATACATGGTGTTCAAGTCCGATACCCAGTGTGTCCCCCGCGTCCCTCCTGGTTACTGAATGGTGTGCGGTTGCACAGGGTGTACTCTTTTAAATACCTGGGTCACTTGGTGACGGACGATTTGAAAGACGACGCAGATATGGAGAGGGAGCGCAGAACATTGTCGGTTCGGGCTAACATGCGGCCCGCATACTGCGTGCCACTGTCCTCGGGGAGCCCGTGGTTCAGCTACACCCGAAAGGCCTACAATGCTCTGCGGGTCCAGTATAACAACGCATTCAGGAGTGATGTTGGGTCTGCCTCGGTTCTGTAGCGCGTCATCTATGTTCACTGAGGCACGTACCGACTGCTGCAAGGCTGTACGGCGTGAGAGAGCGGCCTCGCTGCTAAGCAGACTCCGTGGCAGCCCCAGCGGCCTTCTGCGCGCTGTGGCCGGCAGACATGACAGCCCGTTGGTGACGTCACTTGTCACCTGTACACTGTCTGTGTCATTAGTTAAGTACTAACATAGTTGAGACTTTTGTTACTAACCCAATGGATCTATGTTATCCGAATAAATTAATTATGAATTAAAGTTTATTTATGTTCTATCAAACTTGTGTTGTATTAAAGAGTTGCGCCGGAGTTTACCCCAGTTTCCCGTAGGTAGCAACACCCACAACTCGCCAGTTATGTTTAAGCCCCACACAACAGAGGGCGAGCCTATTGCCATCTACCGGCCACAAACCCCAGTCTCCGGGCTGCTATTGAGAAATTCAATAACACTTTGCCCGACCTGGGAATCGATCCCAGGACCTCATGCTCAGCAGTAGAGCTTGCGAACTCTAGCCCAGCGGGGCAGTCTAAAGTTATTCCACCTCGAACCGCAACCTTATTGCAATGAGAATAAAGTTCACTGTGAATGTGATTTTGATAATGATGCAATGTCAGAAGTAAAATAATTGTTAAACGTAGACAGAGTGTACCCACGGGAGTGTGCCGATATACAATGACGTCACACGCCTGACTCGTAATAATTATAATGAGACAAGGACACACTTATTTGATCCAGAAGCAAGAGTAAACGAGACAGAAATATATTTTCTCTTTCTCCTTCGCGTATGCTAGCTAACAACTGGCCCAAGTCGGCGCCAAACAAACAAAATGAAGGCAGCTTTGTAGATCTTCGTGGTCTGTTTGTAGATCTTCGTGGTCTGTTTGTAGATCTTCGTGGTCTGTTTGTAGATCTTCGTGGTCTGTTTGTAGATCTTCGTGGTCTGTTTGTAGATCTTCGTGGTCTGTTTGTAGATCTTCGTGGTCTGTTTGTAGATCTTCGTGGTCTGTTTGTAGATCTTCGTGGTCTGTTTGTAGATCTTCGTGGTCTGTTTGTAGATCTTCGTGGTCTGTTTGTAGATCTTCGTGGTCTGTTTGTAGATCTTCGTGGTCTGTTTGTAGATCTTCGTGGTCTGTTTGTAGATCTTCGTGGTCTGTTTGTAGATCTTCGTGGTCTGTTTGTAGATCTTCGTGGTCTGTTTGTAGATCTTCGTGGTCTGTTTGTAGATCTTCGTGGTCTGTTTGTAGATCTTCGTGGTCTGTTTGTAGATCTTCGTGGTCTGTTTGTAGATCTTCGTGGTCTGTTTGTAGATCTTCGTGGTCTGTTTGTAGATCTTCGTGGTCTGTTTGTAGATCTTCGTGGTCTGTTTGTAGATCTTCGTGGTCTGTTTGTAGATCTTCGTGGTCTGTTTGTAGATCTTCGTGGTCTGTTTGTAGATCTTCGTGGTCTGTTTGTAGATCTTCGTGGTCTGTTTGTAGATCTTCGTGGTCTGTTTGTAGATCTTCGTGGTCTGTTTGTAGATCTTCGTGGTCTGTTTGTAGATCTTCGTGGTCTGTTTGTAGATCTTCGTGGTCTGTTTGTAGATCTTCGTGGTCTGTTTGTAGATCTTCGTGGTCTGTTTGTAGATCTTCGTGGTCTGTTTGTAGATCTTCGTGGTCTGTTTGTAGATCTTCGTGGTCTGTTTGTAGATCTTCGTGGTCTGTTTGTAGATCTTCGTGGTCTGTTTGTAGATCTTCGTGGTCTGTTTGTAGATCTTCGTGGTCTGTTTGTAGATCTTCGTGGTCTGTTTGTAGATCTTCGTGGTCTGTTTGTAGATCTTCGTGGTCTGTTTGTAGATCTTCGTGGTCTGTTTGTAGATCTTCGTGGTCTGTTTGTAGATCTTCGTGGTCTGTTTGTAGATCTTCGTGGTCTGTTTGTAGATCTTCGTGGTCTGTTTGTAGATCTTCGTGGTCTGTTTGTAGATCTTCGTGGTCTGTTTGTAGATCTTCGTGGTCTGTTTGTAGATCTTCGTGGTCTGTTTGTAGATCTTCGTGGTCTGTTTGTAGATCTTCGTGGTCTGTTTGTAGATCTTCGTGGTCTGTTTGTAGATCTTCGTGGTCTGTTTGTAGATCTTCGTGGTCTGTTTGTAGATCTTCGTGGTCTGTTTGTAGATCTTCGTGGTCTGTTTGTAGATCTTCGTGGTCTGTTTGTAGATCTTCGTGGTCTGTTTGTAGATCTTCGTGGTCTGTTTGTAGATCTTCGTGGTCTGTTTGTAGATCTTCGTGGTCTGTTTGTAGATCTTCGTGGTCTGTTTGTAGATCTTCGTGGTCTGTTTGTAGATCTTCGTGGTCTGTTTGTAGATCTTCGTGGTCTGTTTGTAGATCTTCGTGGTCTGTTTGGTGGCGACTCAAAATTAGTCATTTTCATAAAATAAAGTGCTTATTATTAGTGCTTATTAACTAAAAGACTTTTTATTTTTTGCTTTTCCGTTTAATTTTTGCTAAAAACTTCTTTTATGTACGTTATTATTATTATTTTAAGACGGTTAGCTTAAATTATATTATGTAAACATTGTTAGAAAATAAAAATATCTTAAAGCAATAAAACAAACTTAACACTGAGGCCCACTTGTGTGTTCATACGTTATACGATATAATTCAATTCAATTCAATTCAATTCAATTCAATTCAATTCAATTCAATTCAATTATTCTTTATTGCAATCCATTGTGTACACATACAGGTGGTGAGTTTAATCATTTTAGAAACAATGATGGAGCCTGTCGGGCACAGCAACACCAACAACAACTCGGAGTTATCAGCTAACTTAGGGTTAATCAAATAATTATATCATGCGCCACCAGTAGTTAGAGGTAGAGTTAGAGGTTAAACTTTTAAAAATGTAACCCGATGTGGGAGGGTCACGTCGCTAACTCTGGGTTAGTGTGAGTAATGTCGAAATATATTGACGTCATGAGGTCCCGCTGATAACTTATTTTGTATTTTATATTGTTCGACGTTATAGTCAGTGGAAATTCGGTGCTATATCAGCAGGCAATATATTCATGAACTCCTACAAAAATAAATACAAATTTAAAAAAAACTTAAAACATATATATTCCCTCCTCCGTTTTCATCAACCATTTAACTAAATCTCCATGGAAACCACATACAATACGATTAAAATGAAATGTCATGTTATAAAATTCAAAGATAAGAAAGTATAACGTATCGTAATGTAGTGTAAAGGAGATGGGTATAATGTTTCCGTTCATTGTTCGTTCATTCACTTTTGGTCGGATTACATATCAGGGCACAGACATTGCAATTCTTTTATGTTTTGTCGATTGAACTGATTGCAGTTCAATCGGGGTATCTAACCCGGTGTAACTTCATATTGGCGCAACGCGTAGTGGAGTCAAAATGTTAATTACTTAACGCCGAGGTTACAATCTCGATATTTATTTACCCCGACGGAACGTGCCAGCGGGCCGAAGTGTCCTCTCCAACTATGAAGTTGTAGAGACTCGCTTACTTTCAGTCCTCTCATTTTGCCGATAGCTCCACCCTTCCATCCAACTGTGCCGTCGGAGCGGTCAGGATCCCAGCCAGCCAGCCAGGTCAACCTTCCACACAATGACGACGCTGCAAAACGAAACTACTGCGGCTCAAAGTGATGTTAGTGGGCACGCAGCGTCGAGCGCCCCACTCATTACTCATTACTAAAGCCTTCCATTAGCACACTGCGCGCCCCGCAGATACAACAAAGGCTGCCTCACGACTCTTTGTTTTAGGTAGACGTCTGCTACGTCAATGAAACATAATCCATTTCGCAGTAATGAAAAAACGCAGTACGCAAAAGATCGTTAAGAATGAGCCAGCAAGTGACCGTCCACTGCTACGTACGACGCGCTCGGAGCGCATATTATATTATGTCCAGGCTGGGCACTCCTCCAGAGTGTGCTGCGCTACGTCGTCGAGGCAGTTCCTACAATGGTAGCAAACGGGCTGACTGGCTGCCGGCCAATATGTCACAAATACTTTCCGAAGCCCCCGTGACCAGAGAGCACCTGTGTCAGCCAAAAAGTAAGGGCACCTTGCCGTGTCTCCAGCCGCTACATAACTGGACTCACCGCCGCCCTGCGCTAGGTCGCGCAGGCCGCTGCTCCCGCTCCGCCACAGCACCTGGCGGAGCTCTGCGCGCCCCGACACCCCCGCCCTGCGCTAGGTCGCGCAGGCCGCTGCTCCCGCTCCGCCACAGCACCTGGCGGAGCTCTGCGTGCCCCGACACCCCCGCCCTGCGCTAGGTCGCGCAGGCCGCTGCTCCCGCTCCGCCACAGCACCTGGCGGAGCTCTGCGCGCCCCGACACCCCCGCCCTGCGCTAGGTCGCGCAGGCCGCTGCTCCCGCTCCGCCACAGCACCTGGCGGAGCTCTGCGTGCCCCGACACCCCCGCCCTGCGCTAGGTCGCGCAGGCCGCTGCTCCCGCTCCGCCACAGCACCTGGCGGAGCTCTGCGCGCCCCGACACCCCCGCCCTGCGCTAGGTCGCGCAGGCCGCTGCTCCCGCTCCGCCACAGCACCTGGCGGAGCTCTGCGTGCCCCGACACCCCCGCCCTGCGCTAGGTCGCGCAGGCCGCTGCTCCCGCTCCGCCACAGCACCTGGCGGAGCTCTGCGCGCCCCGACACCCCCGCCCTGCGCTAGGTCGCGCAGGCCGCTGCTCCCGCTCCGCCACAGCACCTGGTGGAGCTCTGCGTGCCCCGACACCCCCGCCCTGCGCCAGGTCACGCAGGCCGCTGCTCCCGCTCCGCCACAGCACCTGGCGGAGCCCTGCGCGCCCCGACCCCCCCGCCCTGCGCCAGGTCGCGCAGGCCGCTGCTCCCGCTCCGCCACAGCACCTGGCGGAGCCCTGCGCCAGGTCGCGCAGGCCGCTGCTCCCGCTCCGCCACAGCACCTGGCGGAGCTCTGCGCGCCCCGACACCCCCGCCCTGCGCTAGGTCGCGCAGGCCGCTGCTCCCGCTCCGCCACAGCACCTGGCGGAGCCCTGCGCCAGGTCGCGCAGGCCGCTGCTCCCGCTCCGCCACAGCACCTGGCGGAGCCCTGCGCGCCCCGACCCCCCCGCCCTGCGCCAGGTCGCGCAGGCCGCTGCTCCCGCTCCGCCACAGCACCTGGCGGAGCCCTGCGCCAGGTCGCGCAGGCCGCTGCTCCCGCTCCGCCACAGCACCTGGCGGAGCTCTGCGCGCCCCGACACCCCCGCCCTGCGCTAGGTCGCGCAGGCCGCTGCTCCCGCTCCGCCACAGCACCTGGCGGAGCCCTGCGCGCCCCGACCCCCCCGCCCTGCGCCAGGTCGCGCAGGCCGCTGCTCCCGCTCCGCCACAGCACCTGGCGGAGCCCTGCGCGCCCCGACCCCCCCGCCCTGCGCCAGGTCGCGCAGGCCGCTGCTCCCGCTCCGCCACAGCACCTGGCGGAGCCCTGCGCGCCCCGACCCCCCCCGCCCTGCGCCAGGTCGCGCAGGCCGCTGCTCCCGCTCCGCCACAGCACCTGGCGGAGCCCTGCACGCCCCGACCCCCCCGCCGCTTACATTTCATACAAAGCTCCATGTTAGGTTCACTTGCGAAGGTCAGCAGTAGGTTGCGGCGGAGTGGCGTCTTTTTAAATCATAATTTTGTGTTCTTAATGAATTAAATTAGCCAACGGAAGTGTTTGAGTCCAGCCGGAGGCGACGCGACACGCCCGGCGCGTGCGAGGAGTGCGAGGCGTGTCGCAGGAACCGCGACACGACATGCGAGCGACAATCCCAAACAAATTAAAGTTTATAATAAGCAATTTGTTTGCAAGTACGCGACCGAAATGGAAACAGTTTGGAAGACGACCGAAGCGCATTGAATACGAACTGGTACGTTGTACCGATCACATGACAACAACTTTTTTCATTTGACGGCGACTTCCTCCGAAGTCTACGAACTAATGTTGTCTCGCGCGCTCTACAGCTGACGTAAGTGATACAATTATATTTATTTTGTAAGTCAGTTTTATTTTTAGGGTCCCGTACTTCGAAAGGAAAAAGCAGAATCCTTATAGGATCATTTTGTTTTCTGTCTGTCTGTCAGTCTGTCAAAACCCTTTTTCTCAAAAACGCGTGGAGGTATTAAGTTGGAAATTGATATGGAATACGTAAGTCTACGCTCCCTTGGAGCTCTAAAAATATGAAGCTTCTAAGGCCCACTTGCGTGTTCATGGGTTATCCTATATAACTCGGAGTTAACAGCTAACTCAGGGATAATCAAATAATTAATTTTGCGCCACCAAGAGTTAGAGGTAAACCTAGAGTTAAACTTTTAAATATTAAACCCACCGATGTGGGAGAGTTACGTCGCTAAACTCTGGGTTAGTGTAAGTAATGTCAAAATAAATTCACGTTATGAGGTCCCGCTGATAACTTATTTTTTATTTTATATTGTTCGACGTTATAGTAAAAGAAAATTCGGTGCTATATCAGCAGGCAATATATTTATGAGCTCATATAAAAATAAATACAAATTATAAAAAAACTTAAAACATATGTTTCCATATCTGACTTTTTTGTCAATCAACAAACGAAGTCTCCACGGACACCACACACAACCGATTAAAATTAAATGTCATGTTATAAAATTTAAAGACAAGAAAGTATTACGTATCGTAATGTAGTGTAAAAGAGATGGGTATAAAATTACCGTTCTTTGTTCATTAATTCATCTTTGGTCGGATTACATATCAGGCCATAGACGCTGCAATCCTATTTTATGATTTGTCGATTGACCTGCCAATACTCCCAGCAGTCCCAGCTCAAAAATCACTATTGTCAGGTTATCTAACCCGGTGTTACTTGTTAGTGGCGCAACGCGTAGGAAGAGTTAAAATGTTAGTTACTTAACTCGGAGTCTACAAACTCTACATTTATTCATTTAACAAGTGCAAGTGGGCCTTGCAACTCAATAAAAAGATACGGATATTTATGCAACATATTTTGATACTCACAAATAAATCAAAACCTACAACATATCCCAGAATTGAATGCACAACCTCTTAAGGGGTCATTGTACTCATCATTATGAATAACTTTTACTATGGGACCAAACCTGAAATCGCGAAAAAAAATCTGTTGTTACATTTATGTTCGCATAACTCGTCAAAATGTAGGGAACACCTAATTTCTTTTCACGCACAATGACAGCTGTCGTACCCTCCCGAATATGTAGAATCACATTAAATTAACATTTGATTTCTTTTCCTAAATTGCATGGAATTAGTGTCTTGTAATACTAAATTGTAATACTCTTGCTAAACTGTCAGAGTATTTCTAGACGAATCAATTCCGAACGAAACCGGTGATCTGTGAGTTTGTCTAAATAAATACAAAGACTTTTTATTTATTTATTTACATAATGTACACTTAGTTACAGACTAGGCTTACATTTGAGAGCACATGAGGCCGGAAGGGCGCAGCCAGTGTTACATGCAGTATTTGTATTGTACAAGGAGTAATATGGGGAGACTTTATAAGAGGTACCCGCCGAGGCCGTCAATGTATTGTACTTGAGTAATATGGGGAGACTTTATAAGAGGTACCCGCCGAGGCCGTCAATGTATTGTACAAGGAGTAATATGGGGAGACTTTATAAGAGGTACCCGCCGAGGCCGTCAATGTATTGTACTTGAGTAATATGGGGAGACTTTATAAGAGGTACCCGCCGAGGCCGTCAATGTTATTGTACTTGAGTAATATGGGGAGACTTTATAAGAGGTACCCGCCGAGGCCGTCAATGTATTGTACAAGGAGTAATATGGGGAGACTTTATAAGAGGTACCCGCCGAGGCCGTCAATGTATTGTACTTGAGTAATATGGGGAGACTTTATAAGAGGTACCCGCCGAGGCCGTCAATGTATTGTACTTGAGTAATATGGGGAGACTTTATAAAAGGTACCCGCCGAGGCCGTCAATGTATTGTACTTGAGTAATATGGGGAGACTTTATAAGAGGTACCCGCCGAGGCCGTCAATGTATTGTACAAGGAGTAATATGGGGAGACTTTATAAGAGGTACCCGCCGAGGCCGTCAATGTATTGTACTTGAGTAATATGGGGAGACTTTATAAGAGGTACCCGCCGAGGCCGTCAATGTATTGTACTTGAGTAATATGGGGAGACTTTATAAGAGGTACCCGCCGAGGCCGTCAATGTATTGTACAAGGAGTAATATGGGGAGACTTTATAAGAGGTACCCGCCGAAGCCGTCAATGTATTGTACTTGAGTAATATGGGGAGACTTTATAAGAGGTACCCGCCGAGGCCGTCAATGTATTGTACAAGGAGTAATATGGGGAGACTTTATAAGAGGTACCCGCCGAGGCCGTCAATGTATTGTACTTGAGTAATATGGGGAGACTTTATAAGAGGTACCCGCCGAGGCCGTCAATGTATTGTACAAGGAGTAATATGGGGAGACTTTATAAGAGGTACCCGCCGAGGCCGTCAATGTATTGTACTTGAGTAATATGGGGAGACTTTATAAGAGGTACCCGCCGAGGCCGTCAATGTATTGTACTTGAGTAATATGGGGAGACTTTATAAGAGGTACCCGCCGAGGCCGTCAATGTATTGTACTTGAGTAATATGGGGAGACTTTATAAGAGGTACCCGCCGAGGCCGTCAATGTATTGTACAAGGAGTAATATGGGGAGACTTTATAAGAGGTACCCGCCGAGGCCGTCAATGTATTGTACTTGAGTAATATGGGGAGACTTTATAAGAGGTACCCGCCGAGGCCGTCAATGTATTGTACAAGGAGTAATATGGGGAGACTTTATAAGAGGTACCCGCCGAGGCCGTCAATGTATTGTACAAGGAGTAATATGGGGAGACTTTATAAGAGGTACCCGCCGAGGCCGTCAATGTATTGTACAAGGAGTAATATGGGGAGACTTTATAAGAGGTACCCGCCGAGGCCGTCAATGTATTGTACTTGAGTAATATGGGGAGACTTTATAAGAGGTACCCGCCGAGGCCGTCAATGTATTGTACAAGGAGTAATATGGGGAGACTTTATAAGAGGTACCCGCCGAGGCCGTCAATGTATTGTACAAGGAGTAATATGGGGAGACTTTATAAGAGGTACCCGCCGAGGCCGTCAATGTATTGTACTTGAGTAATATGGGGAGACTTTATAAGAGGTACCCGCCGAGGCCGTCAATGTATTGTACAAGGAGTAATATGGGGAGACTTTATAAGAGGTACCCGCCGAGGCCGTCAATGTATTGTACTTGAGTAATATGGGGAGACTTTATAAGAGGTACCCGCCGAGGCCGTCAATGTATTGTACAAGGAGTAATATGGGGAGACTTTATAAGAGGTACCCGCCGAGGCCGTCAATGTATTGTACAAGGAGTAATATGGGGAGACTTTATAAGAGGTACCCGCCGAGGCCGTCAATGTATTGTACTTGAGTAATATGGGGAGACTTTATAAGAGGTACCCGCCGAGGCCGTCAATGTATTGTACAAGGAGTAATATGGGGAGACTTTATAAGAGGTACCCGCCGAGGCCGTCAATGTATTGTACTTGAGTAATATGGGGAGACTTTATAAGAGGTACCCGCCGAGGCCGTCAATGTTATTGTACTTGAGTAATATGGGGAGACTTTATAAGAGGTACCCGCCGAGGCCGTCAATGTATTGTACAAGGAGTAATATGGGGAGACTTTATAAGAGGTACCCGCCGAGGCCGTCAATGTATTGTACTTGAGTAATATGGGGAGACTTTATAAGAGGTACCCGCCGAGGCCGTCAATGTATTGTACTTGAGTAATATGGGGAGACTTTATAAGAGGTACCCGCCGAGGCCGTCAATGTATTGTACAAGGAGTAATATGGGGAGACTTTATAAGAGGTACCCGCCGAGGCCGTCAATGTATTGTACAAGGAGTAATATGGGGAGACTTTATAAGAGGTACCCGCCGAGGCCGTCAATGTATTGTACTTGAGTAATATGGGGAGACTTTATAAGAGGTACCCGCCGAGGCCGTCAATGTATTGTACTTGAGTAATATGGGGAGACTTTATAAGAGGTACCCGCCGAGGCCGTCAATGTATTGTACTTGAGTAATATGGGGAGACTTTATAAGAGGTACCCGCCTAGGCCGTCAATGTATTGTACTTGAGTAATATGGGGAGACTTTATAAGAGGTACCCGCCGAGGCCGTCAATGTATTGTACTTGAGTAATATGGGGAGACTTTATAAGAGGTACCCGCCGAGGCCGTCAATGTATTGTACTTGAGTAATATGGGGAGACTTTATAAGAGGTACCCGCCGAGGCCGTCAATGCTGGAGATAAATGATAAATGATTTTATTTCTGTAAGTAGGTTTATACAAACACTTTTACACGTCAAACATTTTTTTTTTTTTGAAACTAGATGAGGCCGGCGTTTCCTATCTGACTACTCTGAGAAGAAAGGCCGAAACAAACTCAGAGGTCACAGTCTCTTTTAAAGTCCAGACATAATCTTGGTTAGATCATGTGAAGACCATGTAGGTTGGTGTCTGAAATGGTCTTTTGAGGAAAGAACCACACAGATTGAGTGGACCTGTCCAGTCAGTGCAAGCATGGAGAGACCTAAAACAACTGTAGTGAAGGAAGGGCTACTATTGTTCGAGTAAGTTAATTGTTGGTTTCTGGATTGTTGCTGGTCTATGTTTCTGGATTGTTGCTGGTCTATGTTTCTGGATTGTTGCTGGTCTATGTTTCTGGATTGTTGCTGGTCTATGTTTCTGGATTGTTGCTGGTCTATGTTTCTGGATTGTTGCTGGTCTATGTTTCTGGATTGTTGCTGGTCTATGTTTCTGGATTGTTGCTGGTCTATGTTTCTGGATTGTTGCTGGTCTATGTTTCTGGATTGTTGCTGGTCTATGTTTCTAGATTGTTGCTGGTCTATGTTTCTGGATGTTGCTGGTCTATGTTTCTGGATTGTTGCTGGTCTATGTTTCTGGATTGTTGCTGGTCTATGTTTCTGTATTGTTGCTGGTCTATGTTTCTGGATTGTTGCTGGTCTATGTTTCTGGATTGTTGCTGGTCTATGTTTCTGGATTGTTGCTGGTCTATGTTTCTGTATTGTTGCTGGTCTATGTTTCTGTATTGTTGCTGGTCTATGTTTCTGTATTGTTCTGTACTTAGGTGTTTTATTGTCTTATGTGTTAACTAGGTAATTAAGGAATATTCGTGGTCCGTTTCTATACGTTGATAAGTTGCTATAGGTTTTAGAAATGATCCAAGAGATTAATGTGATAACAATAATTAATGCTAATGTAAAAATGTGTTGATAACATTTTGAAACAAGCTGCCGGAGGTTCTTTGTCCTTCTTCTGTATGCTGACCTAGTGTTGGAACGGACAACTAGTTTTCGCATTAACGTAACTGACAAGCCTAATTGAAATAAATGCCTAGTCTTGTCGTGTTGTGCTTTTCTTCATAAAATCCTTTCCCTACACATCATATTCATAGGTACTTTCATAAACAGTAAATAACTAGTAACCATTCTGACACTCAAAGCTTGCTAATTATGTGGATACCATTACATTACGCAAATAGTTCTCGACCTCTTTCTGACACACTCATAATCCTTCGTTGTGGTATTTCCTAGCCTCCTAGCCTCCTAGCCTCCTAGCCTCCTAGCCTCCTAGCCTCCTAGCCGCCGACTCTGAGAAGAAACATCATAAAATACTCAGAGGTAGAGGTTGCGGTTGTGAACCTCAACACTAACTGGAATAATTGCCATGGACCATGTGTAGTGGAGCTAAGGGTTAATTTGTGATACAACGTGTATTTACAAAAGTGGTACAGAGAGGTGCGCGTGTGCTATCGTCGATGCCGGAGCACTACGAGGCCACGCTGCGCTTCTCACAACATGGCACAAATGGCCCTTTCACACGCGCTCGGTAATTGCTGATAGTTTTCAAAGTGACAACCTTTTATAGGTCATTGCTTGTTCGTTCGCGTGTTGTAACTACACGGCGGCGGCGGCCATACAACCGCCGTATTAGTTAAATGTTGTATGTAGTGTGTACGAGAGTCCTCACGTCCGGACGTCCGTGTTGCAGCTATGTTCGGAGGCTGCTCACAGGCGCACTGGCACCACACACATTGTCCGGTGGTGACGTCGGTCGCAGCTGACGCGCCAGTCATCTCCCTCGCTCAGAGCCGCTGACATTCTGCTAAAAACTGCTTACAAGGGTTTATACTGCAGTAGTCGTACATAAATGTAGACAGCGACAGAAAAAATGACAGCGGAGGGTGTCCGAAACGTCGTTTATTGTATATTTGTATGCTTCGGTATTCGGGGCTATTTTTGTACATTTGTAGTCTAGGTGCTGTCAAAATTAAACAGTTTTAGGTTACTTTTAACAAAAGTGGCTATTTCTAATATATAAATGGAGGGCAGAGTTAGCATTTTTTTTTTCTTTTATAAAGTGGGGTTTGCAGCTATCTCTAGGGGTTTTATTTGAATTAATATTCGCATACATTTCTTTTGTGCAGTAAATAAATCATTCGCACCCGCACTGTGCCCCCCCTGATGATACCGTAGCGTAGCCACGCGCAGGCGCATGCGCAGTATGCAGAGAGGGCACAGCTAGTTTTAGTATTAGATTGTAGCACACTAAGTCCATATGAAAATTGTGACAGTTTTATTTTGGTTTTTTCGACATGCTTTTTCCAATTCCCAAAATGTTATGTTAAGGTCCCTTATTATATTACTTTGGAAGTATCGGCCGATCGGCATTATTTTCTTACCATGATTTAGAGCAGGTATGGGCAACCTTTGACATGTTGAGCGCCAAACCTTAGCGCGCAAATACGTTCGCGGGCCGCGTTTGAAAGTACTTGGTGCATTTTAAAGTAGTGATAATATTTTTTGCGATAGATATTAGACATGAAATAATACGACAGTGTTATTATAGTACAATTTATTAAAATAACAAAATGAAATGAAATTAAAAAAAATGGTACATTATAATCAAATCGTTAAATTTGCAATTGTTACAAACTACGAAAGTTAAATACACCGAAACCAATCAAAAAATCAAAAATCAATCCATCGATATTTGGATTAATTCCACTGATACAAAGACGTAAAGAATTTTCCAAATTACCGTCAGTCAGTCTTGTACGATGTGTTGATTTATTAACTTTCATCAATGAAAAGAACTGTTCGCATTTATAAGTACTGCCAAACGCACAAATCAATCTTCTTGCGAATTTTCTAAGCTGCGGAAAATTGTCTTCTACTAGGTATTTTTTGTAGAAATCGCACAACTCTACGTCTTCAAATTTAGATTTTAGGAGTGAGTTTTCTTGAATCTCGATCAACTCCATTTGTAAGTGTATTGGAGCATTTTGTACATTACATTTCGTAGGAGTAGCAAATAAACTGAAACAGTCTTCCATGTTTTTGAAGTCACTAAATCTGTTCGAAAGTTGTTCCGACAGTAACTTGAGTTCTTCAGCATATTGAGCATAAGCAATATTTTCATACGCAGAGAGCGTGTTGAAATGGTAACTGTTACCAGACAGCATCTGTGACTCCCACAAGCGTAGTTTGATCTGAAACGCTTTCAAATGGCTAGGGCTGTACAAATCATTTACTAACTGTCCTTGTTTTTGAAGTTTCAAATTTAAATCATTCAAATAGCCTGTAAGATCGACCAGAAATGCTAAGTCACATATCCATTTTGGTTCACTTAATTCAGTTAGTGGTTTATTTTTTATTTTCATAAAGTCTGCTATCTCATTTCTAAGCTCGTAAAACCGTTTCAACATTTTTCCTTTGCTCAGCCATCTGACTTCACAATAATATGTTACGTCGTTATATTCAGCTGATATTTCATCCAAAAACGCCTTGAACTGACGATGGTTAAGTCCTCGGGATCGAATAAAGTTGATGGTTTTTACTACCACATTCATAACATTCTGGAGTCGAATGGACTTAGAACACAAGTTCTGTTGGTGGATAATGCAATGAAGGACTATCAAAACATCTTTTTGCACATTTAATTCTGTTGCTTTTTCATTCAAAATTCCGATGAAAGCTTTACGTAAGCCGATCATAGAAGGTGCACCATCAGTGCATACTCTAATTAATTTTGACCATGGCAAGCCAAAACTTGTGAATACCTTTTGAAGTTCAATAAAAATATCCTCTCCTGTAGTGGTTCCTTTAAGCGGCTGGAAAGCGAGCAATTCTTCAGTAACAGTGAACTCCTTATCAACACCTCGAATAAATATAACCAGTTGAGCTGTGTCAGACAGATCGGTGCTCTCGTCTAATGCTATGGAAAATGATTCAAAACCAGCCATACGGTCAGTCAATGTTGTTTTTATATCATTAGCCATCATTTCTATACGTCGAACAACAGTTCGTCTTGACAAACTAATTTTTTCAAATTCATTTTTCTTTTCAGGACACAAAATACTGTAAACTTCTAACATACACACCTTGATAAATTCTCCTTCGGCAAATGGTTTTAATGCCTTTGCCAATTTTGAGCTAACTATAAAACTAGCTTTCACAACGTCAGATCAACAAAAAAAGGAAGATGGCGCGCTGCGAACAACAAAAGTGAAGCCACAAAACCGTGCTCCTGCAAGTAAAATACACGCTCACGCACACACATACAACTAAAACCATGCTCACCGCTCTTAGAACGTGACGAGTCGTCGTCTAGTTAACATAGTTTTAAAAAATAGAATTATGCCTTTCTGTGTACTGAAAAGTTGTAAAAACTATAGTAAATCACATAAAAAGTCTCACGGAATCACTTTTCACTTGTTAGTACTTGAAATAACATCGTTTTTTTTATTAAATAAACTATAGGTTTTACGTTACTTTGAACAAAAAAAGCCAGTGAACGAACGCAGTGACATCAAGTGCGAGGGTTGCCATAATATGACTTTTTCCCCCCATTCGAAATGTGATTTCTTACATCGCGTTTTATTCCTATTTTCTTATTTTTATGTATGTAACATTTTAGCTTTCCTATTAATACTGAAACAAAAAGTAAATGGATAGTAGCTATAAGAAATAGACGAAATGATCCCGAATGGCTGCCATCGAAAACCAGCGTGGTTTGTTCCGATCATTTTGATAATAACGACCTTTATACAACTAATGTGACCAAAAGTGGATATCCTAAAAATTTATGTACAACTAGCTTCTGCCCGCGTCTTCGTTCGCTTGAAATTTCTTGTTTCAACTTAAAATATATTCTATGTGTTCGGTGTAATGTCACCGAACAATAACTCACACTACACACTATTAGCGCACGCGCCTATAAAGCGATGAGCCGCCTAAAATCAGTCAGTGCATTACACGGGTACATCGCGACCGGGTGCATTCCGAACATTCCTAACATTATAACATTTTAACATAACTTTAGAATCAGTATTTTTACTTTGTAACAGTTTAATAGATTTGGTGGATTAACAACATTGACTTTCATTTACAACGAACTTTCCGACAAACGAAGACCTAGCACCGCACATTTTGGTCCTTCGAGCCGGATCTCACGTATCTTGATCGGACATAGTTTACGTGAAAGTGACGTGAGTGAAGTGTATGAACAGCAGAACATTGGTGAAGGATTTCAGTGTTCGGAAAGGAAACAGTTCAACAGCAACATCTACAGACCAACAAGTAAGATCTTTCTTTTTTATCTCTCCGTAAAAAACAACCAACATGTCATCTCTTGAATCTCAATACTTATTGGCCGAAGACATTGAGCTGGAATACCGTAACTACAAGAAGGATGGAGCCAGCCGAAAGAACAACGTCGAATATTTCAAGCGGCGCTGGAACAGGTTAGAAGAATTATGGAATGAATTTCAATTCAAGCATGACCAGCTGTGCTCCGACATAAGTCGGGCAGACCCGTATTTTACTGAACAGTGGTACGAGAGGCTTCAAGCAGTTTACACGAAGTACAAGAACCAGATCAATGAAGAATATCAACGCTTTACGGCGCAGGTCAGTACATCTCAAGAGAAGCCTGCAACTGACCCGGAAATAAAAGGGAAGTCACTGGAAAGGGAAGAGACTGCAGATCAACCGACTGCTCAACAGCTGCAAACCTCAACAATTGACAGAGGTATTTGTAGTAAAATGGATGAAGCTTTGCGAAAACAGCAAGCTAATTTCAAGGTCTTTACAAGGACAATGGCAAACTTTAACCTTGAAACACTAGTTGAGAAATGGGAGCTCGAGGATGCCCTAAAATCACTTGAAACTCGTTGGGCAGCAATCGACGTCCTGCACTTAGAGATTGATAGCGAATTAGATGGGAAACACCTAGAATATGAGGCAAGGTACACTAAATACGAAATTCAATATCACACTCTCAAGAGAAACATTAACAAAAAAATGTGGTCAGTATCGTACAGAGCCAAATTTACCCCTAAACTAGACATACCAATATTCAGTGGCAACCTCACTCAATGGGTGTCGTTTAAAGACCTCTTCTCGGAGGCGATCCACAACAACCCAACACTCTCAAACGGCCAAAAAATGCAGTTCCTGAAAAGTAAACTAAAGGGAGAAGCTGAGAGATTAATACAACACTTGATTATAAGCTCTGACAACTACATAACATGCTGGGAAATATTGAACCATCGCTATAACAATGAACGTCTCATTTTTACGTCGCAGATAAACATACTGCTTAATCTTCCTATGGTTCAACAAAACTCAATAGCACAAATTAAGAAGATGCATGACGTAACAATGGAAACAATACATGCCATTAAAAATCTAGGCGTGGATACCACCACTTGGGACCCAGTAATTGTCGCTATTCTGGCCCCAAAACTGGACAGCGAGTTACATAACAACTACTTGGAATCGGTTAAGAACCCGAGAGCACTGCCACTACTCCAGGAACTTCTAGACTTTTGGAAAGCAAGTTTACTACTCTGGAAACATCGGCGCGCCGAAAACACGAAACTCCTGTTCATAAATCAAACAACAGTCATCAAGCATCATCTTCAAACATGCGGAACTCTAACTTTAACAAACTAAACAACAACAACAGGAATGGCTACGAACAAAAAGTGGCTAAAACAAATCATGTGTCAGGACAGATCATATGCCCACTATGCGATGAGAAGCATGGAGTCTATAACTGTCGAAAGTTTCTACAGATGGCTGATGACAAAAGGTTAAGCACGGTCAATAAACTTGCAATATGCATAAATTGCCTGTTTTCGCACCACGGCAAACCGTGCAATTCAACAAAAACATGTCGTAAGTGTCAAAGTCCGCACAACACTTTAATTCATGACGCATTGGAAAAATCATCGGTACCATCCACGTCCGGTGCAACCATTGCAAAAACGTCCGAACCGGAGTCGTCGAACTTGCACGTGACGCAAGCGCAATGTCCCGAAGTCCTATTAGGGACAGCTCTGTTAAGAGTACGAGGAGCTGACGGCACATACCATAACATGAGAGCCTTAATAGATCAAGGTTCCCAAATATCTCTTATAACAGAACATGCAGCGCAAGTATTAAGCGACAGCGATGCAAAGGGGTGATCTACGGAGTAGGTCAGAGAGAGAACAACTGCAAGGGAAAAATAAGCATTACTTGCGTTTCCATGAACAATGACTACAAATTCAACACAGAAGTAATTATTATGAGTCATCTTATAAAAAACCTTCCCAACAAAACATTCGCTAAACCCGACTGGCCAAACTTTCAAAACATACAACTTGCAGATCCCGAATTTTATATCAGCCGCCCTGTTGACTTGCTCTTGGGAGCTGACATCTACTCCAACATTATTCTAACTGGGATTATAAAGAGTGATAATCCAACTCAGCCTATAGGCCAACAAACACAGTTGGGCTGGTTGCTATGCGGGAGTGTCCAAACATTCCACTGTAATGTTGTACTGAATGACATAGAAAACATTCAACAGTTCTGGGAAATAGAAGATGTAATGGAAGATGGAGAGCTTTCCTCAGAAGATATTCAATGTCTTGAATATTACAATCAAACGACAAGACGCACTACAGACGGGAGGTATGAAGTCCGACTCCCGATGAAACCAAACTTTGAAAACCAACTCGGCGCTTCAAAAACAAAAGCCTTAGCTCAGTTCCGAAACATAGAACCAAAGTTTAAGAAACAAGAAAACTTGGCTATTGCTTACAAAACATTCATGAAAGAGTACCTAGATATGAATCATATGAAACCCGATAACAGTCAAGAAACGTCACTGGAGTGTTATTTACCTCACCACGGCGTCGAACGTGCTGAATCGACAACTACTAAATATAGAGTTGTGTTTAACGCGTCGTCGAAAACGTCAGCAGGTTGCTCGCTCAACGACCTAATGCTTAAAGGGCCCAACCTACAACAAAATTTACAATCTATACTACTACAATGGCGACAATATCCAATCGCCTTCACTGCAGACATTGAAAAAATGTATAGGCAGATATTGGTCCATGAAACAGATCAATCTTTACAGAAGATCGTTTGGAGACAGTCTCCTGAGCAACCTATTCAAACATTTAAACTAGTAACAGTCACATACGGCACCAAAGCGGCACCGTTCTTAGCCATGATGACCCTAAGGAAATTAGCAGCTGATGAACACCACAACTACCAAAATGTCTCAAAAATTGTGGAACAGTCATTCTACATGGATGATCTGGTCCATGGTGCCTACTCAACAGAAACAGGAATAAACTTAGTAGATAGCCTCAACAAGCTATTGAAAACAGGAGGATTCAATTTACGAAAGTGGTCCACAAACAAAGCAGAAATCTTACAAAACATGACCGACCAACAAGACGGTGGTGACAACATAATCTTTAATTTTAAAACGGAAAACATTTCAAAAACACTTGGCTTATGTTGGAACCCAAACAACGACAAATTCACATTTAAATGTATAATGTCATCAGACATCAAAAAGGTGACAAAACGACTACTTCTGTCGGAAATTTCCAAAATTTTCGACCCATTAGGATGGTTAGCTCCGTTCGTAACAAAACTGAAACTTTTGTTTCAAGAGGTTTGGAAAACAGGTATTAAATGGGACGAACAAGTACCAGGTGCCATCCAACAAGAATTAACCAAACTACAACGAGAGATCAAAATACTAAATGATATAGAAGTGCCTAGATGGATTTTATGTAACGAACACGACGTCATAGAGCTGCATGGCTTTTGTGATGCATCCCAAAAAGCATACGCTGCCGTAGTCTACGCTCGTATCAAACAACAGAAACAAGTAGTATTAGTCGCTGCCAAGACCAAACTTGTCCCACTGAATCAAACACTAACACTCCCTAGGCTGGAGCTGTGTGGAGCCCATCTACTATCTAAACTTATGGCCAAGATTAAGCTAGCCCTACGTCATCATGAGTTGGTGACCTACGGATGGACGGATTCCAAAGTCGTGCTTGGTTGGCTACAAGGAGAAACAAGTCGCTGGAAACCGTTTGTAGCAAACAGAGTTCAACAAACAACAGAAATAATGCCAAAAGAGCAATGGTATTACGTAAACACAACAGAAAACCCGGCGGATGCTGCAAGCAGTGGCATGTATCCTTCTCAGTTATGGAACCACTTCTTGTGGTGGAAAGCTCCGTCTTGGATACCTACATTAGAGGAAAAAATAATCAAACAGACATTTGAAACAGAAGAAGATATAAAACGGGGTCAATCAAACATAACACAACAAATTCAAAATGAAAGCATTATAAGTAATTTGCTGAATAAATACAGCAGTTTTACAAAAATAATACGCGTCGTCGCATGGATACAAAGAGCATGGTCATCTAAACACAAAAAACAAACAACCTACTTAACATTGCACGAGTTACGAAGTGCAAAATTAACAATTATCAGAAACATGCAGAAAAATGAATTGAGGTCAGACATCGAACATATTCGTAAACACGGAAAAGTACACTCCAGTAGCAGACTAGTCAATCTCCACCCTTTCATCGATCAAGATAACATCTTGCGTGTAGGTGGTCGTCTCTCACAAGCAAACATAAACATGGACATGAGACATCCAAAAATTATTCCCCACGAATCTCGCTTGGCCGAATTATTGATTGACCACGCCCACAACCTAACTTTCCATGGTGGACCAAGACTTACGTTGGCCCATTTGAGACGCGAGTTTTGGATTACCGGAGGGAATAACCACGTCAAGAAGCAACTAAGAAAATGTATCACATGCCGCAAGCAGGAAGGGAGAACTCAACAACAGTTGATGGGAGATCTACCTGCCGCCCGAGTTAATCCTGCTCATCCGTTCTACCATACTGGCGTCGACTACACTGGATTTGTCGACGTCAAATATAACAAAGGAAGAGGTGTAAAAACAACAAAAGGGTATGTAGCTGTATTCATTTGTATGGTGACCAAAGCCGTACATTTGGAACTGGTGTCAGCACTAACTAGCTCATCGTTCTTAGCAGCGTTGAGGCGAATGACCGCAAGACGGGGAGCGCCACAACATCTATATAGTGATAACGGCACTAACTTTGTTGGCGCGAACAAGATCCTCCAACAAGAATGGCAAGAGCTTCAACAAACATTTAGCGATAATTTCCTGACTGAAATAGCGGAAATGAACATAGAGTGGCACTTCAACGCACCTGCATGGCCCAGTGCTGGCGGACTCTGGGAACGTGCGGTAAGAAGCTTAAAACATCACCTGCGAAGAGTTATCGGCGAACAAAAATTAACATTTGAGGAATACTCCACTATCCTAGCGCAACTGGAAGCCTGTCTCAATTCAAGACCATTATGCGCGATCACCGAAGATATAGAAGATTTAGACTTTCTAACCCCGGCACACTTTCTAACGGGACGAGCCGGAATAACGATTATTGAGACAGAGAAAGACGCTCGCACACGATGGCATTTAACCCAGAAGCTAGTACGAGACATCTGGAAAAGATGGAAAGCGGAGTACCTCACCCAATTAACAGCAAGACCAAAGTGGCAGAAACATCAACAAAACATTAAAACTGGTGACATGGTTGCTATCCACGAAGACAATCTTCCCCCAGGGAAATGGGCCTTAGGAAGAGTAGTCGAGAGTCATCTAGGCAAAGACGGATATGTGAGGGTTGTTACTCTGAAGACTAAAAGTGGCTACATGAAGAGGCCGATTGTGAAGCTATCATTGTTACCCTTAGATCCCTCAACACAAAACATTCAAACAAAACCAGAACACTTACAACAATCAAACCCTAAACCGTCGACATGTCCACCAGAAAACATAAAACGAACACAAAAACACTCCAAGTTATCTTTTGGAACTATTGCTTTGACGTGCTTATATCTTCTGAGCATGATCACCGGTGGGTGGTGCTTCAAAAGTACCGAACTAAATGAGAACAGAGGCATTTATTTCGACAAATTAGCTAACCTACAACTTATTTGGGACGAATGGAAGATAGTTACCTATTACGACATGCAGCCGTACTGGGATGGAACTTCAACTTACCAACAATATTATCGATACTTAGACTCCATTTGTTTCATAATAAAACAATTAACTAATTGCGAGACACTCATGTTACAATTACGTCATGGGTATAGTGAGTTAGAAAACAACAATCGAGTTCTGCTGCATCAACAAATAAGCGCTCGTGCCCGTAGACGGCGTGGTGTCATTAACGGTGTCGGATATCTTGCCAACACACTATTCGGAGTATTGGACGACCGTTTCGCAGAACAGTACGAGAAAGACATAACGCTTATTAAAAACAATCAGAATCACCTTGCATTACTATGGAAAAACCAAACATCGGTCATAGAAGCTGAGTATAACATGCTAAAGAGAACAGAAAATACTTTGCAACAGCTAAAGAACATAACTAGTCAACATCTGGAGAATCTCGACAGAGTAACAAATAATCTGGCCAAACATATGAACGAAATATCCTACACTGCGGAATTTACGTTAACCGCAATGACTGCAAACAATATGCTAACGCAGCTGAAAAACATGCAAGACTCCCTAATTGACACGATAACCCGGGTGTACCACGGTCACATTAACCTACATCTCTTGGACCCCCAACAACTACAAGCACAACTAAACATTATCTCTGGACAATTGAATAAAGAAACCACCCTTCCTATCAACAACATACAAACAGACATGCACAACATATATCAGTTATTGAAAGTTAAGGCAAAAATAACACAGAAATTCATGATCATCGAAATAACAGTTCCGCTGATCAGCCGGGATAATTATATTTTATACAACATTATAAGCCTACCTCACCAAGTTGGTAAAAACATGGTTTCAATTATTCCAATTGAAACACACGTAGCTATGAACCTACAGAAGGATTCCTACTTACCCGTCACATTATCCGACTTAGAACATTGTACGCTACGAGACGCATCCACATACCTATGTCAACTGAAGACACCTACTTTCAAACTCCACGCAGATACAGATCTTTGTGTTAAACATACCGATAATGCAACGAACTGCAAAACAAGCGTCGAAACATGCATAAGCAGATGGATAAGTTTAACTAAAGCAAACCAATACATGTACTTCTGTTGTGATCAGTGCCAACTAAGAGTCATATGTAATGATCAAGCAACGGCACCTCGATTCACAGGAGTTAATATTATAAACATTGAAGAAAACTGCTTAGTTAAAACAGAAAACTTCACAATCCATAGTCACAAACTTCAGAGCAATAGAATGGACGTTAGAAACGATCTACTAATACCGGAAATAGACCCCATAAACCACATCATTAATATAAGTGCTACACATGAATACCTGAACGTCCAAAACATGACTGACACCAACAACATACAACAACTACGAGAACTAGCAGAAGATCAAGTTCCTGGAACAAAGCGAGGCCCTACCAAACAGCATATCTACTCATGACGTACACCATTACTATGTACAGCAGTTATCGCTATCGGGTTGCTGTATGTGTGCAAGCCAAGATGCCTCCGCTGCCGACCAGCTTCTTCGAATACTGTGCGGGCGGAAAGCACGACTAAAGTCGAGCCCGATGTTCACGTTAATATCAACAGTGTTAAATGTGCGTGTAGTGAGCAAAAACAACTAGATGAGTGTAGTGAACAGACAATAGTGAACGGACCTTCTTATAAAAACAAGGGTACAACCCCAGTGTTGAGAAAAATCTCATTTAGTGACGCCTCGTAACGACCTACGTTCGCGTTGCTACCCATAGAGACTTTAAGTGAATAATTTGTGAACAATTATGAATCCTCTTCTCCCTCTTCCAAACATTGCCTCCATCCTCATCCTCTTCTCTGCCCTCCGGCAAGATGTTCGGTGTAACGTCACCGAACAATAACTCACACTATACACTATTAGCGCACGCGCCTATAAAGCGATGAGCCGCCTAAAATCAGTCAGTGCATTACACGGGCACATCGCGACCGGGTGCATTCAGAACATTCCTAACATTATAACATTTTAACATAACTTTAGAATTAGTATTTACTTTGTAACAGTTTAATAGATTTGGTGGATTAACAACATTGACTTTCATTTACAACAAACTTTCCGACAAACGAAGACCTAGCACCGCACACTATGACACGGCATTACTGTAGCTTCCCATTTGTGAAAGAATTTTCGGGATCGGATCAGTAGTTCCGAAGATTACCCCCTACATACAAACAAATTTTGCCTCTTTATATTATTAGTATAGATTAAAAAAAAGGATAATAAATCAATACAATAATTAAACACAGGCTTTATTTTTCTGATTTGATTTAGTTTCGCAGCTTAGACTAACATTAAAATACTACTGTCCCAAAATTTTATTTTTATATTTTAGATTCATTTCCATCGTCCGTGATTGCTGAAAACTCAAAAAAAAATGTTTATTTTTCCGGAATAGAAGTCCTTCTAAACAATTGAGGTACAATACCATACTAAGCTACCAAAACAATACAATACAACAATACAATAGCATACCATATATGTTACAATATTATCTTACCCATACATTATTACTCCCCAAATTATAGGGAAAAAATTTAACAAATGGCAACCCTTCGATACACACTTATATAAAAAGGTGGCTTCACTTTTGATGTTCGCGGCGCTCCATCTTCCTTTTTTTGTTGATCTGAGTTCACAACATTATCAAGTTGTGTTCTTTGTTTATGAAACATTTGTTGCGGTTTTTCAAATTTGCGGTAAGTTTCTGGATTTTGTCTGTTCTTAATTGTCCTGTCAGTGAGTGCAGCGTAGCATGCTTAGTTGAGTAATGCCTCTTTATATTGAATTCTTTCATTACTGAAATGGATTCATTACACAGCAAACAAATAGGCTTACCATTATGCAAGATAAAAAAGAATTCTTCAGTCCATTTTTCTTGAAACTGGCGACCCTCTGTATCTACTTTTCGATTCTTTCCACCAGACATCATTTTTGTTTACTTTTCGTTCAATAAACTTAATAACAAACTATAATATAGTTAGTAACCACTCAAGATGCACACAAAGTCACAAAGCAAGTTGACGGCTCGAGCAGTTCGCTAGGATATCGCTTGTCCAAGTTATCACCTCGGCCTCGGTAGCTCAAATAGAACTGAACTAACGTTCGGGCCATCCACCCATTTATATAGGCCAAATGAAGGAATAATCTGGAATAAACTAGTTTAGAATAATTGAGAAGCAATACATCTTTTGATGTGTCGCCCGTGAGGCGGCAAACCTCAAATAATTTGATCGAGCAAGCCGAGTGGGCGGCAAATATCAAAGGATTTGATGTTTGCCGCCTCACTGTCACTCCCGTGAGTATAAGTACCTAATGTAATATTTTTTTTATTGGGTTTTTTCAAAGTGTCTCGCGGGCCGGATCATATCTTACAGCGGGCCGGTTGTTGCCCATATATGATTTAGAGGATAGAAGCTCGGTAGTGCATATGTAGCTGGCGTAAATGGCGCTGTAATCGCGCGCAGCACGACGCATTCGGAACTAAATTGACCTTCTCGTGCTGTTTGTTTAGTGATTACTCAGCAGTACATCGATCGGTTGCAGCGGGAGTGGTCGCGTCTGACAGAGCTCACGACGTTATGGTAGGTGTGATGCATAAAACTCATACTTGTGACCATTAAAAGTTGCAGTTTAAAAAAAGAGTGGTTTGAGCAAGAGCTCGGGTAGCAAGAGCTCGGGTAGCAAGAGCTCGGGTAGCAAGAGCTCGGGTAGCAAGAGCTCGGGTAGCAAGAGCTCGGGGAGCAAGAGCTCGGGTAGCGAGAGCTCGGGTAGCAAGAGCTCGGGTAGCAAGAGCTCGGGGAGCAAGAGCTCGGGTAGCAAGAGCTCGGGTAGCAAGAGTTTGGGTAGCAAGAGCTCGGGGAGCAAGAGCTCGGGTAGCAAGAGCTCGGGTAGCAAGAGCTCGGGGAGCAAGAGCTCGGGTAGCAAGAGCTCGGGTAGCAAGAGCTCGGGGAGCAAGAGCTCGGGTAGCAAGAGCTCGGGTAGCAAGAGCTCGGGTAGCAAGAGCTCGGGTAGCAAGAGCTCGGGGAGCAAGAGCTCGGGTAGCAAGAGCTCGGGTAGCAAGAGCTCGGGTAGCAAGAGCTCGGGGAGCAAGAGCTCGGGTAGCAAGAGCTCGGGTAGCAAGAGCTCGGGGAGCAAGAGCTCGGGTAGCAAGAACTCGGGGAGCAAGAGCTCGGGTAGCAAGAGCTCGGGGAGCAAGAGCTCGGGGAGCAAGAGCTCGGGTAGCAAGAGCTCGGGTAGCGAGAGCTCGGGTAGCGAGAGCTCGGGTAGCAAGAGCTCGGGTAGCGAGAGCTCGGGTAGCAAGAGCTCGGCTAGCAAGAGCTCGGGTAGCAAGAGCTCGGCTAGCAAGAGCTCGGGTAGCAAGAGCTCGGGTAGCAAGAGAGAGAGGTTCCGGCCCTCGATGATCCACTTTGACCTCGGCGGAACGTATTCGTCTCCACAACGCGATAGATTGAGCCAAGCGCAGGAACCACAGCCATCTTCGTGTGCGGCGGCTCAAGCGGCGTCAGGCAGTCTCGAGCTCTGCTGTTTGATATAACTGCGGCTGCAATGGTGGCAGAGAACGAGACCAGCTCATCGACACCCTCGAGAAGGAGCCAGGCGACACCCGACAGTGACAGTACAAGGCCACAGTTAGAGCAGATTGCGCGTGCGCCTGATTACCGTAAGCGCTGGAATTTGGCTACAGCCCGGCACAAGTGCGTGTTTATCGAGAACAAGTTTGGCTACAGCCCGGCACGAGTGCGTGTTTATCGAGAACAAGTTTGGCTACAGCCCGGTACAAGTGCGTGTTTATCGAGAACAAGTTTGGCTACAGCCCGGTACAAGTGCGTGTTTATCGAGAACAAGTTTGGCTACAGCCCGGTACAAGTGCGTGTTTATCGAGAACAAGTTTGGCTACAGCCCGGCACGAGTGCGTGTTTATCGAGAACAAGTTTGGCTACAGCCCGGTACAAGTGCGTGTTTATCGAGAACAAGTTTGGCTACAGCCCGGTACAAGTGCGTGTTTGTCGAGAACAAGTTTGGCTACAGCCCGGCACGAGTGCGTGTTTATCGAGAACAAGTTTGGCTACAGCCCGGTACAAGTGCGTGTTTATCGAGAACAAGTTTAGCTACAGCCCGGTACAAGTGCGTGTTTATCGAGAACAAGTTTGGCTACAGCCCGGCACGAGTGCGTGTTTATCGAGAACAAGTTTGGCTACAGCCCGGCACGAGTGCGTGTTTATCGAGAACAAGTTTGGCTACAGCCCGGTACAAGTGCGTGTTTGTCGAGAACAAGTTTGGACACAAGTGTGATGTATGTGACCGGTTGTGGTTCAAGAAAGATTTAAAATCAGCAACTGCAGCCGTGTCGTGATTTCAAGAGAAAACATTTCCAGGAGACAATACAGCGAACTTTAAACTCTGTCGCAACTGCTTGGACGCACATAAACGTCGATGGATGCCCGCCATGAGCAGGAGCCACGGGTATAGATGTCCGCCTTACCCTACCCATCTAACATAGCCAGGGCTGATCGAGGAGAGGCTCGTCTCCCCAAGGTTGCCGTACACGCAAATACGACGGTCGCGACATGTAAGGCAGTACGGCATTGTGGGACAAGTCATTAATATTCCGGGTGACGTAAGCAACATGCTGCAACCCCTACCCCGTCAGGTAGACGACGACTATGCGATACATGTTAATGACCTGTGAATGAGTGATCGCTTAATAAAGCGATCACTCATTCACAGGTCTGCGTACTCGAGCGGGTCTGTACACAAAGGACAGGTGAAAGCGTGGTTGCATTATCTCACCAACAAACCTTTATATCACACTAGCTTCCACCCGCTACTTCGTCCGCGTAAAATTTCTTGTTCCCCCGACCCACCCCGTCGCATCGCATCGCCTGCCCGCGCTGTTACTTCGTTTTCGCTTAGCGCTCGTTCTTCCTTTTTTTGTTTTTGCTCGGCTTCTAAGAGTCCTAGCGTAATGTTACATACCTATAGCCTTCCTCAAGAATTGGACTTTATAAAGCAAAAAAAATTTTTCAAATCTGACTTGTAGTGACAGAGATTAGCGCGTTCAAACAGTCAATAAAAAATAAAATGTGTCGGTAACTAATAGACTAAGCGCATTTTTCTTACTTTAAGATTTTTATAGCCGTCGTAATTTCTAAACGAAAGGTCCGAATTGAATAATTCAAAAAGGAATTTACATGTACTTAATCAACCTTGATGATTAAACTATTTAGGGCCGATTTTTCAATCGTCAGATACATTTTATCTGGGGAATATATTTGACGTTTTGACAGCTTTTGTATAGAAAATATGTCAAACCGCCATATTTACTCCTCAGATGAAAGTTATCTGAGGATTGAAAAATCGGCTCATAATTGGATAAGGATTAAGGCGCTATTTTGAAAATAAATCGTAGCTCGATGGGCGTGACTTAGCCCCCCGTGCGGGGAGCGGCGAATGCAGTTTACGCGGTCGGGAGAACCGAGTACGCACTTCTTGGAATTCCTGAAATATTAGCACACAGGAGGTATGGAGTAGACAAATAATACAAATATTGAATTTTCAACCATTCTTTTTATTTAGTACACCATATAATAAAAATTAAATAGGTAATGAAGGTATATAACAAATGTTTATTACTTTTCTAATTGTGTTCTTATAATAAAAACGTGGTGCATGTACTAAGAATATTTTTTTATTTAAATAATTAATATATATATATATTTCTAATATTTAACCTACTTAAAAAAACTTGTCTATTTGTATATATAATAATATATGTTCGCAATTTTATCGTAAACTACTGAACCGATTTTGATCATTCTTTCACTGGTATAATCTAGTTACCCCAAGTATGGTTTTAGTGTACAAAATATCAACAAAATTATAGGCGAAATATGACAGAGCTCCACAAAACAAAGAAAATATAAACATTATTTTAAGAAAATAAAAAAACCTACAAAATAACCTCGGAAGTCGGTGGCAAACAACAGTCAAAAAGCAAAAGCCACCGATATTCGAAATTAAGGTTGTTTTCTAGTTTTTAGTAGATTTTTTTTAGAAGACGGTTGTTTTTTTTATATAAAAAAGTTTTTATTTAATCAATGTCATTTGACTAAATTAAAAAAAGAACATGAATTTTTCCCCGTATATAGGCAAAATTTTGGATCCTTATTACCAATTTTTTTATGTTTTAATTAAAAAGTACTGAAATCTTAATCAGTTTCGTAGATTTCGTCGGTAGAGTTTTCCAGCCGATCTATTCTGTAAACATCACACCGTGAGCACTTAGGTGAAGTGAGTTTGAAGTGAGCTCAATTCCTAGAAGAGTAAGGTGGGATGACAGTTCACATCACGCTCACTTTACCTAAATGTTCACGGTGGGATCTTTACAGAATAGCAGCACTGTTCCAGAAATTCAATATTTTCTTTTTCCTGAATTCTTTCATCTTCTATTTCTGTGCCTGTTTTGTCATCTACATTTCTCTTGTTTGGTCTCTTCTTTGAAATTACGTACTCAGGATCTCGAATTGGTCTGTTTCTTGTATAACGTGGGTCGACAAGTTCAGGCAAAAGGCAATCAAAGTATAATGACAACAAGTTGGGCTCCATTATTGTATGCCAATAATTGTCATCTTTTAAAACTAATTCAGTCTTTATTATATTTTCCCCATACCAAACTGCTAATAAACATTTGTTAAATTTACAAATGTGCATTTGGCCTTGCACTTGTATGAACCAATCTGATTTTTTATTCACACTGACTTCTCCTGTTTTTTTATCATAACGCCAAAAGTGCATTTTGCCCTCTTGAATCGCAGCGTCAATTCCTACTTTGTAAGGTGCAATAGGGCATTTGATTTCAACAAGCATGTCATTAGCAATCCCATCCGGCGTTGCCCCTAAAAACGGGCACTTATTATCGTCAATGAAGAAATCACATTATTGTATATTTACCTGTACTAAATTAGACAATTGCTCAATAGCAGCTTTTTCATTTTTCTTCTCGTGGCTTATAGATGCCACATGGTCGATATTTGCTTTATACAACATGTTTTTCACCATATTAGCACAACTATTAGTTTTTATCCTTTTTACCACCTTCCCGAAATTGGACGCTGTTAAAAGATTTCTACATAATTCTAGCCACTCCCCACTTTCACTCTGTAGTATTGTCCTCTCCTGTATCTCTTTGCGTTCTTCATCAGATTTTTCAAAGACGTTAATTTTGTGAGGTTATATGTATCAGAATCCATATCAGGTCTGTCATCATTTTCGCAAAAATTAATATCTATTTTCTTAGAAAACAATTTAGGTTTTTTTTTTCTATTTAACGTTTGGTTGTACATTCTTGTATTTTCTACTCGTTCTTCATATTTCTTGATTTTTGGTAAAGGACTCGTATTGTGAATAGTTTTGTGGACAGTCGTCAATAATTTCCCAGAGTTAAATGATACTACTGCCCCTGCGCACCTTTCCTGATAAGACCGTTTAAGATCATAATTGACTCTTTTGCCGCCAACTAATTTGGCAACTACTCCATTAAAATTCTCTACAATGTTGCTGTCTACATTTTCAATTAAGCTCCTTGAGTGTGATGCAACATTGCACATTAAATATTTCATCTGATGCCAGAGACGTGTGTTAAACATAGTTTTTGATTCTTCATTTGAATTTTCACCTCAAATATTTTTATTACAAGAATTATGGTGCTCGAATGTATGATAAATGGCATTCGTAATATCTTGGTGCAGATTTTTTATGTTGTATGATTGCTGCAGATTTTGTAAGCCATGATATTTGATGGCGCTACATATGTACTTTCGTATCTTTAAAATCTTATTTGTAGTTAATATGTTCCTTTCTGTTTTAGGATACTTTGTATCTGTTTTTAAATTTTGGAATTTGTTACAAAAATTTCTTAATATGTGATTTTTGCAACCAATCTTTTCAACCGTGATTGAGGGATATGGTCGAGTGTCAAGTATTTTTGCATAAGTGCTACTGTCTCCATTAGCTATGTATCGTCCATAGATAACGCCGTGCATTTCTATGGACTGTTTAAATCCTTCGGCAATAATAGTGGATTCCATAGCTGTTGAAGATCCGCTATAATTTTTAAAACACTCATGTTGTTGTACTACTTCATTCAATTTTTCCGCTCTAGCACAAATACAACAGTATTTGTTTTTAACTGCCATAAAGAACTTGAAAAAATCGTCTACCTATAATTGTCGCTGCGCCAGATAGTGCAGCATAATTAGTTCTGTATGAACCTTAAGCCCAACAACCACCTAAGATTACATCTATTATTGGTATGCCATCTTTAGTAACCTTTCCTTCTTTGACCGCCGCTTCTTTCTCCCTTTCCCCCGCTTTTCTCATTCTTCCCATGCCGTCACTTCCCATTCGTCACATACTTCATCTTGTACCTTTTTGTACCTGTATTCCGACATAGATGGTAAATCGACAGCTGCCGAAAACTGTTTAAGTTGAGCGTTACCACAACCAGCTGCCATCATCCCGGCTACCGCCATTTTATTCAACCTTTGTGTTGAGTTTTGTACTTTAAACTTTGTGTTATGTTATGTACAAGAAAATGTGAACTCAGATGTAAGGCCAGAAACTTTTCGGATTCTAATTTGATAGTTGTAAAGCCGCAATGGAACGTTGATTCGTGGCTTGATATTTTAACAAATTCATTAAAAAAGTAATTTACATCAACAACTCAGTGGCCACTGATGTCGGCAGTTTTGGACTCCTGAAAGAAAAAGTATAAGTTAACTTGGAAAAATTCTATTTACGCCAAGCTCTATACTGGAAAGTACATAGTAAATAAAATGAGAGAACTCACATTTTCTTCAAATTCGATTTCGTATGGCAGTGGTTCTTCTTCCTCATCTTCGTTATCGACATCATGTTGTTGCTTTCTTTTATTTCTGGAATAAAAACGTTCATCAACATTCAAGTGGAGCATAATGAAATTCATTCAGATTGTTTTTTATTTTTGATAACTTTTGTTCTACGACTTTAAAAAATCGAAAAAAAAGCTACTCTAGTTGGCAAGAAAACTAAAATGATTAAAAAACTGAAATTAACTTATTATATTAAATGACACACAATAATCCAAACCTCAATAAAATAAAAATAATAATTTCGACTTAACTCACCTTTTTTCGCAATTCAAATGCGACTCCATTCGTTTTTGTGCTCTTAGTCTGTCACACGCGGTAAAAGTATTTGACGTATTATTGTTGTACTGTTGACATATTTCTAACCTAAAAAAGTAAACAGTACATTTAAGCCTTTTTATATTTATTTCATAAATATTTTCTTCTAGCAAATAGAATGCTTACCCATTATTACTTTGCGAGGCAAGGATAGGTTGTAGCTGATTATCTAAATTTATGAGCGAAGGTGGCGACTTGGATTCTTTCTTATTGGCTATTTATACTGTTTTCCTGTAAAATGAGTCCATTTATAAAAACCGGTCAAGTGGTTGAGAATTTAGGATCTAACAACAGAAAAAAATTACAAAAGAAGTAGGCTCTCGAGCGCAACTCATTATTTATTTTAGATGTCATCTTTGTCTTCCATCGGGCATGATTGCAGTCATGAACGTGCTCATAACTGATACAATAGAAACTAATTATTGTACATAACTATATACTTACTTACTTGTTACTCTCTCTCGTTTTCTGAGTCCTCATCTTCAGGTACTTCAAACATTGTATTTTATTTAATTTTGATTTCATATTTCTTCCCATTTTTACTTTTAATTAAATAAAAACTCGTCACAAATAGAAAAAGATACGTTATAGGTAGTTCAATCGCAAGAATCGTCTTTATATACCTATTCAACACTAATTAACTAACAATCTACTAACTTTTACTATATAAACCATTATTATAATCACGAAAATCCGATAGCACCGATCTGCAGACAAACGTCATAGGTCCGTCGTCGATGAAGCGCACCAGGCGACTGATCTAGTACGCGAGCGAAAGTGATGCAATGACTTTTGAAATGCAAAAGAAGAGATGGCTATAATGTGCGTGCGCTTAGAATAAAACGACGTATGTGCCAAAACGAATTTACTCCATTTTTAACAAAATAAATAAATAAAATTTAAAATCACTGAGTAAACTTTGATATGATAATTTTCTGTTTTAAAGTAAATTCCATTGAATAACTCTTAAGCGTTACGCCGTGATGTCGAAAAAAGTAAAAAAATAGATATCTTTGCAATTTTTTTGTATCGAAAAAAAATCATGTAATCGTGTATTCCTTTTGCATGATACTAGACCAAAGAGTCAAAAAACATATACCAAAATGTTAAATCCCTATTCCACATACTCAACAAGTTACACGAAATAGAAAAACCACATTTTTTTCAACACATCACCTTAATACAATGTTTATGAAAACACCATCGCAAGTAACGCATTGTTTTATGACAAATTTGATTACCATTAAAAATGTTATAGTGAGCCAACCTTAAAAGATAGACATATGCTGTTGCGAACTTTTTTTTAGAAGTTTTTAAGAGGAACAATCCTGTCATACATGATTTTTGCGTAACTTTAACCGTTTACGCAGCGCACGCAACGGAAGCTCGCAAAAGGAATAAACTTTCCCAGTTTTTGCAACATTTTTCATTGATGCTCCGCTCCTATTGGTCGTAGCGTGATGTTATATAGCCTATAGCCTTTCTCGATAAATGTACTATCCGACACTAAAAGAATTTTCCAATTCGAACTAGTAGTTCCTGAGATTAGCGCGTTCAACCAAACAAACAAACAAACTCTTCCTCTTTATAATATTAGTATAGATATAGTACAGATTGTAACATTCGCATCGACTGGGAACGACTGGAGCAGGAATATAGAAGCCCAGCGCCAGCCCCACGTCTGCGGCTGAGGTGGAAGAAGCCGCCATCAAACCACTGGACTGCACGCGAGCACCAGAGTTTGACATCCGCGACGTTCCACAGCATACGATGGTGCGGAATGAGTTGGAATGTCTAGATATCGCTCCGGGACAGTGTGTGAGTCCACTTAACATCATCTATGATCGTCACGCTGAACAATTAAGTTTTCAAGTACAAGCACTAGTGCTCGGGTTGAGTATATTGTTATGTCCAGTAGTGAACGTCTGTCGGCTGAAATATATCCGCCGACGTCGTCCTATCGCGCCAACTTGACAACTGTTCTCACTGGCTACGGCTTTAATTAACAAATTCCGTCAGTCCGCAGCGGGAGGTGGCGGCTCTTTCCCGCGCCTTCCTATCGTTAATCTCAGTTAGAAGACGGTTCCGCCCGGCTGGCTTGTCTGTCTCACTAACTTCCACCAAGAAGGACCCGCGCATCGTGCTTAGAGTCGCGGAAACACAAGCTCAGTGCGCGGTTCGTCGCAGACCGCTACTGGTCGCTGTTTATAAACATGCAACCGCTGCACGAAGCCGCAAAACGCTACACAACACTGCACTACACTGCACAACACTGCACAACACTGCACAACACTGCACAACACTGCACAACACTGCACAACACTGCACAACACTGCACAACACTGCACAACACTGCACTACACTGCACAACACTGCAAAATGCTGAAAAACGCTGCACAACGCTGCACAACACTGCACAACACTGCACAACACTGCACAACACTGCACAACACTGCACAACACTGCACAACACTGCACAACACTGCACTACACTGCACAACACTGCAAAATGCTGAAAAACGCTGCACAACACTGCACAACACTGCACAACACTGCACAACGCTGCACAACGCTGCACAACACTGCACAACACTGCACTACACTGCACAACACTGCACAACGCTGCACAACGCTGCACAATACTGCACAACGCTGCACAACGCTGCACTCTGAAGAACTACTGCACTGAACAATTGACTATTTTAATGCTTCTCAACTGGAAACTAATTTGAATGTCGACGATGAAGTACCTAATCATCTAGTGAGTAGTTTTGAATACAGGAACTCGCATGAATACAGGAACTCGCATGAATACAGGAACTCGCATGAATACAGGAACTCGCATGAATACAGGAACTCGCATGAATACAGGAACTCGCATGAATACAGGAACTCGCATGAATACAGGAACTCGCATGAATACAGGAACTCGCATGAATACAGGAACTCGCATGAATACAGGAACTCGCATGAATACAGGAACTCGCATGAATACAGGAACTCGCATGAATACAGGAACTCGCATGAAAAGCACTCGAGTTGTTAAATTGTACGGCGAGATAACGGGCCCACGTTGATCAGGAACGCGCGAGTCAAGATAACGAGACCAGACAGTCATCAATAGAGATGACATTATTACCCGATAACAACGGGATAAGCGGAATGAAAAGTCAAGATAACGAGACCAGACAGTTATCCATAAAGATAACGCTAACGACCCGATACCGACGATCCCGATAACGACGGCGACGGAACAAACGGAATAGGTTATAAGTTAAGAAATAAATATAAATAAGTTATGATGGCAAACGTCCTGCCCCCACTACTGTATTAACTGATAAGACTTAATATATAAGCTAACCCAAATATAATTCAACACGCATTATTGTATCAACTCTACAACATACCACTGTATTACTACTCGTAACACGCTTTGAGAATAAAATTATTTTTATCTCAATCACCAGTCTCAGTCTTATAACTCGCGCGTCTGTGCAGACGCCACCAAATGATAACATAACAAAGACTAATTGAACCTGCCCACCGCCGACAACATTGGCGTCTCGCGTGTCTGTTGTTGTGACCGCCAACTCCTACAGCATCAGGCAGACAGCCTTCACAACAACGGTTGCGAATGTTTGCTAGAACATGCCACTCATGCACCGCGCAATGTTTGGAAACTTCTGGTTTTCTTGTAATCGTAGCGTTCAATGAAACGTTTACAATAAGAAGGGAAAGGCAGAGGGTGAACGATGCGGGCGGCCCTCGGCCTCCACTAGGGCAGGCTCCACTCAAGTACGATCGCTCAGAGGAGTTAGGGGGATCAAAGTGGCAGCACGAGCACACGCGAGCTCAAGCGCTGCTCGAGCGCACCGCCCCGCGGCCACCTCTCACTGCGCCACTACAGCAGTGAGTCGTGCGCACACTCGTCATGACACTAGCGCGCCGCCCCGCGGCCACCTCTCACTGCGCCACTACAGCAGTGAGTCGTGCGCACACTCGTCATGACACTCGCGCGCCGCCCCGCGGCCACCTCTCACTGCGCCACTACAGCAGTGAGTCGTGCGCACACTCGTCATGACACTCGCGCGCCGCCCCGCGGCCACCTCTCACTGCGCCACTACAGCAGTGAGTCGTGCGCACACTCGTCATGACACTCGCGCGCCGCCCCGCGGCCACCTCTCACTGCGCCACTACAGCAGTGAGTCGTGCGCACACTCGTCATGACACTAGCGCGCCGCCCCGCGGCCACCTCTCACTGCGCCACTACAGCAGTGAGTCGTGCGCACACTCGTCATGACACCAGCGCACCGCCCCGCGGCCACCTCTCACTGCGCCACTACAGCAGTGAGTCGTGCGCACACTCGTCATGACACCAGCGCGCCGCCCCGCGGCCACCTCTCACTGCGCCACTACAGCAGTGAGTCGTGCGCACACTCGTCATGACACTAGCGCGCCGCCCCGCGGCCATCTCTCACAGCGCCACTACAGCAGTGAGTCGTGCGCACACTCGTCATGACACCAGCGCACCGCCCCGCGGCCACCTCTCACTGCGCCACTACAGCAGTGAGTCGTGCGCACACTCGTCATGACACCAGCGCGCCGCCCCGCGGCTACCTCTCACTGCGCCACTACAGCAGTGAGTCGTGCGCACACTCGTCATGACACCAGCGCACCGCCCCGCGGCCATCTCTCACTGCGCCACTACAGCAGTGAGTCGTGCGCACACTCGTCATGACACTAGCGCGCCGCCCCGCGGCCACCTCTCACTGCGCCACTACAGCAGTGAGTCGTGCGCACACTCGTCATGACACTAGCGCGCCGCCCCGCGGCCACCTCTCACTGCGCCACTACAGCAGTGAGTCGTGCGCACACTCGTCATGACACCAGCGCACCGCCCCGCGGCCACCTCTCACTGCGCCACTACAGCAGTGAGTCGTGCGCACACTCGTCATGACACCAGCGCGCCGCCCCGCGGCCACCTCTCACTGCGCCACTACAGCAGTGAGTCGTGCGCACACTCGTCATGACACCAGCGCACCGCCCCGCGGCCATCTCTCACTGCGCCACTACAGCAGTGAGTCGTGCGCACACTCGTCATGACACTAGCGCGCCGCCCCGCGGCCACCTCTCACTGCGCCACTACAGCAGTGAGTCGTGCGCACACTCGTCATGACACTAGCGCGCCGCCCCGCGGCCACCTCTTACTGCGCCACTACAGCAGTGAGTCGTGCGCACACTCGTCATGACACTAGCGCGCCGCCCCGCGGCCACCTCTCACTGCGCCACTACAGCAATGAGTCGTGCGCACACTCGTCATGACACTAGCGCGCCGCCCCGCGGCCACCTCTCACTGCGCCACTACAGCAGTGAGTCGTGCGCACACTCGTCATGACACCAGCGCGCCGCCCCGCGGCCACCTCTCACTGCGCCACTACAGCAGTGAGTCGTGCGCACACTCGTCATGACACTAGCGCGCCGCCCCGCGGCCACCTCTCACTGCGCCACTACAGCAGTGAGTCGTGCGCACACTCGTCATGACACTAGCGCGCCGCCCCGCGGCCACCTCTCACTGCGCCACTAGAGCAGTGAGTCGTGCGCACACTCGTCATGACACTAGCGCGCCGCCCCGCGGCCACCTCTCACTGCGCCACTAGAGCAGTGAGTCGTGCGCACACTCGTCATGGCACCAGCGCGCCGCCCCGCGGCCACCTCTCACTGCGCCACTACAGCAGTGAGTCGTGCGCACACTCGTCATGACACCAGCGCGCCGCCCCGCGGCCACCTCTCACTGCGCCACGACAGCAGTGAGTCGTGCGCACACTCATCATGACACCAGCGCGCCGCCCCGCGGCCACCTCTCACTGCGCCACTACAGCAGTGAGTCGTGCGCACACTCGTCATGACACCAGCGCGCCGCCCCGCGGCCACCTCTCACTGCGCCACTACAGCAGTGAGTCGTGCGCACACTCGTCATGACACTAGCGCGCCGCCCCGCGGCCACCTCTCACTGCGCCACTACAGCAGTGAGTCGTGCGCACACTCGTCATGACACCAGCGCGCCGCCCCGCGGCCACCTCTCACTGCGCCACTACAGCAGTGAGTCGTGCGCACACTCGTCATGACACCAGCGCGCCGCCCCGCGGCCACCTCTCACTGCGCCACTACAGCAGTGAGTCGTGCGCACACTCGTCATGACACCAGCGCGCCGCCCCGCGGCCACCTCTCACTGCGCCACTACAGCAGTGAGTCGTGCGCACACTCGTCATGACACCAGCGCACCGCCCCGCGGCCACCTCTCACTGCGCCACTACAGCAGTGAGTCGTGCGCACACTCGTCATGACACCAGCGCGCCGCCCCGCGGCCACCTCTCACTGCGCCACTACAGCAGTGAGTCGTGCGCACACTCGTCATGACACCAGCGCACCGCCCCGCGGCCACCTCTCACTGCGCCACTACAGCAGTGAGTCGTGCGCACACTCGTCATGACACTAGCGCGCCGCCCCGCGGCCACCTCTCACTGCGCCACTACAGCAGTGAGTCGTGCGCACACTCGTCATGACACCAGCGCGCCGCCCCGCGGCCACCTCTCACTGCGCCACTACAGCAGTGAGTCGTGCGCACACTCGTCATGACACCAGCGCGCCGCCCCGCAGCCACCTCTCACTGCGCCACTACAGCAGTGAGTCGTGCGCACACTCGTCATGACACCAGCGCGCCGCCCCGCGGCCACCTCTCACTGCGCCACTACAGCAGTGAGTCGTGCGCACACTCGTCATGACACTCGCGCGCCGCCCCGCGGCCACCTCTCACTGCGCCACTACAGCAGTGAGTCGTGCGCACACTCGTCATGACACTCGCGCGCCGCCCCGCGGCCACCTCTCACTGCGCCACTACAGCAGTGAGTCGTGCGCACACTCGTCATGACACTAGCGCGCCGCCCCGCGGCCACCTCTCACTGCGCCACTACAGCAGTGAGTCGTGCGCACACTCGTCATGACACCAGCGCACCGCCCCGCGGCCACCTCTCACTGCGCCACTACAGCAGTGAGTCGTGCGCACACTCGTCTTGACACCAGCGCGCACACTCGTCATGACACCAGCGCGCCGCCCCGCGGCCACCTCTCACTGCGCCACTACAGCAGTGAGTCGTGCGCACACTCGTCATGACACTAGCGCGCCGCCCCACGGCCATCTTTCACTGCGCCACTACAGCAGTGAGTCGTGCGCACACTCGTCATGACACCAGCGCACCGCCCCGCGGCCACCTCTCACTGCGCCACTACAGCAGTGAGTCGTGCGCACACTCGTCATGACACCAGCGCGCCGCCCCGCGGCCACCTCTCACTGCGCCACTACAGCAGTGAGTCGTGCGCACACTCGTCATGACACCAGCGCACCGCCCCGCGGCCATCTCTCACTGCGCCACTACAGCAGTGAGTCGTGCGCACACTCGTCATGACACTAGCGCGCCGCCCCGCGGCCACCTCTCACTGCGCCACAACAGCAGTGAGTCGTGCGCACACTCGTCATGACACTAGCGCGCCGCCCCGCGGCCACCTCTCACTGCGCCACTACAGCAGTGAGTCGTGCGCACACTCTTCATGACACTAGCGCGCCGCCCCGCGGCCACCTCTCACTGCGCCACTACAGCAGTGAGTCGTGCGCACACTCGTCATGACACTAGCGCGCCGCCCCGCGGCCACCTCTCACTGCGCCACTACAGCAGTGAGTCGTGCGCACACTCGTCATGACACTAGCGCGCCGCCCCGCGGCCACCTCTCACTGCGCCACTACAGCAGTGAGTCGTGCGCACACTCGTCATGACACCAGCGCGCCGCCCCGCGGCCACCTCTCACTGCGCCACTACAGCAGTGAGTCGTGCGCACACTCGTCATGACACCAGCGCGCCGCCCCGCGGCCACCTCTCACTGCGCCACTACAGCAGTGAGTCGTGCGCACACTCGTCATGACACCAGCGCGCCGCCCCGCGGCCACCTCTCACTGCGCCACTACAGCAGTGAGTCGTGCGCACACTCGTCATGACACTCGCGCGCCGCCCCGCGGCCACCTCTCACTGCGCCACTACAGCAGTGAGTCGTGCGCACACTCGTCATGACACTCGCGCGCCGCCCCGCGGCCACCTCTCACTGCGCCACTACAGCAGTGAGTCGTGCGCACACTCGTCATGACACTCGCGCGCCGCCCCGCGGCCACCTCTCACTGCGCCACTACAGCAGTGAGTCGTGCGCACACTCGTCATGACACTAGCGCGCCGCCCCGCGGCCACCTCTCACTGCGCCACTACAGCAGTGAGTCGTGCGCACACTCGTCATGACACCAGCGCACCGCCCCGCGGCCACCTCTCACTGCGCCACTACAGCAGTGAGTCGTGCGCACACTCGTCATGACACCAGCGCGCACACTCGTCATGACACCAGCGCGCCGCCCCGCGGCCACCTCTCACTGCGCCACTACAGCAGTGAGTCGTGCGCACACTCGTCATGACACTAGCGCGCCGCCCCGCGGCCATCTTTCACTGCGCCACTACAGCAGTGAGTCGTGCGCACACTCGTCATGACACCAGCGCACCGCCCCGCGGCCACCTCTCACTGCGCCACTACAGCAGTGAGTCGTGCGCACACTCGTCATGACACCAGCGCGCCGCCCCGCGGCCACCTCTCACTGCGCCACTACAGCAGTGAGTCGTGCGCACACTCGTCATGACACCAGCGCGCCGCCCCGCGGCCACCTCTCACTGCGCCACTACAGCAGTGAGTCGTGCGCACACTCGTCATGACACCAGCGCACCGCCCCGCGGCCACCTCTCACTGCGCCACTACAGCAGTGAGTCGTGCGCACACTCGTCATGACACTAGCGCGCCGCCCCGCGGCCACCTCTCACTGCGCCACTACAGCAGTGAGTCGTGCGCACACTCGTCATGACACCAGCGCGCCGCCCCGCGGCCACCTCTCACTGCGCCACTACAGCAGTGAGTCGTGCGCACACTCGTCATGACACCAGCGCGCCGCCCCGCGGCCACCTCTCACTGCGCCACTACAGCAGTGAGTCGTGCGCACACTCGTCATGACACCAGCGCGCCGCCCCGCGGCCACCTCTCACTGCGCCACTACAGCAGTGAGTCGTGCGCACACTCGTCATGACACTCGCGCGCCGCCCCGCGGCCACCTCTCACTGCGCCACTACAGCAGTGAGTCGTGCGCACACTCGTCATGACACTCGCGCGCCGCCCCGCGGCCACCTCTCACTGCGCCACTACAGCAGTGAGTCGTGCGCACACTCGTCATGACACTCGCGCGCCGCCCCGCGGCCACCTCTCACTGCGCCACTACAGCAGTGAGTCGTGCGCACACTCGTCATGACACTAGCGCGCCGCCCCGCGGCCACCTCTCACTGCGCCACTACAGCAGTGAGTCGTGCGCACACTCGTCATGACACCAGCGCACCGCCCCGCGGCCACCTCTCACTGCGCCACTACAGCAGTGAGTCGTGCGCACACTCGTCATGACACCAGCGCGCACACTCGTCATGACACCAGCGCGCCGCCCCGCGGCCACCTCTCACTGCGCCACTACAGCAGTGAGTCGTGCGCACACTCGTCATGACACTAGCGCGCCGCCCCGCGGCCATCTTTCACTGCGCCACTACAGCAGTGAGTCGTGCGCACACTCGTCATGACACCAGCGCACCGCCCCGCGGCCACCTCTCACTGCGCCACTACAGCAGTGAGTCGTGCGCACACTCGTCATGACACCAGCGCGCCGCCCCGCGGCCACCTCTCACTGCGCCACTACAGCAGTGAGTCGTGCGCACACTCGTCATGACACCAGCGCGCCGCCCCGCGGCCACCTCTCACTGCGCCACTACAGCAGTGAGTCGTGCGCACACTCGTCATGACACCAGCGCGCCGCCCCGCGGCCACCTCTCACTGCGCCACTACAGCAGTGAGTCGTGCGCACACTCGTCATGACACTAGCGCGCCGCCCCGCGGCCACCTCTCACTGCGCCACTACAGCAGTGAGTCGTGCGTACACTCGTCATGACACTAGCGCGCCGCCCCGCGGCCACCTCTCACTGCGCCACTACAGCAGTGAGTCGTGCGCACACTCGTCATGACACTAGCGCGCCGCCCCGCGGCCACCTCTCACTGCGCCACTACAGCAGTGAGTCGTGCGCACACTCTTCATGACACTAGCGCGCCGCCCCGCGGCCACCTCTCACTGCGCCACAACAGCAGTGAGTCGTGCGCACACTCGTCATGACACTAGCGCGCCGCCCCGCGGCCACCTCTCACCGCGCCACTACAGCAGTGAGTCGTGCGCACACTCGTCATGACACTAGCGCGCCGCCCCGCGGCCACCTCTCACTGCGCCACTACAGCAGTGAGTCGTGCGCACACTGGTCATGACACTAGCGCGCCGCCCCGCGGCCACCTCTCACTGCGCCACTACAGCAGTGAGTCGTGCGCACACTCGTCATGACACCAGCGCACCGCCCCGCGGCCACCTCTCACTGCGCCACTACAGCAGTGAGTCGTGCGCACACTCGTCATGACACTAGCGCGCCGCCCCGCGGCCACCTCTCACTGCGCCACTACAGCAGTGAGTCGTGCGCACACTCGTCATGACACTAGCGCGCCGCCCCGCGGCCACCTCTCACTGCGCCACTACAGCAATGAGTCGTGCGCACACTCGTCATGACACTAGCGCGCCGCCCCGCGGCCACCTCTCACTGCGCCACTACAGCAGTGAGTCGTGCGCACACTCGTCATGACACTAGCGCGCCGCCCCGCGGCCACCTCTCACTGCGCCACTACAGCAGTGAGTCGTGCGCACACTCGTCATGACACTAGCGCGCCGCCCCGCGGCCACCTCTCACTGCGCCACTACAGCAGTGAGTCGTGCGCACACTCGTCATGACACTAGCGCGCCGCCCCGCGGCCACCTCTCACTGCGCCACTACAGCAATGAGTCGTGCGCACACTCGTCATGACACTAGCGCGCCGCCCCGCGGCCACCTCTCACTGCGCCACTACAGCAGTGAGTCGTGCGCACACTCGTCATGACACTAGCGCGCCGCCCCGCGGCCACCTCTCACTGCGCCACTACAGCAGTGAGTCGTGCGCACACTCGTCATGACACTAGCGCGCCGCCCCGCGGCCACCTCTCACTGCGCCACTACAGCAGTGAGTCGTGCGCACACTCGTCATGACACCAGCGCGCCGCCCCGCGGCCACCTCTCACTGCGCCACTACAGCAGTGAGTCGTGCGCACACTCGTCATGACACCAGCGCGCCGCCCCGCGGCCACCTCTCACTGCACCACTACAGCAGTGAGTCGTGCGCACACTCGTCATGACACTAGCGCGCCGCCCCGCGGCCACCTCTCACTGCGCCACTACAGCAGTGAGTCGTGCGCACACTCGTCATGACACTAGCGCGCCGCCCCGCGGCCACCTCTCACTGCGCCACTACAGCAGTGAGTCGTGCGCACACTCGTCATGACACTAGCGCGCCGCCCCGCGGCCACCTCTCACTGCGCCACTACAGCAGTGAGTCGTGCGCACACTCGTCATGACACTAGCGCGCCGCCCCGCGGCCACCTCTCACTGCGCCACTACAGCAGTGAGTCGTGCGCACACTCGTCATGACACTAGCGCGCCGCCCCGCGGCCACCTCTCACTGCGCCACTAGAGCAGTGAGTCGTGCGCACACTCGTCATGACACCAGCGCGCCGCCCCGCGGCCACCTCTCACTGCGCCACTACAGCAGTGAGTCGTGCGCACACTCGTCATGACACTAGCGCGCCGCCCCGCGGCCACCTCTCACTGCGCCACTACAGCAGTGAGTCGTGCGCACACTCGTCATGACACTAGCGCGCCGCCCCGCGGCCACCTCTCACTGCGCCACTACAGCAGTGAGTCGTGCGCACACTCGTCATGACACCAGCGCGCCGCCCCGCGGCCACCTCTCACTGCGCCACTACAGCAGTGAGTCGTGCGCACACTCGTCATGACACTCGCGCGCCGCCCCGCGGCCACCTCTCACTGCGCCACTACAGCAGTGAGTCGTGCGCACACTCGTCATGACACTCGCGCGCCGCCCCGCGGCCACTTCTCACTGCGCCACTACAGCAGTGAGTCGTGCGCACACTCGTCATGACACTAGCGCGCCGCCCCGCGGCCACCTCTCACTGCGCCACTACAGCAGTGAGTCGTGCGCACACTCGTCATGACACTAGCGCGCCGCCCCGCGGCCACCTCTCACTGCGCCACTACAGCAGTGAGTCGTGCGCACACTCGTCATGACACCAGCGCGCCGCCCCGCGGCCACCTCTCACTGCGCCACTACAGCAGTGAGTCGTGCGCACACTCGTCATGACACTAGCGCGCCGCCCCGCGGCCACCTCTCACTGCGCCACTACAGCAGTGAGTCGTGCGCACACTCGTCATGACACTAGCGCGCCGCCCCGCGGCCACCTCTCACTGCGCCACTACAGCAGTGAGTCGTGCGCACACTCGTCATGACACTAGCGCGCCAACCCGCGGCCACCTCTCACTGCGCCACTACAGCAGTGAGTCGTGCGCACACTCGTCATGACACTAGCGCGCCGCCCCGCGGCCACCTCTCACTGCGCCACTACAGCAGTGAGTCGTGCGCACACTCGTCATGACACTAGCGCGCCGCCCCGCGGCCACCTCTCACTGCGCCAGTACAGCAGTGAGTCGTGCGCACACTCGTCATGACACTAGCGCGCCGCCCCGCGGCCACCTCTCACTGCGCCACTACAGCAGTGAGTCGTGCGCACACTCGTCATGACACTAGCGCGCCGCCCCGCGGCCACCTCTCACTGCGCCACTACAGCAGTGAGTCGTGCGCACACTCGTCATGACACTAGCGCGCCGCCCCGCGGCCACCTCTCACTGCGCCACTACAGCAGTGAGTCGTGCGCACACTCGTCATGACACCAGCGCGCCGCCCCGCGGCCACCTCTCACTGCGCCACTACAGCAGTGAGTCGTGCGCACACTCGTCATGACACCAGCGCGCCGCCCCGCGGCCACCTCTCACTGCGCCACTACAGCAGTGAGTCGTGCGCACACTCGTCATGACACTCGCGCGCCGCCCCGCGGCCACCTCTCACTGCGCCACTACAGCAGTGAGTCGTGCGCACACTCGTCATGACACTCGCGCGCCGCCCCGCGGCCACCTCTCACTGCGCCACTACAGCAGTGAGTCGTGCGCACACTCGTCATGACACTCGCGCGCCGCCCCGCGGCCACCTCTCACTGCGCCACTACAGCAGTGAGTCGTGCGCACACTCGTCATGACACTAGCGCGCCGCCCCGCGGCCACCTCTCACTGCGCCACTACAGCAGTGAGTCGTGCGCACACTCGTCATGACACCAGCGCACCGCCCCGCGGCCACCTCTCACTGCGCCACTACAGCAGTGAGTCGTGCGCACACTCGTCATGACACCAGCGCGCACACTCGTCATGACACCAGCGCGCCGCCCCGCGGCCACCTCTCACTGCGCCACTACAGCAGTGAGTCGTGCGCACACTCGTCATGACACTAGCGCGCCGCCCCGCGGCCATCTTTCACTGGCGCCACTACAGCAGTGAGTCGTGCGCACACTCGTCATGACACCAGCGCACCGCCCCGCGGCCACCTCTCACTGCGCCACTACAGCAGTGAGTCGTGCGCACACTCGTCATGACACTAGCGCGCCGCCCCGCGGCCACCTCTCACTGCGCCACTACAGCAGTGAGTCGTGCGCACACTCGTCATGACACTAGCGCGCCGCCCCGCGGCCACCTCTCACTGCGCCACTACAGCAGTGAGTCGTGCGCACACTCGTCATGACACCAGCGCGCCGCCCCGCGGCCACCTCTCACTGCGCCACTACAGCAGTGAGTCGTGCGCACACTCGTCATGACACCAGCGCGCCGCCCCGCGGCCACCTCTCACTGCGCCACTACAGCAGTGAGTCGTGCGCACACTCGTCATGACACTAGCGCGCCGCCCCGCGGCCACCTCTCACTGCGCCACTACAGCAGTGAGTCGTGCGCACACTCGTCATGACACTAGCGCGCCGCCCCGCGGCCACCTCTCACTGCGCCACTACAGCAGTGAGTCGTGCGCACACTCGTCATGACACTAGCGCGCCGCCCCGCGGCCACCTCTCACTGCGCCACTACAGCAGTGAGTCGTGCGCACACTCGTCATGACACTAGCGCGCCGCCCCGCGGCCACCTCTCACTGCGCCACTACAGCAGTGAGTCGTGCGCACACTCGTCATGACACTAGCGCGCCGCCCCGCGGCCACCTCTCACTGCGCCACTAGAGCAGTGAGTCGTGCGCACACTCGTCATGACACCAGCGCGCCGCCCCGCGGCCACCTCTCACTGCGCCACTACAGCAGTGAGTCGTGCGCACACTCGTCATGACACTAGCGCGCCGCCCCGCGGCCACCTCTCACTGCGCCACTACAGCAGTGAGTCGTGCGCACACTCGTCATGACACTAGCGCGCCGCCCCGCGGCCACCTCTCACTGCGCCACTACAGCAGTGAGTCGTGCGCACACTCGTCATGACACCAGCGCGCCGCCCCGCGGCCACCTCTCACTGCGCCACTACAGCAGTGAGTCGTGCGCACACTCGTCATGACACTCGCGCGCCGCCCCGCGGCCACCTCTCACTGCGCCACTACAGCAGTGAGTCGTGCGCACACTCGTCATGACACTAGCGCGCCGCCCCGCGGCCACCTCTCACTGCGCCACTACAGCAGTGAGTCGTGCGCACACATCGTCATGACACTAGCGCGCCGCCCCGCGGCCACCTCTCACTGCGCCACTACAGCAGTGAGTCGTGCGCACACTCGTCATGACACTAGCGCGCCGCCCCGCGGCCACCTCTCACTGCGCCACTACAGCAGTGAGTCGTGCGCACACTCGTCATGACACCAGCGCGCCGCCCCGCGGCCACCTCTCACTGCGCCACTACAGCAGTGAGTCGTGCGCACACTCGTCATGACACTAGCGCGCCGCCCCGCGGCCACCTCTCACTGCGCCACTACAGCAGTGAGTCGTGCGCACACTCGTCATGACACTAGCGCGCCGCCCCGCGGCCACCTCTCACTGCGCCACTACAGCAGTGAGTCGTGCGCACACTCGTCATGACACTAGCGCGCCGCCCCGCGGCCACCTCTCACTGCGCCACTACAGCAGTGAGTCGTGCGCACACTCGTCATGACACTAGCGCGCCGCCCCGCGGCCACCTCTCACTGCGCC